>OX637591.1:16965053-16967553 GCA_951800085.1 Comarum palustre | reverse complement strand
AGCTGCGCGCACGGTGTTCGACAGCTGCGCGCACTGGTGCTCGACTGGTGATCGACAGCTGCGCGCACGGTGCTCGACAGCTGCGCGCACTGGTGCTCGACTGGTGCTCGACAGCTGCGCGCACGGTGCTCGACAGCTGCGCGCACGGTGCTCGACAGCTGCGCGCACGGTGCTCGACAGCTGCGCGCACTGGTGCTCGACTGGTTCTCGACAGCTGCGCGCACTGGTGCTCGACAGCTGCGCGCACGGTGCTCGACAGCTGCGCGCACTGGTGCTCGACTGGTGCTCGACAGCTGCGCGCACGGTGCTCGACTGGTGCTCGACAGCTGCGCGCACGGTGCTCGACAGCTGCGCGCACTGGTGCTCGACTGGTGCTCGACAGCTGCGCGCACTGGTGCTCGACAGCTGCGCGCACGGTGCTCGACAGCTGTGCGCACTGGTGCTCGACAGCTGTGCGCACGGTGCTCGACAGGTGTGCGCACTGGTGCTCGACAGCTGCGCGCACGGTGCTCGACAGCTGCGCGCACCGGTGCTCGACAGCTGCGCGCACGGTGCTCGACAGGTGTGCGCGCTGGTGCTCGATAGCTGCGCGCGCGGTGCTCGACATCTGCGCGCACGGTGCTCGACAGCTGCGCGCACGGTGCTCGACAGCTGGGCGCACACAGGCTGAAAATTCAAAAAATCATAGTAAATCGAAAACTCAACCAATTCACGTGATTCCAATTGGTAAATGTTCTAAAAATCACCCTCTACAATCCTACACACCAAAATATTGGAAATTTAGTAGTTAGATGTTGACTTTTCTAGAGGCCATTCTAAGAACACGGCAACGACACTACGTTAGTTGTAGACAACATTCGGTTAAAATTTTCTCGACCCATAGTCTCACCATAAATAGTAGATGATTTTTAGGACTTTTTCCAAGTGGTAGAGGTCAAAAATATCGAACGGTGAATTTTTTACGATTTTCCCGGTTTCGCCTCTTTGGAAAATAAAAAAAAATATTTCCGGGTCGAAAAAAATTCTGAATTTTTTTGTGGACGTGCCTGACATTATTCTTAGTGTTCCTGCAAAAAATCTCGATTTTATACCAAATATTGAATTAGTTATGGCCATGTGCCCTCCTCGGATTTTTCATGTTTCCTCCTGCCAAGTGAGAATTTGGCCGATATGCTATTATAGGGGAGTAGTGCTTGGTGACATTTTTGGCACCCAAGCCGGCGCGCCTCCCCCGGCCCCCAGGGGTCTTTAGCGCCCCCCACACGCACTCTAAGCCCATATTGAAGCCTAAAAACGTTGCCTACGGTTGAAAAAAGTGTGTGGGGATGCCCGGTGCACGTAGATGCGCGCACGCTGTCGGCAGCTGTGCACCTGGTGCTCGACAGGTGCTCGACAGCTGTGCACTTGGTGCTCGACAGCTGCGCACTTGGTGCTCGACAAGTGCACATTAGATGCCAAGAAATGTTGCCTACGGATGAAAAAAGTGTTGGATACTCGGTGCTCGGTAGATGTGCGCAGCCTATCGGCAGCTGCGCACTTGGTGCTCGAAAGCAGCGCACATGGTGCTCGAAAGCAGCGCACATGGTGCTCGACAGCTGCGCACACGGTGCTCGACAGCTGCGCACACGGTGCTCGACAGCTGTGCACACGGTGCTCGGCAGATGCGCACACGGTGCTCGACAGATGCGCACACGGTGCTCGACAGATGCGCACACGGTGCTCGACAGCTGCGCACTTGGTGCTCGACAAGTGCGCATTTGATGCCTAGAAATGTTGCCTACGGAAGAAAAAGGTGTGGGATACTCGGTGCTCGGTAGATGTGCGCAGCCTATCGGCAGCAGCGCACTTGGTGCTCGACAGCTGCGCGCCCGGTGCTCGACAGCTGCGCACCAGGTGCTCGACAGCTGCGCGCCCGGTGCTCGACAGCTGCGCGCCCGGTGCTCGACAGGTGCGCGCCCGGTGCTCGACAGGTGCGCGCCCGGTGCTCGACAGGTGCGCGCCCGGTGCTCGACAGCTGCGAGCCCGGTGCTCGACAGCTGCGCGCCCGGTGCTCGACATCTGCGCGCCCGGTGCTCGACATCTGCGCGCCCGGTGCTCGACAGCTGCGCGTCCGGTGCTCGACAGGTGCGCGCCCGGTGCTCGACAGGTGCGCGCCCGGTGCTCGACAGCTCCGCGCCCGGTGCTCGACAGCTGCGCGCCCGGTGCTCGACAGCTGCGCTCCCGGTGCTCGACAGGTGCGCGCCCGGTGCTCGACAGGTGCGCGCCCGGTGCTCGACAGCTGCGCGCCCGGTGCTCGACAGGTGCGCGCCCGGTGATCGACAGGTGCGCGCCCGGTGCTCGACAGATGCGCACCCGGTGCGCGTCTGCGGGGCGCCCGGTGCGCGTCTGCTGGGTGCCCGGTGCGCGTCTGCTGGGCGCCCGGTGCGCGTCTGCTGGGCGCCTGGTGCTCGACAGTTGGGCACCTGATAGTGCACATAATGTGTTGGTTTTGTTTGGATAA
>OX637591.1:15160800-15643243 GCA_951800085.1 Comarum palustre | reverse complement strand
TCCATTTGGATCCCACACTCGCGCACACATGAGATCATGTATGCTTTTATGATCAATTATGTGATTCATACAAAATACCTTGCCAAAGGAACCATGTCTCACCGCATCCATGTTGAGCGGTTATTTTCTTACATGTTGAACAGCTGTTCCTTATATGTTCTTTCTCTGTCGAGAAGTCTGCCCTTACAGTTTTTAGATCTTAAAGACAACGTATCTAATTCAGAACCAGATGAAGAATTCATGAATTCTCTTGTGCATGTATACTAATACAAATTAAGACAATCAGAACTCTGGTGCATATGATATATTCTCAAAGTTTATTTTTTTCAATCCTTTAGAGATATGATAGTGGTAGACTAGTAAATGATATATAGATTATCTAATCCGAATACCTATGAACATAAAGGTATGAAATACTAAATCTTTGCGTTGCTAAATGTAAAAACAAATGTGAGTGAGCTTTAACTGCAATTGATAAGAGAAATACAAAACGTACGATCAAAGCTGTATAGGATACTAACATAATGTTCATTCTCATACCCTAGTAGAAAAAAACCTTTAAGCGATAGAACTAAAACCTATTTTCAGTCGCAAAAGAGCTTAAGCGACGGAATGTCTGTCGCCTAAGGCTGGTCGTATTTTTTTATAGCGACGGAAATCCACAATTCGTCGCTTAAATGTACCTATGTGGCGGCACATGTACCTATAGAACGCAATTTGTCTGTTGCCTAAGTGTAGATTTTTTCAAAAAAAATCCGACGGAAACTCCAGTTTCCGGCAACCTGCTTCTTCCCAGCTTCTTCTTCATTTTGTTCTTCTTCTTCTTCTTCTTCTTCTTCTTTATGTTCTTCTTCTAACCATTCTTCTTCTTGTTCTCTTCGATCTTCTTGTTTTCTTCACATTCTTCTTCTTCTTCTTCTTCTTCTTCTTCTCTTCACATTCTTCTTCTTCTTCTTCTTCTTCTTCTTCACTTGAGCGGGAGTTTGAAAATTTGAAATTTTGCTTAAGCGACGGAATTTTTCTTCACTTAGGTAAGTTTTAAATTTTTGAGCGTCAAACGATGCAAATTTAAAATTTTACTTAAGCGACGGAATTTTGTCACTTGAGTAAATAATTTCCATCGCTTAAGAAAAAACTCTTAAGCGACGGAAAGTTTCAAATACTTCATAATTTCATCGCTTAAGAGCTTCTTAAGGATGAAACTTTTCTGGCTTTAAAAACTTCTTAAGACATTTTTCTAGTAGTGATATCATGCATAATTCACATGTAATTGTCGTCTTCCATCTTTTTTGCATTGCAAATGGCCATACATATAGAAATCTGCTGACCAGCCATACATAGCATACATAGCATTTCAAAACTATTCAAGTGAAAAATTTCCAAAAAAACTATAAAAAAACATGCCATGTTTTAGTAGCATGCTACTACAATTAAGCACTTATGCGACGATTTTTTTTTTTTCGTGACATGAGTTTGAACTTATGTGATGAAAGCAAATTTCGTCGCATGAGTGTGAATTGATGCGACGAAACAAATTTTGTCACATAGTTGTCAGGATCCACTTTGAATTAACCCCTTTAACCCGAAGTAAACCTTGCGGGGACCACCTCAAGAGAAATTTTTATCAGAAACCCCTCCTTGAAATGGACAACCCTACCTGCATTCTAACTGAACTATACTAGGATAATCAGAGAATTCTACGTGGAAGCAAAACCTAAATAGACTAAGTAGCGACAACAGAACGATTTGACTATGTCTCATCTTCAGTGCGCATGACCTCCTCTCAGCAACCCTGCAACACTGGGCATTTGAAAAAGAAGGGCCCTAGGGAAAACATTTAAAAACAAGACGTTAGAGTGAGTGGACAAAAATAATATCCAGGCGTGAGAAAATATCTTAATTTAACGTTCTCCCTCTTATTGTTCAGAGAAATCATTTATGCATGCCTCATTGGGAAAGAATCTCAAATCATCATTTCGAAAAACAAACATAAAATCACTTGCCAATCTCATTGGCTTAAAACTCAATATTAAAAATTGGTAAGAGGTTTCACCATAATGAAGAGTCTCCCAAACTAGGGTCGGAACCTTTAAGGCTATTAAGTAATATGGCGACCCTTCATGGAGGAGAGATTCCACCATGACAATGAGCCTCTCAAGCTAGAGTCGGAACCCTATAGGGCTACTATTGCCCCGTTCCACTTCCTCAAGTGGTGGGGGCTGTATGGCTAGCTAGCATCTTTATATATATGACGACCCTTCATGGTCATGAAAACAAGCAAATACGAAAAATCATTATTATATGACTCCTCCCCCGTAAATTAAAACATGCATCTCATGCATAAGGCACGGTTCCCCGACCGTCCTCAAAACTATAGCCATGAAACAATGCATTCCAAATTTAATCAATATAACACTGATTTCAGCCGCCATAACATAAGGGCTTACGGAAGGGGAGCAACTCCTCTTTCTGGCCCCACCGGATCATTAAATTAATAAAAATCATGTTTAGCATAAAAAACATGACATGTATTAATTCAAACCACTGCCAACCACCACCTAAACCTCTTCCAGCATCTACACTTCACCCCCACACACAAGTTCTACTCTTCCAAACAACAACACCACCACCTCCACTTCACCCAATAGCAGAGACCTCAAACTCCTCCCCAAACTCATTAGAGCTTTACCCAGACCCTCCTAGACTCACCGAAGCTTGATAGTCTCACTAGAACTCCGGGAATTCAACTCGCCGGAGTTAGGGCTCAAAATATAGAAAAAAACAGAAAATGGGGATTTTCTGATTAAGACTTTAATTCAGTGATTTAAGGACAAGGAAATGAAGAAGAAGAAGAAGAAGAAAAGAAGATGAACAAGAAAATCACCTCCTTCTGTCGAATCGCCGCCTGAGTCATCGGAAAACGGCGAACACAACCGAGCTCCTCCACGGCCGATCTCCGTCGTCGATTGATGATTGTCAGATTAAGTGACTGGGCTTTATAGAGGAGTGTTTTGGAAGTGGTGCATCGATCGATGGTGGCCGGAGTCGCCAGTGTCGAGCGGGGGATGTCAAAGCAGAAGGAGAGCTCGGAAGAGCTCGAGTTGACCCGAGTTAGGAGGTTTGACCGAGTCAAACCTCTCTTCTCTTTTTATAGAGAATTGGACGGCTGAGATCAGATCTTGGAAAAATCTGACTATCCAGATTTAAAGAAGGGTAAAAAGTAAATAGTACAACTTATTTACCAAAATAGTAATTAAAAATTACCAGAAACTTCAAAAATTCGTAGAAAATAGACGAAAGCTCCGAAAAATATTCTGAAAATAACGGGTGACTCGTATTGTCCCGCACTTCGACTTTACGTCTTCAAATCTATTTTTCCTATATTTTAGAAAAAACTTGAAAAATAAACTCAAGCGATAACTTTATAATTCACCGGTCGCAGTTAACAGCTCTCGGTAACTCGTAAACTACTGTGAAAAGGTAACTTCTTGGGTACGGGGTGTTACATAGTGCTGACTCATGCGACGAAATAAAAAATTTTGTCGCATCAGTTCATACTAATGTTACGAAATTTGTTTGTTTCGTCGCATTAGTTCTGGCCTAAAATTTTGAATTTTGAATCATTCCTCTGAAATTCTCCCCCTATTTCTTTTTCTTCCTTCTACTTATTCATCACCCCACCACTTCTTCTTCACCACCACCAGTCCGCTTCACTACCAGAAAAAAGCCTTTAGCCGACGAAATATCTAAAAACAGGTAGACGAAATTTTTTTTCGTCGGCTAAGTTCAATTTCTGTCGACTAAAGTGGAATTTTAGCAGACGAAATTTTTTTTCGTCGGCTAAACTAATTTTTTCGTCGGCTATAGTTAAATTTTAGACGACAAAAATTTCGTCGGCTAAACTAATTTTTTCGTCGGCTATAGTTAAATTTTAGCAGACAAAAAAAATTTTCGTCGGCAAAAGTGATTTTTTCGTCGGATATAGTATGTGAACTTTAGCCGACGAAATTTGAAAAGTTTAGCCGACGAAATTAGGGAATTTCGTCGGCTAAAGTAACTTTTAGTTACAAAATTGCACTACGGATATTTCGGTATCCGATTGACTATTGTGATACCAATCTGGAAGCAGAACGGCCCTATGAGTCAAACCCATGGCTAATACCATGACATATTGGTTTTTTTGGCCATCCAAGTTCGTTTAAGGCTTAAAAATCAAGTTTTTCTAAACACTTAACACACGAAAATGCTCATATCTACACCTATATGAGGTATTTTGGTCGAACCTTCAACACAACAAACACTCACCATAATAAGACGCAACTGTTTATCTAAAAATTTTGAGACATTTACCCCTCGATGATAGGACTCCCCATATAGATAAATAATGGTAAATAGTAGGCATGTTGTGATTCCGGTCATGAAAATTCACAAACAAAAATACAACCGTCAGATATCATCAATATGTTGAAATATGTCTATGGTAAAAAATTCAACTTGATCCGATAAATTTAAGGGCTTCATCTGGACGGTCAATATTGTAAGTCAAACCCATAAATTGTATTGACCGCAACTATCGACACCAACACTTTATCGGAATTACGTATTTTTTCAACCGTAGACGTATTTCACCATTCCGGTCATATCTTATTTCATGATTTTTTTGAGTTTGAAGTTTCTATGTAGAGTTTGTTTTTGAAACGGAACATTTACTTAAAGCTTAGTAAACAAGTTATACAACATTAGTAGGCATGTTGTGATTCCGATGATCAAAGTTGAGAACTAAAATCCGACCGTCAGATATGATCATTATGTCGAAATATGTCTATAGAAAAAAATTTAACTTGATCCGACAACGTTAAAGGCTCGATTCTTACGGTCAATCCCGTAAGTTAAACCCCTTAATGCATGAAAACGGTTATTTGACCATCTAAATTACGTATTTTGCCTGGACCTTCATCTGAAAATAGTTTCAAATCGATGAGAAGTAACTAGTGGTATAAAAATTTTATAAAAAAATAACCACCGGATCAGAGATAGGGCTACCTCTAGGGAGTAAGAATGGAAAATTGCTTTGACTGCAACTATCGGCACCGAGACGTTACCAGAATTATGTGATTTTTCAACCATAGAAGTATTTCACCATTCCGGTCATATCTTATTTCACGACTTTTTTTCGTTTGAAGTTTCTACGTATAGGTTTAGGGTTTTAGCCTACGAACTTAGGGTAATTCATCGGCTAAAGTTAAATAAATAAATAAAATAAATAACTATAGCAGACGAAATCAGGGTAATTCTTCGGCTAAGTTTAAATAAATAAATAACTATAGCCGACAAAATTAGGGTAATTTGTCGGCTAAAGTTAAATAAATAAATAAAATAAAAATAATAACTATAGCCGACAAAATTTATTAAAATTCGTCGGCTAAAGTTAATTCAAAATTTTTTGGCAGGGATTTTGAAAATTTGAACTTTTTAGACTAAAATTTTGAACTTTAGCCTACGAAATTAAAGTATTTCGTCAGCTATAGTTTAAAATTTTCAAAATCCCTGTCGAAAATTTTAAATTTTTTCTATATCTTTCATTTTTCTCCTCCTCCTCCTCCTTCTACCCCTCATCTTCCTCCTCCGGTGGCAACAACTCCTCATCCTCCTCTCCTCATTCTCCTCCTCCTCTTCCTTCTCCTTTTCCTTCTCCTTCTCCCCCTTCTCCTTCTTCTCCTCCTTCTCCTCCTCCACAACCGATGTAAAAACGAAAAACAAGAAAAAAAAAATTAATCAAAAATACAAGAAATAAAAAAATAACTAACTATAGCCAAAGAAATTTATAAAAATTTATCAGCTAAAGTTAAATAAATAGAAAATAAAATAAATAACTATAGCCGACGAATTTTAATAAAATTTGTCGGATAAAGTTAAATAAATAAATAAATAAATACTTATAACCGATGAAATTAAATAAAAAAATAAAAATAATAATTATAGCCGACGAATTTTTAAAAATTTTTGTAAAGCTTATGTTAAGGTTGCACACCTACATGTACTACTCTATAGAAAATGTATTTCCTTAACATAAGCTTCACACGGGTGTGTGTATATATATACTTGCAAATACAAATATTTTAAGGAAATACATTTTCTATAGAGTATAGTCAAAGCTGCTAGTAGAAAACCGAACTAACTAGTTATGGTAGGCATGAAAAGGCTAAATGAAATATGTTCTTTTTCTACATATGTTTAGAAAGCACTTTCCTAAGTTTCAATTTTTGAAAGATACGCCCGTAGGCAGAAATTCCAACCAATTGAAAGGATAAGTTGAATTGAAAGTTTTTGATTCATCAAGAATTATAGATGATATTAACAAAAACAAAGTAACATAAATAAGATATAAATTCATCATATGAGACATTTACGCATCTCGCAATTTTGAATCATCAGATTCCTTAGTCAACTTTAAGTTGAATAAACTAATATATGTATATAATTAATATATGTATATATAGAATATACAAAATTCTAAATCTAAATTAATTACGAACTTTTTTTATTTTATAACTTCATTCAAAAATAAAACTTTCTTTTGAAATAAAATTTAAAAAGAATTTTGATCGTTTTTTATATTGTATCAAAATATTGAATCCAATATTTTTTTTCGAACGACCGGTGAACTTAGTAGTGGTTCACGTGCAACCTTAACATAAGCTTCACACGTATATCATTCCCTTGCCCTTACATGAATACATGTACAATCTACAATTGATAATTGATGCATCATCTGATTCACCCCCTATCATTGCCCTATCTTATGCGGAATTACACCAATGATGAGAACATATATATTCAATACATACTTGGAATATTGAATAATCAATAGCATCACTTGGAAATTGGAATATTGAATAATCAATAGCATCACCCCAAATAGTTGACTCCTCTTTCATGCGTACACTCGTACACATTTCTTGATTCTTTTCTGGAAAATACATTTCATTAAGGGACATTTCTTGACTCTTGCTAGCTCTTGCATCGCTATTTGCTCATCCATGAGCTGCGACAGAGACAGTGATCGACTCCTCAACGACTTTCCACCGTTGATGTATCTGACCGATGAATGAATAGGTATCACTCAATAAGCCGACCTTAGCATTTGCTTCCCTTACACCTAGACCGAGTTTGCTCATTATAACCATCTATATAAATACATCACTCCTCACACACCATCAAACACACATTTTTAGGCCCTATAGTAAATTAAGGTCATGCAAATGGAAACCACCGATGATGCGCAACGTAAAGCCACCGCCCTGAAAAGGTTGCAGCTCATTCTCAGCTGCGTCCTCTTATCCATAGGCACATGCGGCGGCCCTTTAATAATGCGCCTCTACTTCATTCACGGCGGCAAGCGCATCTGGCTTTCTAGCATGCTCGAAACCGGTGGGTGGCCTATAATTCTCATCCCTATAGCCATAGCGTACTACCACCGCCGCAAAAACCAAGCTCCAACCAAGCCACCAACCAAGCTCTTCTTCATGAAGCTCCCTCTCTTCGTTGCCTCTGCCGTCATCGGCGTCCTCACCGGCCTCGACGACTACCTCTACGCCTACGGAGTTTCACGCCTCCCCGTCTCCACCTTATCCCTGATCATCGCGGCGCATTTAGCTTTCACAGCCTTGTTTGCCTTCATACTTGTGAAGCAGAAGTTCACGTCGTATTCGATAAACGCCGTCGTGCTGCTGACTGTGGGGGCCGCGGTTCTTGGCCTGAACACGAGCTCGGATCGGCCCAAGGGGGAGTCGAATAAGGAATACATGCTGGGGTTTATTCTGACGGTGGTGGCGGCTGCGTTGTATGGGTTTGTGCTGCCGTTGGTGGAGTTGATATATAAGAAGGCCAAGCAGAATATCACGTATGCTTTGGTTTTGGAGATTCAGATGGTTATGAGTGTGTTTGCTACCATTTTCTGTGCGGTGGGGATGCTGGTGAACAATGACTTCAAGGTTAGTAAAGCGATTTCTCTGATTAATTCTAGCCAATTGCAGCTCCACTGGAATGGTCTAAATCGATCAGTACAATTTTTCATTTAACCACAGACCAAGAATGGTCCAGTTTTTCAATTATTGCAGTGGTATGCGACGACATTATATATTGTTTTCCATGATGAGGAAATTATTTGTACATATCGTTTAGAATATAAAGACTTTTCTTTTTCTTTTTCGATCATGGATTGTAAAAAGACTGCACCTTTTAGGATCAATGATAAACTATGAAAATATAGTGTATATGCGTAATACAATGTTTTAGAAGGAATGGTACATGATAAAGTAGTCTGAGGTTTAACTCCAAAACCAATTGACAATGAAGAGAGTAACCTAAGCCCTTATAAACCCAGAAAAGGTCTCAATTGGCAATGAAGAGAGTAACCTAAACCCTTATAAACCCAGAGACAAGGTCTCATATTCCCGATGTGAGATATATATATCTCAACACGCCCGCACACGTGTGGCGAATCTTTAAGCCTAACACGTGGACAACAACTTGGGTGGTCATGGATTTCGTGTGGCCTTTGGGCTTCACACGTGTACGTGGGTAACCCGCTCTGATACCATGATAAAGTAGTCTGAGGTTCAACTCCAAAACCAATTGGCAATGAAGAGAGTAACCTAAACCCTTATAAACCCAGAGACAAGGTCTCATATTTCCGATGTAGGATATATATCTCAACAGTACATGAAGATACTGGAATGATAAAAGTGACATGATGAATCAACTATTGAACACCTTCATACTGGTGACGATGGGAAAAATAATTTTGGTAAAAACTTTATGAAATTCATAATGCATGTGAAAAGTAGCAATGTATAATTTTGCTCGTATTTGGTTATTTTCGTTTTGTATGAATACAACGATCTCGTTTTCTTATGTTCGATCTGGAAAGAAATATTATTTGCTGCTTGATATTTTGGAAGATACTAATCTTTGGAAGATATATGTAGTCTAAATGAAGATTTAAACGTTGTGTAGGTGATTCCAAGAGAAGCGAGGAAATTCGAACTTGGGGAGACTACCTACTATGTGGTGCTTGTAGTGAGTGCAATAGTCTGGCAGGCATTCTTCTTGGGAGCCATAGGACTCATCTTCTGTGCCTCGTCTCTGTTATCTGCAATCGTAATCGCTGCTCTGCTCCCTGTAACTGAGATCTTTGCTGTGATTTTCTACCACGAAAAGTTCCAAGCGGAAAAGGGGGTTTCTCTTGCACTCTCCCTCTGGGGGTTTGTCTCATACTTCTACGGCGAAATCAAACACAACAAACAAAGCAAGCAAGTTAAGGAAAAGGAAAACAACAAAGAAGGCTGTATCCCCGACGTAGAAAACCTTCCAAATCCATGAGAACACAAGTCGGATTTCTATGTTTTCTTGCTCGTGGAGTTTGTGAACAAGGCTTTGCAAAGTAGGCATTTTCAAAGGGAAAGGCTGCATGTGGCATTATATTCTTCATGTTTTCGGGCGTCAAACACATTTGTTCCCAATGGACAATGGTATTCGTATTGGTTGGAATAAAAACCATAGATTATCAACCAAATATAAGAACGTCGTTAGCCACTTTAGCCATATTGGCTCTCAAGTGTGTCTATGAAAGGCTCTTACAGCATCTCCAGCAGCTTTCCTAAAATTTCTTTAAAATGAAGAAGCAAAAACCAAATTCTCTAAAAATATTATGCTCCAATTCCAACAGCTTTTCTATTTTGAATATTTGACATTTATTAGAACAACAAAATATGATACATCATAATTAATTATGACCAAAAGAGATTATATATTTTATTGTAACAAAATAATTAATAAAATATTCTATTTTTGTAAAAATTTTGTTGGAGCCCGTGAAGAATTAAATTTTGGGGAATGAAAGCTTTGCTACAAATTTAGGGAAGCAATGCTCATTTTTCTTCTCCATCCCCATTTTAAAGAATGAGATGGGAAGCTGTTAAACCTAAAAAATACTCAATATTCTCAAAATTTGATAAAATCAAAAAAATGAGAAAGCTGCTGAACTGAATGGCTCACCACACCAACATCAACTCGTGATTTACATAATAATTTCACCACCTAAATGCGTGCAAAAGTGAATCTACAATCCACTAAGAATACTACTTTCCTTGTGTGGCTAATGACATAAACAATATCAATTGCTTAATGCCTTAACATATATATTTGCCCGGTTGTATTGCCCCATTCTGTTTAGGTTTGCGAAAACCTACTTAACACATTTAACACATGAAAACGTCTATATATATATATGAGGTATTTTGGTCAAACTTTCAACACAACAAACTCTCACCATGATGAGACACACTGCTCATCTAAAAATTTTGAGACATTTACCCTTCAATGATATGGCTCCTCATAGGGATTAATAATAGTAAATAGTAAGGATGTTGTGATCAAACATCACAACCAAACATTCGACCGTCTGATATGATCATTATATCGAAATATGTCTATGATAAAAAATTCAACTTGATCCGATAAATTTAAAAGCTTCATCCGGACGGTCAATCCAGTAAGTCAAACCCCTAAACGCACGGAAACGATCATTTGACCGTCAAAATTACGTATTTTGGCCGGACATTCAACTGAAAATAGTTCCAAATCAATGAGACTCAACCAATGGTATAAAATTTTTATAGAAAATAACTACAGAAGATAAGGCTACATATATGGAGAAAGAATGGAAAATTGCATTGACCGCAACTATCGGCACCGAGACTTTACCGGAATTACATGATTTTTCAACCGTAGACATATTTCACCATTCTGGTCATATCTTATTTCACGACTTTTTTACGGTTAAATGTTCTGCATAGAGTTTGTTTTTGAAAATGAACATTTACTTAAAACTTGGTAAACAAGTTATACAACATTAGTAGGCATGCTGTGATTCCGATGATCAAACTCGAAAATCAAAAATCCGACCGTCTAATATGATCATTATGTCAAAATATGTCTATAGGAAAAAATTCAATTTGATCCGACAAGGTTAAAGGCTCGATCCTTACGGTCAATCATGTAAGTCAAACCCCTAAACACATGGAAACGGTCATTTGACCATCTAAATTACGTATTTTGGCCGGACCTTCAACTGAAAATAATTTCAAATCGATCAGACGCAACCAATGGTTTAAAATTTTTATTTTATTTATTATAGCAAAGCCGACGAAATATTAGGGTATTCGTCGGCTACGGTTTAGAGTTTAGGGTTTTAGCCGATGAAATTTATTAAAATTTGTCGGCTAAAGTTAAATAAATAAATAAAATATAAGGAACTTTAGCCGACGAAATTATATATTTCGTCGACTAAAGTACCCTCAAATTAGAGTATTTCGTCGGCTAAAGTTCAAAATTTTAAAATCCCCGCTACTAATTTTGAACTTTAGCTGACGAATTTTAATAAATTTAGTCGGCTAAAGTTCAAAATGCCGCAGAAAATTTTAAATTTTTTTCTATATCTTTCATTCTTCTTCTCCTCCTCCTCTTCTTCCTCCTCCTGCGGCAACACCTCATCCTCCTCTCCTCTCGTCATCCTCCTTTCCTCTTCTTCTCCTCCTCCTCTCCTCCCTCTCCCTCTCCTAGCCTTCTCCTCCTCCTCCTTCTCCTCCTCCTCCTCCTCCTCCTTCTCCTCCTTCTCCTTCTCCGGCCTCCTCCTCTGATCCTCCTCCTCCACCGCAACTACTCCTCCTCCAAACACTACCTCCGGACAGTGATGTGGTGGCGGAAAAATGAAAAATAAAATATTTATTAAAAATACAAGAAATAAAAAAATAAATAAAAATAAATAAAATAAATAACCAATGTTCTAAAAAACGCTAGGCGTTGTTAGGGCAGACAGCCAGCGCCTAGGGCGCTCAGACGACGTCTAAGCGGTGTCTAGGCGGTTTTTTATTTTACATATTTTTATTTATTTAATAAATATAATTGCATAAGTCAAATTTATAAAAAATATTATTATGTTCTAAAATTACAAAAATACTTCAAAAATAGGCAAAGTATTCAACAATAATGTTCTTAAAATTAAAAAACAAATTGAAATGAACAAATTAGAGTCTTCATTCTTTGGTAGCTTATGCGGCTATGTCTCACATTCTTCTTCTCTATATTCCTCTTGCACTTCTTCTGTGTCGGTATAAAATTCAAAGTCAATTTCATCTTCTTCCTCTTCATCCGATATAAAATCGTTCTCATGAAGTTCTCTACATTCTTAAAGTCTAGAACTTCTCCAAGGCTCTAAGCCACTATTTACTTCCAAATCATTTCAAAGCATTTCACTAGTAAGATCTGAATCAACATCTTCATCACCACCATCAACAATCCACCTTCTACGGTTTTTTTGTTAAAAAAATATTGGGCCTCCCAGCATGACCGTCAAGCTAGACGGCCTTTTTTGGTGCCAACGCCTAGCTTGACCGATTTGAAGGAAATCGGAAAGGTCACCTGCCTACCAGCGCCTAGGCGTCGCCTAAGCGGTCCTGGGCGCCTTTTTTAGAACACAGTAAATAACTATAGCCGACGAAATTTAATAAAATTCGTCGGTTAAAGTTAAATAAATAAAATAAATAACTAAGTGACGAAACATTTCTTCGTCGGCTAAATAAATGATTTTAGCCGACGATGAACAGTATTTTCGTCGCCTAAGGTTTTCGCAGGCCAATGATGATGTGAAAACCTCATCGTCGCCCTGCGGCCTCATCGTCGCCCTGCGGCCTCATCGTCGCCCTGCGTTGCCTCAGTTGGCGCTTGTCAGTGATAGTCACCACTTCTTCAAACCCTAGCTAGGTTTGCCGCTCGAGACAACTCTGATAATCACGGAACTCTCGCTCTCCTATCTCGAGATCGTATCTATATTATGTGTATTATTATTTTTAATGGTCCTAATGATTCTAATTATTGGTAAAATCATCCTTTTATTTGATACAATTAGATACCATTTTCAGTTTTGGTTGAAATGTCGCCAATTGGCGTGCAAGTTGATCATAGAAACATCAATCAACCCGAAATTGCTTTCAAACCTAGTTCAATGGGTCAGTCAAACAATTTGTGAAATAATCCTGTCACTTTTGATATGAATATAGCAGTTTTCTATTGATAAAGAATGCATAACTACAAATTACCAAAGTGATTTTGAAAGCCACGATGAGATTTTTCATATCTTGATTGATAGGTCAGATCCTGCAAGCGAGGGTCCAAAGCACTACATGATGCACAAGAGTCAACCAACGTTAATCTATCTTTACAATTTAGACAGCTGCATGAAATAGACCGTTAAGCAAACAAAAACCCACTCCCCTTTTCCTTTCAATCCATCTCTGTTTTCTCTTCCCTGTTGCATAAGAACACAAAGGAAACGAACAAAATCACGAGGAAATATCTTAAATGGTGTTTATGCCACTATTGAATCTCTTTGTAAAAGCCATATTTGACACGAGTGGTTTACGATCACCAATTGTTTGGCATAGGTTACAATCTATAGGAGTCATCTTTTCGATTTCATCTTTGCTATCGGGTATTGTAAATTAAGATTCTACTCACAGTAACCATAACCAAAACCCTATCATTTTTTTGTAACTATGGTATCCGGATCTCTGACCCGACTACTCCCTAGGCTTCCCGCCTGACCCCATAACAATTGGGAAACTGGAAACACTAGCAATTGCTAGGTGGGTACCATGGGAGAGGGTCGAAGCTAGACCAACTACTCTGGTACCAAAACCCTATCAATTTCAAAACACAGAATGACAGAGAAAGTAGAAAATAAATGCAAGATAATTTTAGTTTTGTGAGGCTCAAAGATTTACATCTGCAAGAAAAATAATTTATCCGGATGTACATTTTCCTCCTGATAAAGCTTGGTGTAACTAGCTTGCATCAGCCTACATTCCTGCAATAAGGAAGACAATACGTCTGATGTCAACTACTCCATTTTAATTTAAATAAAGTAATGTGGAATGCAAAGAAGAGTGCAACTGCAATTTATGAGGATAAAAGTGAAGCTGCTCAAAAAAGCTCTAACACAAAGACAAAGTGAAGCAACTGATGTCCAGAGACGGAAATCATTTCAACTCACCCACCACTGATAAGCGTCGAATACACTTTATTTCAGCAACACAAGTTTGCCACTAAAACAGAATCTAGATTCTTGGGTGACATAGGAACGAAACAACACTGTTAAAATGGTGTTACCTCTGTTTCAGAGAAATAATTTGACAGCGAACTGTTTCATGTACTGATAATAATGCATCACTACAAAATCACATACTAACAATATCTACCGAACATCCAACAATTTGCACATCAATGACAGTAAAACTGTGTATAGAAAGATAGAAGTTTTCGATGAAAATTTGGACACTCCTAAAGGCACTCATTTTTCATCAATGTTTTGAACCAAGTTGTATTTACTTTAACAAGAAAGTAAAAAAATACCAAGTAGCCTGATGACTGCTTTCAATGTGCAATTTTTATACCAAATATACCATCAAATTCAAAAATCAAAACAACTCAAAGCTTCCAAGGGAAATGGAGGATTGCTAATTATCTAGCTTTCCAAAGCTTCCTAATCAGATACTCCGTAACTTGAGAGAAGAACAAATTGACAACCAAATAAGATTCAGTACGATGATCTGTAGAGAATTTACAAGGTCACTATTTGTTAAATCAATATTAGAATTAAACAAGAAGAACGTTGTAAATAGTATCAGACTAGAAGAAAAGGAAAAGCAAACTATGCCAAAAACTTAGGGTGTGCAAATAGATTGACTGGTCATGAGAAAATCAGTACCATTGATAAAAAATAATGGATAAGCCAGCAGATCTCTACAGCAATGACAATTGGCTTATGTACCTTGATTGAATTGCCTTGATCCAACAGTCAGCCTGTGGTTTTGCTCAGCAAAAAAAGGATCAATAAGAATACCGACAGCTCAAGTACAAATCTTGGACCCTTAATGCGTTCAGTTATCCGCTGAAACCTGTAAGTTCAACCAGTAGATAGCTGCTGATAAAGCCTGTTGTCCATTTAAAGATACTCACCACTATCAGAAGAGTGACTAACAGACAACAGATATTTAGGCTTGTTTGTCTACAATTTGTAATAACAGGGAAGCAACCTAAAATGCTTGAAATCAATGCTAGCAAAAAATCTAAAATATTATCATATGGGAATAATGAAGAGAGAGAGAGATGCTGTCAATTAACTGATTAAACATGGGATAGGAACAATTTCTGCTTTTTAGGATCAAACGTACCTTTTCCTTACGTAAATGCTTTTCAATTGTTTGTTGGCTAACAGCTAACTATATCAATCCCATGCTTGGGGTTCTAACCTAAATATTGTCAACTTCATAGTTTTTAGGGAAAATAGCCAATATACCCCCTGAACTTGGATCTAATTGTCAATTTGCACCCCTAACTTGTATTTGTGTCATTTTACCACCTTAAATTGGTAAAAGCTGCTTATTTGCACCTCCTTTAAATCTGACGGTTTCCATCTAATTTTCAATCATGTGCTATGCACGTGAGGGATATAATTGTGATTTTATATATATTTTTTAATAATAGTAAAAAATATTCATAAGAGAGATTCAAATATACACATGCATATTTTTTTTTCAGAAATGTATTATTTATTTAATATATATTTTTTGTACAATTTTGTCAACCTAATTATTCATTTAATCTCTTTGGAGGGCATATGCATGTGTCCCCTTTTTAAAGATGATGTTTCCATTGGTAATGTTAATAAGAAAAGTGCATAAAAAACTAGGAATAAAATCAATTTGATGTCAATAACAATAAACACGACATAATTTGTAGGACTAAAAAAGTCAAATATATCGACAAAAATAATATTTAGAACACACAATTTTTAGATAGATAAGTATATATGAATTTTCCTTTAGAGATTTTGTTTCATTATTTTAATTAATAAAAGAAAATAATATAAATTGATATTAATACCCCTTACATGCATAACACATAACTAAAAATTGGATGGAAACCATCTGATTTGTCGGAGATGGCGGGCTTCAATTCCTATGCCATTTACCAGGCTTGGATCCGCAGTTTTTACAAAGTCGAGGAGGCAAATTGGTACAAATGCAAGTTAAGGGTGCAAATTGACAATTAGAGCCAAGTTCAAAGGATATATTGGCTATTTTGCCTAGTTTTTAATGTGTCAATCTGAAAACCTATCCTGATAGATTAAATGGAATTGGCGGAAAGCAACGTTAGGCATTGAAACCCACTCTTCAATCCTCATTGGGGTTTCCAGCATACAATATATTCTATCAAATCTTCGGTGTCACAATGATTAGAGCAGCAGACCACATCCTTAATGTATAAACCTTTTCAAATCTTGCTCTGCCATTGACGTAAGCCACAAGCTCAGACTTCATGAAGACTGTATCCTTGCAGTGCATTTACTAGACTAATTACCACCATATCAGGAAAAAATTCAAGCAGTCCTGCTCGCTCATGATCTCCTTTAATTTATCCCCACAGACATCTTGTACTTTCTGTTCTGTAAGATGACACTGACCCTTTTTTACATGATTTCTTGAATCCAAACTTGTCATCACTCATCCATAGAGAAGACACTTCAGCTGTATGTGGAATTTTCAAACTGTTCTCCCTGGTTGAAGCGAAATCCAGGGGCAAACACTGACCTGGTTATGTGTTCCGCTTAAACAGCTGACATTGAAGTCTACATTGAATCAAAGCCATTCTGAGGATGAATTACATCGATTTAACCTTTGATCGCATGTGGAGCATGCTATGATGCTTTCCGCCAATTAAATTTAACAATATGAATGGAGGTTTGCATCGACATAAATCCAAAAGATATGATGTTAACTAAATGTTCAAAATTGAAAGAGTTACGATAAGGGGTGAAAGGTCTGCTTAATCCTAAAATTTAATACGTGCCCATACAAATCTACATGACACGTAGCAGTTGAGCATTATATATAACTATATATTAGCCTTTTAATATGTGCTCTTCACATGTCAGTTCACTTTTTCCTTGCAATAAAAAAGAACAAAACAGATAGAGAAGAGCATAGGATGTTATGAGGAAAAATCTCCTTTTTGAGAGGTGCTGTTGTAATTTTACTAATTTTATAAATTAATTTACTATTGTATCCTGATAAATAGTTTTCTGATACTATTTAAGGACGTTCAAAAAATTAACCATTCCCCCAATATAAGTCTTAAAACAAAACAAAAAAGAAAGCATTATGTAAGGTAAAATGCTCACCAGTCTTTATCGTTGGAGTTGCTGTTTCCATGAATTATTTCCTCCTTCGCAAATTCTTCTAATATGGCATGTTGACTTTCATTTATTTTACTTCAGAAAGGAAAAAAAATTAGACAAATCTATTCCTATAACTCACAAGTGTAGAAAAATAGAAGAAAAAGATTAAGAAAAATATACCAAACCCTAAGAGTATACAATATACCGAAATTTTGCTAGCAATATAAATGTCCAAAAACCATATACTTATCAAGTGTTGACTAGATATGAATGTATGCGAGAAAAAGGAGAAGAAAAGGGTGCATCTTACGTTGGAAACTGGACTCGGAAGCGAACATATTGGTCTCCATGGTGAACTAGGAAACCATGCTTCGGTAGTCCTGCAACAACATTCAAGGTCAGAAATTTTTTAACAAAGCGATGTCAACTTTTAAGAAGTGGGGATAGAATGCTTTAGCAACCTTTGCCTCTTAGTACCATGTGTTCTCCATGCTGAACCCCCTTTGGTATCTGAGAGATCCATAATTACAGGGAAGAATCAGTATGTGTGGAATAAAAAAGATAGTGGAAAGGAAAGTAAATAAGAATAGGTCAAGAGTAGAAAGAGAACAGTAAGAAAATTTTATCTAGCAAAGAAATAAAATGAAGACAAACGGCTTACTTTTACTTCTGTCTTCCCACTTAAAGTTGGCACCTCAACCTTACCACCAAGAATAGCCTGAAAAATTCACTATTTGCATCAGAAGTAATATTCAAGGCTTGAAAAGCAATATAGTTACTTACACATGACAGTACAATTAGACTGTCTCCCTTCCCAACTACAGGAGAGAAGATGCACTTGACTACTTTAGATTGTTACAACCCTGCATTTATGGAATAGAAAGCCACCAAAAATTTTTGATCAGGCAGGAAAGTTGACCGAAACAAAGTGGCCCCATTACCCCTTTGGACACTTTGTAGTTCAGACCGAACACTAATTAATAATTTTGAGTCACTGTTTATAGTCATCTACATGCAAGAAATCAGTCTCACTTGAGTAAAGCTGATATTAGAGTCCACGTAAACATCTGCACCATCTCTAGAAAAAATAGGATCTTTAGCAACCTACATTATCAAAAAACAAGGGAATTTAAGAAGGCAAAGTTCGCAATCAAAAGTCTCTACATCATAACAGCAAAAGCAATTCTTCCACTTAATTAAGTTCATTTTTTATCATGTCCTTCAATTATCTGTATCTTCCAGCTTGAATGATATGTTAGACCTGCTTGGTATGCAATTCCAGCTCCTTTTCTTATAGGTGGGGATGATGGGACAAAAAGATAAGGTTCACCACATGATTCAGATCCTTTAAAGCACATTATTATTCTATAGCAGTATAAAACTCAGATCAAACAATGCAAAATTACAGAAAGCAAAAATGAGGGTTTTCTCTCTCTTAGAATGTTTGATCCATGAACCATATTGACAAAGTATTACAGTAGACACAAATTGTGATGGATCTCCCAAATCTTCATAGGATCTTAAAGTGAAAATATAATCTTATAAGGGAAAGAGTAAGAGTAAAACTGTGCCTTTAGCTTAATGTATAACCAGCCTGGTTGACTTCCTTGTGGCCCACTATTCCCGGCCTGTGGTACGCGGATTGTATCTCCAGAATCCACACCTAATCCATTTAAGATAGACGAGGGAATTAGAAAGACTGAGAAGTCGGATAAATACACTTTTGTATTTATATGATGATTTATGGACATTAAAGATGCATATCCCTTCAAACAGAAGCATCTTCTAAGGACTCATGTTTACCATCTTTGAATCTTACAGGACACTCAGTTCCAAGTGAAGCAACTTAAAATGCTTATCTAGATTTTTTTTTGAGAGCAAACAATAGAGAGTTTCATTAACGGGGATACAAATTACAATCATGAGACACCAGTGGTGGAAATAAATTCCTCTCTTCTCTACCTACCCGAAACCCAACGATTACTGTGGATGAGAACTGAAATGGGTTCAACCATAACCTAACCTAATCCAGAAGTACCGATACATCCTTACAATCAACCTCAAGAAGAAAAAATGTTTTCAAACACTACATGCCAAAATTACAAACATATATGCACAGGTAACCTCCTCATTACATTGACAACAAGAACTAACCGACGTTAAAATAGTTCCTGGACACGACATCATAACCATGGCACACCAAACGACACGACACTGACACAGACACCGACACCAACCTACCAAACCCTCGCTCAAAGAGGAGGGACGACAACTAACCCACTAAAACCTAAACAACCCTAAAACCTAGGCCCAGAGCAAGCCCAGGCCCAACCCCACCCCCAATGGACCTCAAAAGAAGCTCTATGACCTGGATGAGAAGCCGCGCCGCTCGTCGTCGATGCCAACCGCATCCAATTCCCACCAACATCTTTCAATATCCATCATAACGAGACTGGAAAGCCATAACAGATGAGGTAATCGACCTGTTGACCTTCACCACCGCGATCTCAGGCGCTCCGTCCTTACTCACCGGTGACACGCCTCGCGTCACCGCTCTGGAATGACGACCAGGCCTCCCTGACGTTGCTGCTCCGCTCTGCAAATGCCGAACACCAACTTCTCGGTCCATCTCCATGATAGCCCTTCCCTTCTCCGTCCAAACGCCACCACGCTCCTACAACGACCATCGACTGGTCGCCATCAAAGCACCCGTCCGGCAGCGACCCAAGCCACACCGGCGAGGTCAGGAACCAAAGCCTGCGCAGAGGCGCCGCTGGACAAGCAACGAAAACCAAAGTTCTCTCCTCCTGTTTTTGCGGAGCGCCTAGGGTTTCTCGACACTTATCTAGAAATTTTATCACTTAAGAATTTGCAAATTGTTGTCAGACCTCGTATCCCATGACAAACATGCAGATATTGGCTGTATCTGTCACCGGGAGATTTAATTATGAAACATAACTCAAACAAGATTAACTTCTTTTTTATAAACTGAAGATATTCCTCACTCTTGACATGTCTTCCTTGAACTTGTAACATACACCACAGGATTCTCTAGAGCCAACTGATATAACTATTAGTAATGCATATCTGACTGCCTACACGATTATAAACTTATACTACTCTCATCAAATTAGAAAGATTATACCAACCTGCTGGGATGCTAACTTCAACCTCTCTAGCACCTTCAACTATCCCTAATCCTCCGCATGACATACAATGTTCCTGCAACAGATAAATTGAATGTCAATTTGGGTGAGCATTCAAGATCAGTGGAGTTGTTCGATGGATTTCACGTTATACCTTGATTATTTGGCCTGACCCCTTACAAGCCCTGCATGTTGATGTGAATGGAGGAATTGTAACCTGGCAGAAAATTTGAACAAAAAAAACATCATAAGTGTGAATGGAGATAGAGTATGAAGATTTATCGATATGCCATTGTCAAGAAGACCAAAGAAAAATAATCTTCCACACAAACCACTTTAAATGAAATATTCCATAAACATCATAAGTGTAGATCTTCAAAACTTACTCTTCCAATACCTCTGCAAATAGGACAAACTTCTGTCTTGGCCTTTACTGGATAGCCACGCCCATCTGCATCATGGAATACGAAACTAGAGATGTTATTTTTGCAAATCGATAATCAAATGGAACATGTAAAACAGAACAAGGAGAACATATGGATTTCAATTTTACTAGAAATTTGACCATCTTGTGTGACATTATTATTTCTTCTCTAAAAAATTGATTAAGAATGAAGCTAAGCTATCAATAACCCATCAAAACACCCACCACAAGAATCACAGGGAACATGTGCAGTTACAGACATATTTTTTGTGCATCCTCTAGCAGCTTCAGAAAAAGAGAGTGACAGCTCCACCTATGAATGCAACAAAAACATTACGCACTTGAGCTTCAGATTACAAAAGACAGTCATATGACGAGTGCAACCATAGGGAAAGCAACATTACCTGAATGTCAGGTGCAACTTGATCGAATTCGCGTTCAAAGATCTGCAGTATCGAACAACTTTGAGAACAATGAAGAATAGAGAGTTCAACTATCTGCAGTAATATGCTACGTTGAGATTTGAAAAGGAACACGAAACTGAAATACCTCTGAGAATATTTTATGAAATGAACTGGAGAAATGAGGTTTAAAACCATGTCCAAGCCCCTCTGCATCAGCTCTAGAACCGTGAGTTTGATAATTGTATCTAAAACCTTCTGTACCACCAGCAGCATACCCACTTGATTGTTTCTGCATGGAACACAAGGTATAAGAGATATCTGAGCAAAATATAAAGATTCTATGGTACAATCTTGATTCCAGAGGAACAAATTAAACTTTCATTGATGAAGCCCACTGTCAAACCAGTTTGCTTTTTTTTCTCTTCCAAATACAAACATAACAAATATGCCATAAAAGGAGAACAATTACAAATAAATGTCTGATATGCACCAAAAGAAAATAAAGAAATGAACAGCAAAGAACGACAAAAGTGTGACCTGTACATAGTGAAGAGAGAGACTTATTACCATGTCATATTCTGCCCTCTTTTCAGGATCTTGCAATGTCTGGAATCAACAATGAAAAAGAAAACGAAAAACGAAATTTTAGTCACCTAATCTGGGAAACTTGCAAAATATCAGACGTTGGTAATAATAAGATATGAACACGTAAAAGTACTCTAAGAAACTCATATAGGAGGTTGGTAAATGTTTGGTCCAGACATATATCAGACCTCATAGGCTTCTCTTATCTCCTGAAATTTTCTCTTATAAGAAAGATTGTCCCTATTTGCATCAGGATGGTATTTCTTCGCAAGCTGCATAAACATTCAGTTTTAACAGCTTGAAATTATAATAATAATAATAATAATAATAATTGCTCAAAAATTATGGCACGACACAGATGTATTTACTTTAAAGAAAAGAATCTGGCATGTCTTTAATGATGCATTAATGGATTAATGGTCACAGTAAAACCATATAATTGATAATCAAAAATTGATACTCAACTCGACAATAATCCCATATTAACCCATCAACCAGATGGGATTGGCAAGGTATAGAAAACTATCATGGATGAACGAGCGAGAAAGGATACAGTTACATATAGACTAGTGGTAAAATCAAGATGTTTGTAATATAGGATACTGTGACAAGTTTATCCATCTACATAGAGCAAGTTCCATATGCTAGCATCTAGCTACAGTGTGGCACCGTTCTAACTTTTCTGTTTTTATTGTCCTTCTCTTTCAGTGTGGTCACATCGCACCATTTACATTTCTATAATGTTTACGATGTTCCAGTTGAAAAGCTCCTCCTCCAATCCACACCTCTTACAATGCAAATGCATTTCTAAAATGAATTCCCCAATGTAGTAAATACCTTAAATCACATTTTCCTCAAAAACCTAAAATCACCTTTAAACCCTTCCAAAGACTAATGCTAATCAAAATATCTACATACTGACCATGCGAAAGGCCTTTTTAATCTCATCTTTGCTTGCGCTTTTCGAAATGCCGAGAGTTTCATAGTAGTCTCGTCCAGGTGCACAGCAAAAACCTGTAAAAAAATCACCATACTTTAAAATCCAATAAACCTCAAAATGCAGTTCCTCACTACCAGAACTGAAACAGAGCTTCAAAACCTGAGGCATGGATGTAACGATTCACAAACGAAGTAGCGAAACCAGCCACCGAACCAGAAGAGCTCAAACCTAAATTGAAATTAGCCAAAGAAATCAAGAACGATGCTTTCGCCACAGAACTAAATTGCAGAGATAAGAAGTGGTGCTCACCTTGTGTCCGATCCAACGCCACGCTCACTGAGCAAAGCCTTCCGTGATCGACGGACGATTCTCCGGCGAACGGCGAAAACAAGCGCCTCCGGCACTGCGTTTAAACAGGTTCAATTGCTGAGAATGAACAGAAAATTGATGGGAGAATAAGGAATGGGGGAGGTGAGTGTGAGGCGTGCTTACCAGGCCAAGCAAGCTCAATTTGCGCATAATGTTAGCGTTTTGGTGAAGTTTGACTCTGTAAGTTTCGAATTTGGGATTTTTCCTCTGAAATTTGAGTGGAAGAATCCAGAAATGAACGAACGACGGTCGAGTCTAACTCAGTCATTCACGCGCCGACAGGGTTTAGTTTCTAGCCCAAAAACCTTTATGCTATGCGTGCCGCCTACGAGAAGCCAACGACGTCGTTCAATACAGTGTCTGCCGTATTATACTCATAGAAAATATGTATTTACGTTTTTGTATACAATACACCAAGTTTTACACATCGCCACTTGTTTTTTGTTTCCTTTCTTTTCTTTCTTTAAAGAGAATTAAAAGATTTTACTCTTAACTTTACGGTGACTCGAACTCATGACTGCATCAATTAATAATAGATACGCTTACCACTGCGTCACTTTTGTTTTTGTCCTCATTTGCTTAAATCATCTCTCTCAGTCTCCACTAGGGCTGTCATTTGGTTTGGTAAATACCAAATCGATCGAAAACCGATCGAATATTTTTAATTTAATAAACCGAAACTTGGTAATCGAAATCGAAATAACCGAAACCCAAAAATACTGAAAAAAGTTGGTTTGGTCTTTGGTAAATAACGAATTCACCGAAATGTTAGTTATTTAAACACTTATATTTGCAAATAAGGTTAACCACTTTGATCTGAGCACATACGTTACCCAAAATATGTAATTTTTCTACCTTAGTCGTATTTTACTATACTGATCATATCTTATTTCACATGAGTATCGAAAATTTTGCTTCCTCCATACAATTGGTTCACAAAGATCTACACTTGCAAATAACCTTCACCACGATCCTTGTTAGGGCAGGGCCAACGAGTATGTCTTGGCTGACCGCAGCTATAGCAAGAGTAAGGTGCTGACCGGCCTCCTGAGGACTCACTACCATTGCTACCAGTACTAGTGTTACCACCAAAAGTCCTCCTATTGCTCTTCCTGGCTGATCTCCTATCCCTGCTCCGAGAGTAAGATCCGCTACCATGCCCATCTCTGGCCCGAAAGTGTGTCACCTGATCACTCTCAATCTTGTAGGCAGCACTAACAATATCCTGATAAGTGCGAGTAGTGTTGGAGAGCAACTCGCGGCGGATGGAATCTCGGAGGCCGGACTCAAATCTATGGGCCTTCACCTTCTCGATGAGACCTGGAACATACTTGAGTAGTGACGTGAACCGTACCATATACTCATGAACTGTCAAGCTCCCCTGTGTCAGATTGAAGAACTTGGGGAAAGTACTGATCAAAGAACAACTCTTCAAACTGTTCCCAAGACATCTGACCTGCGTCATGTCGGTCTGCTATAGTCTCCCACCAACTGTCAGCCTCTCCAGTGAAACAGTGAACTGCAAAGGCAACTCTGTACTCTACAGGGGTATTGACCATCCACTGTAGCTTCTTGATATGTTTCAACCAAATCTCGGCATCTACAGCCTCAGTAGTGCCAGTAAAGTTAGGTGGCCTAACTTTTAAGACACTAGATAAGCAGCTAGATCTCCTCTCTAGCTCTAACTCCTGTGGAGTAGGGGTGGAGCATTCCCCAAGGCACATAACGCTCGTGTAACCTCATCCAGCTCGTAGCGAGGTGGCATCGTGACTGATTCTGAAAAACAAACAAAGATTAGTCACCGAATCACTGTCTAGTAAATAAAGATAACAAGAATGTCAACTACCGGAACATGAATGAACTTTTGATCTCAGTATGAAGGAATACAACATGAGGTCATGTAATGACGTCTGCATTGCACACTAACAACTCGAAGAAACAAATTGGTCGTACAACAATGACACGGAAGGTACTAAAATGATGCTCTGATACCAAGTAATTACTGTCGTATCCTTGGACTATTTTCGGCCCCAGAACACGACGGTAACTGCCGTAACCCCGGACTAACGAGTAATCAATACGTCATTTGACGTATTAACTATCCTCTAGACCGAAACTACAAGGCTATGAATAAAATAATCAACACACAAATGATATGAATGTCAAATATGAAATGACAAATGTGCGGATAAGCATACAAATATTTCACAAGCGAAAGGTAGCAAATGAAAATACTCGAGGCGAATATAATACAAGGAAAATACTCCTAGGAGGGTTACGGCTCACCCATTGGGCCCCCTACTACCTGATGTGACGATACAGCTGGCTGCGCTCCAACTCCCGATCCTCCAGAAACCGACGTCGATGTGCTCCTGAGTCAATGGGTGAGATAATAATGACATAGTCAGGCAAATGTAATTCGAGGATTCACTATCTACAATTACGACTTGATAAACATTTTCTGTTTATCTTTCCGACATTAGAGTCTAATTCATTTGACATTCTGATTCTCGAACCGGCGAGAATTCAGGATTATTTCCTATTCGGTATTTTCATCATTTTCGCCGCATTTTTTAATTCAAAAACCTTTAAGTCATTCAACCGGAGTGATTAAAAACGTAAAAGCAAGTGTTCTACAGTAAAAATCAAAAGACAACTTTAGAATAGTAAAAGTTAACGGTCAACAATAAAGTCACCGGTCAAAAGTCAACCAATGAATAGTGAAAATGCAACGGTCAAAAGTCCATGAATAGTGAAAAGTCAATGGTAAAAGTCAACAGTAAATAGTAACAGTAAACAATAAACAGTAAAGGTAAAAGTAAATCTGTCAATGTAAATAGTAAAATAATCAGGGGTAATAGTTTTTACCACGTCGAAAGCTTTTCCGGCCAAATTAAGTCCCTAAGCCTGTTTTTCCATCTTCTACACATCCTAGGCAACACAACAACATCAAATTCACAAGAAAAGATCGAGTTTTATACCTCGAAACTTCCTCCTCTGTTTTTCCGGCAGACCTCTTCCAGCGGAGCTCCGCTGGCATCCTCCTTCCTCATCCTTGCTCCTAGGCAACTCTTGGTGGTGCTTGGGAGCTTCCTTGCTCCTCAGATGGTCTGGTTTGGTTCGATCTTAAGTGCATAGTGCTCGACTCCTTCTCCTCGCTGCTGGGCGGCGCTGGCTCGGCTGGGTCACTGAGGCTGGGTGAGGTCGCTGGTGGTGGCGGTGAGGGTCGACGCGCACCAGGGCGATGCGCCTGGGTGGCTCTGTCGAGCTGCTCGAAGGAGAAGAGAGAGAAAGCTGTTTCTCTCGAAATGGAAAGGAGAAGAAACAGAAAAGGAAGGAGAAAGAAAAGAAAAGGTAAGGAGAAAGGAAAGAAAAGATAAGAGGATAAGGGAGAATGATGAGTTTTAAAAAAAAATCATCGGTCACGATTCAACCAAATTTTTAAAATAATTTTTAAACAAAATTCATTTTCGAAAAATCATTTAAATGCAATTGAACGTCAAATTGAATCGAAAAAATAAGTGGAGTGCCGGAAAATATTCCGTAAATACTCTCACGCATGGGGCGACGTGTGTCCTAACGTAAAAGTGTTAGACAAAATTTACGACATACCGAAAAGTAACTGGAATTAAACCCTAAGTGTGTTGAAAAATTAAATAAAATAATCGGGGTCTCACACGGAGCATCTCCGGTCACTAACCGTCGGATTCCTATCACCGGACACCGGAAAATTACTGGTAGCCGGAATTTCACAGGATTTTTTTTTTCTACTAGGGGCAATAAACTTTTACATAAAGTTTACTAGGCAACATCTACATCAAATCCAAGTGCTATAGCTCCGATTCTCTTGATTCTTTCTCCCATGAAATCTTCTACATGTCACCTAAGTATAAGAGAAGTTAAATCAATTTATGACAATATAAAAGCTTCACAGAATCATCAAAACATATCTAAGAATCCACAAATCAGTTTTTTGACAATTTTCTATATTACTCCTCTATGTTTAACATGTTTTACATACAACTCTACCAAAAACTCTCGATTCTATAATATGACTCTAATCTATGACAATAAGAGATAAACAAAGTACAAATGAAGGTAATAACATATTAAGAATGTCGCATTTTATGCTCATATCATGAGTGGACAAAAAAATATCCATATGCATGTCTCAACGGGAAAGAATCCCAAATAATCGTTACGGAATCCAAAACGTAAACTGCTAATCTCATTGGCTTGTAAATCAATATTAAAAATAGGGGAAGAGGTTTCACCATGACGGAGAGTCTCCTAGACTAAGGTCGAAACCTTTAAGGCTACTAAGTAATATGACGACCCTTCATGACGGAGAGATTCCACCATGACAATTCCTCTAGGGCTACTGTTGCCCCGCTCCACTTTCAAAGTGAGGGGGGCCGTATGGCTAGCTAGTATCTTTATATAATATGACGACCCTTCATGGTGATAAAACAAGCAAATATGAAAAGTCATTATTATATGACTCCCTCTCGTAAATTAAAACATGCATCTCACGCATGAGGCACGGTTCTCCGACCGCCCTAAAAACAATGGCCATAAATGAATTTCAAATGTAATTAACATAACATAAATTCCAGCCGACATGACAAAGGGGTTTACGAGAGGGGAGCAACCCACCTTCCGGGCCCCACCGGCTCAATAAATTTATAAACCATAATTTTCCAAAATAATTATGAATTTCCCCTAAGACCCACATGTTAAACAAAAATTTGAAAATAAATTCTGGAAATTCAAGTAAAATTCTGAAAAAGGTAAAACCTTCTTTCTCAGCTTCCCATGTCTAAAGAAAGTAATAAAACATGGGATTATCTCAAATCATATTTCCGAAGAGCCCAAAACATATGTAAAACTCAATAAAAATTCTCAAATCTCATAATTGAAATCTCAAGCTTTAAAACGATGATCCATCTGTCCTCAGTAAAAGTTATAACTTGATATGGCCGTATACAATTTAATACTAAAACCGTCGGAAATCTAATTTTCGAAAACTTCTCAAATCACAAGGTTTTCCAGTAAATTTTGGCCATAATCTCCTGAAAATAGTTTCATGAAAAATAATTCATAAAAGGGAAATCAATTCCATCATTTAAAATTCTCTAAGATTAAATCATGAAATTTAGAATAAAAACTCGGCATGCATTAATTCAAAACAAAGGCCCACTCACATTACCTCCTCGAAATATGTAAACGTATCATTTGACCACCCAACACATCTCACACTAATGTAGGCATTATCAAATTCCTAACTTTACAATTACGGCGACCCGAATAACATATAACTAAGGTCTGTACGCTCGGTCCCGGTGAGCATAATAACTCTAAACCGGCGAAATCTAGCGACCCGAATAATATATAGCTAGGGTCCGTACGCTCGAGCTCGGTGAGAATGATAACTCTAAACCGGCAGGATCTGGCGACCTAAATAACATATAGCTAGGGTCCGTACGCTCAGTCCCGGTGAGAATAATAACTCTAAACCGGCGGAATCTGACGACCCGAATAATATATAACTAAGGCCCGTACGCTCGGTCCCGGTGAGCATAATAACTCTAAACCGACGGAATCTGGTGACCCGAATAATATATAGCTAGGGTCCGTACGCTCGGTCCCGGTGAGAATAATAACTCTAAATCGACGGAATCTGGCGGCCCGAATAACATATAACTAAGGTCCGTACGCACGGTCCCGGTGAGAATAATAACTTTAAACCGGCGGAATTTGGCGACCCGAATAATATATAGCTAAGGTTCGTACGCTCGGTCCCAGTGAGAATAATAACTTCAAACCGACGGAATCTGGCGATCTGAATAACATATAACTAAGGTTCGTACGCTTAGTCCTGGTGAGAATAATAACTCTAAACCGGCGGAATCTGCCGACCCGAATAATATATAGCTAGGGTCCGTACGCTCGGTCCCGGTGAGAATAATAATTCTAAACCGGCAGAATCTAACGACCCGAATAACATATAACTATATATTATTACTAATATAAACAACGATCTCTTATTATAAGGATAAACTTACCACCCTATTCTTAAGCAATCAACTCCCATTTAAAATACGCATTAATCATCCGAAACCAGGTGACAATTCTAGCCACAATCCATATTTATAATAAACTCCCAAACAAATAACACAACTTGAAGAAAAAAGTTATTTGCTTCTCACAATCCTTTGGTCCGAGGATTTGAACTTAGGCTCTGATACCAATTGTCAGGCCCTGACCCGAGTTTACCATCCTAAACCCGGGTTAGGACGTGCGAGACCCATCCCAAGAGAGATTTACTCGTAATCCCCCTCAAGAAGGGATAACCCTCTTTCCAAACCAATTTCAAACAATCCAAACGTTACCGGAATAGACCTCACAGCCGAAGGTTATCTCGATATCCGTATTTGGATCTCAAACCAATCTTTTAGAGAACCTAGGGTTCTAATAATATTTGTGACTGCACCCGAATCCCTGTCAGACTGCCTACGTACCCTATACTCAGGGATCAAGCCACACGTAGCTTTTATATTTTTTATTTAACGCCCTAACCGGAAAAAAATCCTGCTTTTTTACTTATCAATCGATCTAATAATATGGATAGTAAACAATTATTGCGTATCCGGAGTTTAACCTCTCCGCTGAGGTAACCACCGACCACTAACTATGGGGATTAACCCGAACCATCACCACATTCATGCATAACAATCACACATAAAATATAATGTAAATGCAACCACGTAATTAACAAATCCTCCAGGGCATAACTGTAATATCAATTTGAGGGTACCCTTGTAATTATCTTAAACTATCAAGGGCAATATAGTCAATTCTACCTCCATGGTAGTTTGGTAATTAAGCTAAGCTTCCAGGGGCATTTATGGCATTTCACCCTTAGGGGCAGCCCTGTAATTAACTAAAACTGTCAGGGGCAGTATGGTCTTTTTGGCCATAGTGGTAGTTTTGTAATTAACTAAAACTACCAGGGACATTTTTTAGGATTTCAGACCCCAAGGGCAGCCCTGTAATTAAACAAACTACTAGGGGTAATTCTGACTTTCTACATTCTCAGTAAAAAACTGTAAGATTTCAAATCTACCGCGATAAAAATCTGAGGATTTACCCCTAACCATTTCGGCCGGTCTACTGGCTGGATTTCCACTTAATTCTAGCCAACAACTTCCCTACTCAACCACCACAAAACCCACAATCAACACAGCAACACAGTGACAATAGAAAAGAAGAAAGGTGTTACCCCTCGAGTTTCAATCGGAGATCCTCACTATACACCCCTCCCTCTGCCCCAATCACTCCCAACACCACTAGAACTCCTCTGGACTCCACTGTCGACGTCAGAATTCCTTGGGAAGTCGCCGAGAAACCAACACTCCGTCACCGGAGGAGATGCAGAAAACACAGAAACACAGAAAAAGAGAGGATTTTAGTTAGGCTCGAATCGAACCTCCAAGGGCAGGAAAGTGAAGAGGAAGAAGAAACATACCATCCAAGCGCCGCCCCACCGCCTGGAACGTCGAAATCCGGCCAAAACAGTAGTTCCTTCTCCTCGTCTGATCTCCCTCGATAGTGGACGACAAGTTAATCCATGGACTGGGCTAAATAGAGGAGAGAATGAGGGGAGCGTTTTGAGGGTGGTACACCGGCGTGGGGCGGCCGGAGTCACCGGCGCCGAGTGGAAACAGTGGAGCAGGCGAAGGAGCTCGGAGGAGCTCGAGAGAGAGAGAGTTGACCGAAAAATGAGAGGTTTAACCAAGTCAAAGCTCTCACCTTAATTTATAGGGAAATGGATGGTCAGGATCTGATCTTCTAAGATCTGACGGTCCAGATTAAATAATAAAAGTTACCTTGAGTGGTAAATAGATATTTACCATTTACTTTTACCGAGCGGTAACTATACAATAACACGAATAACTTTTTCATACGAACTCCGATTAAATCAAAGGATATACCCACGAGTTCGTATTAACGTCCTCTACATCTTTCCCAAATGAAGTTTCCTCAAATTCTCGACTTATCGCAAAGTCATCTTTTACGGTAAAGTAATTAACATTTATTACTTCCGTAAATTTGATAAATTCATAATAAACAGCTCGTAGTTCTGAAAAATATTCCGGACATACCGGAGGACTCGTATTAACGTAATCTACCCCTTGAGATATTGATTCTATTTCCTCCTAAACCGAGAATATCTCGATGATAATCTCGAATAGTAGTTTCGGGGAAAGTTAAAAATGCGGGGTGTTATAGCTCCACATGCTCCCGGGTGCCCCTGCATCACGCCCTAACTCACCCCAGCGTCGGAGCGCCCTCGCACCGAGACCGGTACACCCTTGCATCAGGACCGGCGCGCCCATGCACCGCGACCAGTGTGACCGCACTGCTTCTGGAGCGCCCTCGCACCGCGATCGAAGTTCTCTCGCTCTCGCACCGGAGCTGACCTTACACTATGACCGGCGCATCAGGACCGCTATCGACACTCCTGCTCCTGCATCGGGACTGACCTTGCACTAAGACTGGCGCATCAGGACCGGTGCACCATTGCACCGCGACCGGAGTGCCCTTGCACTGCGACCGGCACGCTCCTACACTGCGACCGATGCGCCTGCTCCCACACCGCGACCGATGCGCCTGCTGCCACACCGGGAACAGTGTGCCCTTATAAGACTACTTGCTCCGTAACGGGGACCGTGACCGGCGCACCTGCTCCTGCATCGGGACCGGGCCCATCTCATAGACATTCTTTCAAGACTAATCACAACTTCAAATATATCCATGAATATTATAAAATTGCTTCCATGGCAGAGATGCATTGCCCACTCAGATATAGGTTTCCAGAATTCCAATGAAATAACTTGTAACTATTATCCCAACAAAACAGGCATTTGCAATTCTGGGCTAAATGGGCATTGGCTTCGGACCTGCTGCCTCCAAATTCTAACATACAAAATTGAATCTTTGCACATGCAAAAGATTGCCTGTCAATGAAATCAAGGATAACACAATTTCCAGATTGGATCACAAACAAATTCGAGATTGGATCACACAATCAGGCTAGCACAAAATCACCTAATAATACGATATAACCACTGACTTCCCAATTCACATATGAATCCCCAACTCTTGCCCAATGATCTAAAATCACAAAAACTGTTTTGAATGTGGGAGTAAGAAGACTTAGCTTTGCCTTTCCTTGCCCGTAGAAGTATTGTCCATATACGGTATTGGTGAGGGCACTGCACAATTCTGGAGTTTTCTTTTTCTGCTCTTTTTTTTGTTTCAGAACTCAATGTGTTGACTTGAGAGTTGAGACCATCGGTAGGCATATAGGATCGACCGACTAGACCCTATGGTGCCATCACTAGGGATATGCGATTTGCTTACCGAGCAGTAGCTGGTGAATGAGAGCAGCGGGTGCCGGTGAATTGTTTTAATTTCGGACCTGGAGAATGCTCCTCGAGATTGAACTCGACCAAGATGAATGTGATTCTTTCACGCTTATCCCGCTGGCCCATGACCCGAGAGAGAGTTCATCAGTGGCCTGGTATGAGTACCAGATATTTAACTGATCTTTGTCCCTAGATCGGTGATGTCGATTTGATCGAGCCTGATCCCAACTCGCAAGAACTCCTCCTCATGAACTTGGCCAACTAGAAACATGAAGCTGCTTGGCCTGAACTTGGAATCCGCTACCCGGAGACTTAATTAACTACCTAACCTAAACTACTCTGAAAATTATGAAAATTTACAGACCTATACTAGACACACAGATGAACTCGCATACAAAATTTCAAAGGATTCGGAGTTCGTTTGCTATACTAAATAAATCACGAAATACAGAGAACAGAAGGAGAAAAACTAGGGAGTTTTGAATGTTTGAGAAATAAGATGAACAAACAAGAAATAACAAAAACACTTTAATAACGGAAAAGAAATCAGATGATAAAGATGTTAGAGACTAAGGTTTCCACCACCAAATATGTTCCAAAACATGTGAATCAATCTAGGTTTCAATTATCAAGTCAAGAAAACTTAGTTAAAGGAATTACATAGCTAAATAGGGTTGGAAATACATTAAAAACGTTACATATAATGCACCTATCAAATTCCCCCATACTTAGCTTTTGCTAGTCCCTTAGCAAAATCAAGGACTCAACTAAACTTGTCTCAAACTCTATTGCCCTTAACAAATTGTCTCAGCAATCCTTGACTCTCATAGCACCAAGAATAACATTCCACCAAGAACTAAGCTCACATTCGAGAGTTAATAAAGACTCATGTTCAACATAGCACAAGTAAGACATGGGGGAGAACAACGGTGATGGTTAAAGCTCAACATGCATCAAACAAATCATGATTTCACCTCACAAGGATTGCACTCTTATTTTTTTCTCTCAAGATTCAGGGTATGCTTAAAATTAAGCTTTCACTCATGATTTTTTTTTTAGAAATTAAGTACTTGCCAAATGGACACCCAACCATATGCTTACTTTTGCACCTAACTCCACAGATCATAGTTTGCCCATCTCAAGGATCAAGTAGGTCTTTTCCAAGGTTGTAATGGGGCTAGGCTTAGGGCTAAAGAAACAAAAGGATAGGAATTCAAACAAGTATCCTGAAACCCAGTAGAGCTTTTGGCGATGTAGAGAGATTCTCCTCTTGCGATCATACAACCATCAAAGTCTCCTTATTGCAACTTCATCATTTTTTTTTCCATATAAAACGGCCAAATGTCATTGTGTTGGGCCACTGCTTCATTCTAAACACTTCAAGAAATCAAGCTAGATCTTCCACATTTTTTTCCTTTCTTCCTCTTCCTGGCCATGCAAACTTACATATAATGCACCTATCAATTTTTTTTTCTCTTTCTGATTTTCTGTGTTTTTTTTATTTTATTTTTATGGCCAGGGATTGAAATGCAGCTTGAATCCTCCCCCACACTTATTCTGTGTCATCAACTTCACATACCTTGGTTGTTCATAAATCTCATTTATAGCTCTACTAGATTCCAGAACAAGGGTAGAGATATAGCTATAAATACTAAGCTCAAGGTGAAGATAATGAGGGTGATGACAAAATGGTTTAAAATGTAGGCTCAATGGGGTTAATCTAGGGGGTGTACATCTTGTGTACACAATTAGGGACACAGGCTTAATTTGGCTTTGGTGGAGATCCTAAGTGCCTCAATCCCTTCCCAGATCAGGACATGTCATGACTAAAAGTTTTGCAAGGTGGCAAAAGCAAGTTCTAGTAAACTCTCTCAGTCCATTAAAATCTGCGGCAAACACTTAATCATAACACTCCAAGGCTATAATCTTACATAGGGTTGTTTTGAAATCAAAATTCGAAGAGCATGTTCAAATTCTGTACCAAAATCTCAAGCCATATCTACTACAAGTACGCATGCCTCACATAAGACTCGATTAACCAAAGAATGTTATGCTCATCATCCCAATATAATGATAATCTCTTAGCCATGATTTCAAAAGATTAATATCATCCTAGACTTGTTAAGGGCTCCTAAGACTCAAAACAAAAACAAAAACCAAAGAAACACTAATATGTTTTTTTTAGACTCTAATAGAAACAAAACAACACAAAACACAAAATGCGTGCATTCCCTTCCCCCACACTTAAACCCTGCATTGACCACAATGCAACAAAGATATAAAGAGGAAAGAGAACAAAACGAAAGGCTAAGGAGAGAAAGTTTAGAAAAAGCTCCCCCATTGTGTGCTTTGCAGCCAACTTCCAGCTCGTATACGTTTCCCATGCAGCATCCAACATCTGAGATTCCAATTGGAGATGAAAGATGGTGTTGTAAGCTATGCGTGCATATGTGGCACGTTTCCTAGCTCCAAATAGATTGAAAATGGAAGCCCTGCAAATTTAGTCGAAAAACAGAATTCGCACAGAAAAGCTGAAACACAGACCTTTTCCTGTTCATACCTGATTTCCGGTGACTTCTACTGCCCGAATGTCAAAGTACCTCAAAGAAAAGTTAAAGCTAACTCAATAACCTTTCTAGGAGTATATAGCTTTTATCTAAAGTAGGGCTAGAAGCATCCTTTGTCTGGTCGTTTTCTGGCTGTACTGCATCTGGTTTCTGGGCAGTGACCTTGCTGCCTTCCAAATGACACTGGGAATGACTCAGGTATCCGAATCTAGTTCTGTAAAATCCTACAGAAACTAGACTCAGAGATCTTTCTTTTGATATAAGGCACACGTTCCCAGGTCTTGTGAGCTGCAAACCGTCGCCCTCCAAAGTTGATAGACAGTCACTGCCTAGAAGACTGCTTCGGTATAACTTGGGAGTTTCCTTCAACCTTTCTCAATTCTAACATGCACACACACAAAACACATCAAGACGAACAAAAAGAAAACAAAGAAAGCATAAAAGGTTGGGTTGCCTCCCAACAAGCGCTTGATTTAGCGTCTGCAGCCAGACGGAGTTTTATCTTTAGTCCATAGGGGGTGGCGCATTGCAGAGGTGCTCCTCCTCTACAGTGTGCTCTTGAAAGGCCTCATAGTATGGCTTGAGGCGGTGTCCATTGACTTTGAAGTCATTGCCACTCTTTTCACTACGAATCTGCACAGCTCCATGAGGGAAAACATTAGTAACAACGAAGGAACCGATCCAACGAGAGCGAAGCTTACCTGGAAATAGCTTAAGTCGCGAATGGAAAAGCAAAACTTTCTGTCCGACAATAAAAGTTTTGCCACGAATCATCTTATCATGGAATGCTTTAGTTTTCTCCTTGTAAATCCGTGCACTCTCATATGCATCATTGCGTAGTTCCTCCAACTCACTAACTTGAAGCTTGCGGTGTAGTCCAGCCTTGTCAATGTTCATATTGAACTCCTTCACTGCCCAGAATGCCTTATGTTCTAGTTCAACTGGCAGATGGCACGCCTTGCCATACACTAACCGGAAAGGGGACATCCCAATAGGTGTTTTGTATGCAGTTCTATATGCCCAAAGCGCGTCATCAAAGCGTTGGCTCCAATCCTTCCTGTTTGGGTTGACAGTTCTCTCTAGTATCTTTTTGATCTCACGATTTGAAACCTCTGCTTGTCCACTCGTCTGAGGATGATAAGGTGTAGAGACCTTATGTGTAATGTTGTATTTCCTTAGCAGAGCCTCAATTGATTTGTTGCAAAAGTGTGTTCCTCTGTCGCTTATGATAGCTCTTGGTATTCCAAACCTAGAAAATATGTTAGACAGGAGAAAATCTGCAACTCGAGAGTCATTAGTACGGGTGGCTCTTGCTTCCACCCATTTCGACACATAATCCACAACAAGAAGTATATAAAGAAAACCTTAGGAAGAAGGAAAATGTCCCATAAAATCTATGCCCAAACTAAGCCATAAAATCTATGTCCCATAAAACGTTAGCTACAAAGAAGAAAATAGACTCTAAACAAATAGTGTGCAAAATTAAAATTTTACAATCCCCGGCAACGGCGCCAAAATTGCTACGGCTAAAATAGCCTCACAATTTAACCCTGCAAAAGATTGTCAATCGTAGTATAATGTAAGCAAGGATCGTTCATTGCCAAAGATCGAGGGTATTTAACTTCACACACCAAAAACAATGTCACAAAAACGTCTACTGTTCCTAATGAACAGCAGACGAAAATCTAATTAACTACCTAACCTAAACTACTCAGAAAATTATGAAAATTTACAGACCTATACTAGACACACAGACGAACTCGCATACAAAATTTCAAAGGATTCGGAGTTCGTTTGCTATACTAAATAAATCACGAAATACAGAGAACAGAAGGAGAAAAACTAGGGAGTTTTGAATGTTTGAGAAATAAGATGAACAAACAAGAAATAACCAAAACACTTTAATAACGGAAAAGAAATCAGATGATAAAGATGTTAGAGACTAAGGTTTCCACCACCAAATATGTTCCAAAACATGTGAATCAATCTAGGTTTCAATTATCAAGTCAAGAAAACGGTTTCAATCAAGGACAAACCGTGAACGCACTGCATAAATCCTTACTACTTCCCTTAACTACTTAAGCAAGATGAACGCACCGTTACCAAGCCTTTAGAATAACCAATCCAGGTATAGACACTATCCTTTCAATGAATTATCCTAAGCATTGAACACATTGGAAGTTTGATCGAAACAAGTATGCAAAACTAGTGTGGAACGCCTACCTAGCATGCAATTCTTTCTATTTGGTTTCACCTATCGTCCAATAGGTTTTACTACCTTGAACTGAGCCATACTAACCATTTAGGAGATTACACAACTCAGTCCTAACCCTACTTACAAGTTCATAATGCCCTATGTCGCGCTCACAGGAACATAAACAAGTAAGTAATATCTATAAAACAAAACCAAATAAACGTCTTCAAAAACTGAATAATATTGAAACCAAGAATCAAATCGTCATGTTTATCACATAATTGGGGCTTCTAACCTCGCCCCTAACTAAGAGAAACTAGCCACACATAGTTCTAGCAAACATACAAGAAGAGAGTTAAGGATTACAACGAGAAGAGAACTATGGAGGGAAGAGGAATCGATGATGTTCTTCGCCGCTTCTCCCTTCGTTCTTTCTCTGTGTCGTCCAAGTTGTCACCGCCCAAATCACATCTTTAGGGTTAAAAACCCTTAAATCTCGTCCACGGGCTAGCCATGTGGGTCGGGCCTTGACATAAGAATTTTTGGTCCAAGTCAGGATTCGGGTAGACTGACCTTCGTCCACTAAAATGGTCATAACTTCTTCCTCAAAATAGGTATTGACGATCCGTAAAAATTTCTAGAAACTAGACTGATGTAGCTTTCCAATGATATATAGCACACCTCCTGGATCGTTTTGAGCTGATCACAATCTTCTGTAGAAGTTGACTGACAATTTCTGACAGATTTTGGACTTCTTTCCTTGCACGACTTGGATTCCTTTTCCTTCAAGATTTCCTCTCTTTCTCCTCTTTTGTGCTTCTTGGCTTTATTTGTGACCTAAAAACATAAACTTAGTTATAATGATCATTGTTAAAGGAATTACATAGCTAAATAGGGTTGGAAATACATTAAAAACGTTACATATAATGCACCTATCAGCCCGATGATACCACCGATTACAGACTATCAATCCCGGATGAACAAAACCAGGACTGGTTGCCTCCTGCTGGCATAGTCCGGAACCTTGTCATCTCTCAGTAATGGGTGATGCCGGGAAGACTGTAACTCGACCGAGTTGAGCGAATCTGTGAAACCGATTGCAATTGACCCAAGCTCTATCCCTTTGCCGGATCGTGCGAGAGTGCACCGCCCTGCATTGCTCTTTTCGCTTGAAGTGCAATTGAAGACAGAAGATAGCCCATGCTTTATCTCAGTGTCACTAGTTCTTGTGTCTTGGCAACTAAACAAATTTTGGTTTGATTAAACCCATAAACAGTTCTCTTCAAATTCACAACCCAGTAACATTTACATGATTTCTGAAATGAGTAGTGTCCAGAGATTTCCTGTACAGAGAGAGCAAAGACTTCTCATTGGGAACCCCACCGCCCACCAGTAATGGCTGTAATGCTTAATGCTAACTTACTGATCCTCCCTCTAAGCCAGCTTTATCCCGTGGTCCTTATAACTTGGATCAATACAAAAAGAACTTAATAAGTCCAGAAAGATAACCAACATATCAAGCATTAGAACCTCAATGCGTTCCTTATTATTTCAAACAGGATGGCCTAAAAAACTCCTCATCACAGAAGATGGGAAGAACCGTGGAATCACTGGGATGAGCCTAATAATTCAGATGGTTTGCCGGCCTAGTAATTTGACGTACCGCCAAGATAGTTCACGAACAAGTTCTTCAGGGCGGGGCATCAGGGAGAGCATAAATTTTGTATAATCAGACTGAGATTTGATTTCTTACATTCTCAAACAAAAAATTATGAATGGATTTTATGGCATTACCTCATCTTTATATGGATTGCATGATCTTTGAACCACAACCTCAAATAGTAATACTCCTAAGAATCAAAGTTTAAATGTCAGCAAACATAAGAACATGTACTTGAATGCATCATCGTCTATGCCACTCTTTCACTGTGTACATAAATGTGTTGTAATGTTGTATACATGCTTAAATTCTCATACTTAAAGATTAATACACATCAACAACATAAGGGCAGAAGGATGGAGGGTCTCCAAGTCTCTTGGAGAAACCTGGTTGGGAAACCTAGGGTTTCCAGTTGGCAGCGGCGTTCTTCCTCGGGCAAGGGCAGCGATCGTGATGAGACTTTGATGGCAGTGTGGGTTTTCTCTCGCGCCGATCATGCTTTGATAGAGAGAGGAGTTGCTTCTCTATCCGTGCTTGGATGTGGGCGTTTTTGGACGCCAAGATGGAATGGTTTGGCTCTGGCAAGGCTTGTGAGCGTCGGCGTTGCAGATTTGAAGGCGGAGGTGTCTGATGTCAATCTGATCGCTCTAGATGTGCAAGCAGCCGATGCTCTTGAGTAGGAGACAAATGTTGTTTTGGTTGGTGTCAGGCTTGAAAGGCACTGGTGGTGCTGGCAATTGATCGTGTCACCAGTGATTCAAGCAGCGGATTGTAAGGTGTTTACGGTGACGTCGACCGGAGACGACGACGGTGGCGAACTGAGCTTGGTTGTTGGAAATCCTATCCTAGGGTTGATTTGTGGTGGACTGGCCTAGGCATGATAGTTTGGGTGTGGGTCGGTTTGGGCCTGCTATTTGGATTCCTTAAGTGCTATACCGATTATTGTTCCAATTTAATTCTTAAGTTGTATTTAGACGTACATCAATTGAGGTCTTTAAGAGATTAGATATAAATAGCTAGAAGTTATTTGTCGTATGTTATTATCTAAGCGCGACTGCAACAATAAGGACTACCAGTCATATGTAAGGACTTGTGCCGTGTTTGGTTCCAAGACAACATTTGATATAAGCGACCAAATTTCTCTCTTAAATAAAATACACATGAACAACACAAAGAATGATGGTAGCAAAGACCGGGCCACTCAACATGTAAACATAAATAGAGCAAGCATCGATTTTGTCTTATCTATTAGAGCATCTCCAGCAGCTTCCCCATTTTTTTGATTTTGTCAAATTTAGAGAATATTGAGTATTTTTTAGGTCCAACAGTTTCCCTATCTCATTCCCTAGAATGGGGATAGAGAAGAAAAATGAGCATTGCTTCTCCAAATTTACAGCAAAGTTTTCATTCCGTAAAATTTAATTCTTCACGGGCTCCAACAAAATTTTTACAAAAATAGAATATTTTATTAATTATTTTGTTGTTACAATAAAATATATAATCTCTTTTGGTCATAATTAATTATAATGTATCATATTTTGTTGTTCTAATAAATGCCAAATCTTCAAAATAGAGAAGTTGTTGGAATTAGAGTATAATATTTTTGGAGAATTTGGTTTTTGCTTCCCCATTTTAAAGAAATTTTAAAGAAACTGTTAGAGATGCTCTTACATACTAGAATTCATCTGCTCGGATGAATCACTACCCGATCTCTTGGCTAATTAGCTAGGGATCGATAGATTACCATTCCAATGCAGGTGGATGGTTGAACGTAATCGATGAAGGCGGCAAGCTTTTTGTCAATGCAAATGATTAATTCATGGAGATAGTTGTAACTAGGCCTGTCATTTGGTCGGTTCGAATCGGTAATGGGTGTTACCTACTTCAAAACCAAAACTTTCGGTAATGAAAAATGACTACCAAAAATCAACTTTTTCGGTATGAGATAAATCTTACCAAATTTGATATTTCGGTTTTCGGTATCACCAAACTTTACAACAAATATATTTTCAGAATATAACGAAACAATAGAGGAAGCAATTTTTTGAAAATATAGTCATTGACACCATAACGTGCCTACTAATATGGTGTAACTTGTTTAGTATGTTAATTATATACAAGTGTACATCTTTGTGAACCAACCGTATAGAGTATGCAAAATTTCTGAAAATATTATTAAATAGAATATGATCAATATGGTAAAAAATAACTATGGTAGAAAAATCACATATTGTCCGTAACGTTTGGGTCTTGATCAAATCAGTCATATTTAAGTATACTGACCAAATCGAACGGAAAATTTTTGATTTTATAAATTTCAGTGTTAGAAACTATAACATGCATACTAATGTGATATAACTTGTTTAATAGGTTATTTGCAAGTGTAGATCTTTGTGAACCAATTGTATGAAGGAAGCAAAATTTTCGATACTCATGTGAAATAAGATGATCAGCATAGCTAAGGTAGAAAAATTACATATTTTGGGTAACGTGTGTGCTCAGATCAAAGTGGTTAACCTTATTTACAAATATAAGTGTTTAAATAACTAACATTTCGGTAAATTTGGTATTTACCAAAAACCAAACCAATTTTTTCAGTATTTTTCGGTTTCGGTTATTTCGATTTAGATTACCAAGTTTTGGTTTATTAAATCAAAAATATTTGATCGGTTTGGTATTTACCAAACCAAATGGCAGCCCTAGTTGTAACCCACAAGACCTTGCAGAGTGCTGCTTCGACGGCGCTTCTAATGCCAACCACGGTAAGATTTGCCCGGAATGGTAAGTGAAATAACTAGGCCATAAGCCATGGATGTAGAAGGCTCGAGGCGGTGGAGTTTCTGGAATGTAGGTGGGTTCGAACATGCACAAGGTACAGTAATGGCCTAATGGGATACTGCTGTACCAAATGGACATAATCATAGCCCCTTCTCCTGGCATAACTGACATGGATTGAGATACATGGGGAGAGATGAAGCTGGAATACAAATGATGAAATGATAATGAACATTTGAGAGCAGTGTACAAAATAGAGGTTTATATAAGAGTATCAATAGGATGCTACTTACATGACCAACACTACCATGATGCATCTCATCTCATCTCATCTCTTACGCTTGGTATGAACTAAATGAAGAAACTAACAAGAAACTTAAGGAAGCTGATTGTGATCTCAGGTGGCCATCAAGCATGTGTGACTAAAGAATAGAACTATGAATACTACATGGAAATAATTTACATGTGCATAATATTATCTTAAAAACTCTCCCCACAGGTTCGAGCTCATTTGTCTCTCAGTCCTGTAAACTCTTAGGTTTACTATCCCTCAGGTGAACAAGCTTCTATGTATAAAAACAGCATCACCCATTAACTGTTTAAGAAAAACGATAAGCAAAAATCACTGGGAGTAATTATGCCGACTGTTTGATTCAGAGCACAACATACTGCTGCCCATGAGAGCACAAATACATCCCAAGAAATAAATGCCTCATGTTTTCTAGTACGCTTTTAATTTTAGGCGATCTTGGGGAGGGTCCTTGTTAGTTCAGCTAAAATTCTTCTGCTCCAAGCTATGAAGTTACTTCAGAGATGACAGTGCTTGTGCCACATTGCGAGATATTCGATCATGTATTGGCTCCTGAATGGAACAAGCCATGAATATTTCGCTATTATTTGTACACAAAAATAGAACATCAATAAAAACATATACCTCTGTCGAAGGCATCTTGAATTTTGATTTTGTGATTGTCTCATACAAGAAAATATATCTGCCATTGTAAAGCAACAATTGTAAAAGCAACATTAGTACATTATGCGAGTAACCTAAAACATATACTACCCGATACAAAATTCTCAAAACTTACACAACTTTTATGCTCTTGACCAAAACATTAACTCAGTTACACATTAGAGTGGCAAGGAGAGGGCATAACAAGAAAAGTACCAGTAATTTATGGGGTTAAAGAACTTAAGGAGATGGGCAGAAAGATAAACATATCAAGCATTAGTACCTCAGTATATCCCTTATGATTTACTCAAACAGGATGGCCTAACAGACTCCTCATCATACAAGATGGGGAGAACCATGGGATGGGCAATAATATCTTACAATTCAGATGGTTTCCATAAAAAAATGGACTAGAAAGAACGGCTTCTAGCAATTCAAATAAGGGTTTTGAATTTATTGACCTATGACACATGCATTGTCACTTTCTACCTGATAACAGAGTATGTGGAAGAAATTATTACACGATTTAAATAATGACAAAGGCACAATAGAAAAGTGACGTACCGCCAAGATAGTTCACGAACAAGTTCTTCAGGGGCATCAGGGAGGACCTAAATTTTTGAATAATCAGACTGAGATTTGAGTTTTTACATTCTCAAACAAAAAACTATGAATGGATTTTATGTTATTACCTCATCTTCATATGGATTGCAATGATCTTTAAACCACAACCTCAAAAACTCCTAAGAATCAAAGTTTAAATGTCAGCAAAAAGCTGTTCAGATGTAATTCTTATATACAAAAACTGTAAAACAACACATCGTAAATGATAGTATGAGGTACAGTACATACCTTATCAACATTTTCAGGTTCAAGTCCATTCTGAAAACGTTCCTCATAAGTATGTGCAATCCAATATCTGCTTGAATCAGGTGTATGCACCTAGAATAGCAACGAAAAACAAGTCACCTAATACCATTATATAAACTGAAATGTTTATAGTGAGTGAGGGAGAATGATAAATTGTTTACACAAGACAACATAATACCTCATCAATCAAATTTATGGAACCATCTTGTCCCTTTCCAAATTCATACTTTGTGTCTACCAATATCAACCCATGCTCCAAAGCCACACGCTGCAGCATCAGAGAAATGATAAAATTGGTTACCCTGGATGAATATATTATTCAGATAAGAAGCCGATAGATCAATATAAAATTAAACTACAAATAATTTGCTAACATGTGTGTATTTGATCTATAACAAAATTATACTGCAGACAAAAAAAATAGCCCATGTGTCTAGGTATAAATGAAGCAGTGTATTATAAACAAACATGCATGTAATCCGGCAACAAATCATATGTCATACATCTACGTGAAATTAAACAGAAAAGAAAAATGAAACGAAAATCTGTAGAAGTTATTTAAATGATATGTTGTTCATGCTTCATCTTCCTACTTTTCCTCATTGTTCCCCTTATTCTATTCCATGTTTGTCGCTACATAGAAGTCTATATGATTCCATTTAGAGACTTTATGCTTTTATTGAGGTAGTTCCCATTATGTCTACAGATAACAACATTATTGGAAGCCTACCCTCAGAAGATCTCAAAAAAAAAAAAAAATATATATATATATATATTTATATATATTTACCTGTCCATACTCAAACAAGCTCAAAGCTCTCCTACTTACTTCATCATAATCGGCTTGACTCATAAGTCCACTCTCAATTATCTGCAAGAAAATGGCACCACACATTAAGTAATTTGAATGTATGACACGTCTCATATCAGGCTACAAAATCTAACACTCCATGCTAACTTGGTTTCATCTCCAGAATGAACTTCTCTCCCCTTTTGACTTGGCTTAACATCTTCACTAACAAGCTTGACAGCCTGATAGCCTAACCTAACATGTGTCTCTCTTCTCCTTCCCTCTCCCATTTAGAGTGAATGAATATGAAAGAGACCAACCTCAGCTGGAGTAACAGGAACGTCATGATCTGCAGCCTTAGTTGTTGGTGTGAGTATATTTGCAGGAAGCTTTTGGCTTTTTATCAAACCTATAACATCAATAGACCATCAGAAAGAACTTTAGAAACAGAAAGATCAAAAGAGATTAATGACAAAGCGCACCGTCTGGAAGAACATTCCCGCAGTAATTTCGAACGCCATTTCTGTATACCGTCCATAATGACGTATCAGTACTTCCCGTCACATAACCTCTGACTACAAATTAGATACAAAAATATTATAAAGACAGTGAGTAATGAATTTGTGCCCTCATCAATGAATAAGCCAAAACCACTGACAATCAATAACAATCGGGGGTATCATTGACTATGCAAGATGTGGATTCAATAACAATCAATATCCACTGACATTATATTGCTTTTATTAAACATTAGCATGTTCCTGTACTCAAAATTTTATTTCAACATATAATGATAATAATATCATACCCACAAACTCCACTGGAAAAACAGAACATTTCTTTGCAATTGTTACATTTTCGTCTGGGACCGAAACAACCGCATTGGACGTTATATGTCGAGTTTTATCAAACCACCAAAGACTTGTTTCATTAAGGACCTACAAAGATAAAACCAAAGAAATACAAATATCATTACTAAATATATATCACCAGCTTAGTGAATATATCATAAAAAAGGCTTTCAGACTCTCTTTTGTACTTTTTCATAACAGACTAAACTAAACCAAAATGAAGAGTACTCACATATATTCATTTCTTTGGGATGGCAAGAAGAGTACTGACCTGGCCTTTAAAAGGAATGGAAGCAAGAATTCTATCAAATGCACTCTGCCGATCCGTGGTGACCATAACAAGATAATCCCCACTGTCATATACATCCCTAACCTGGAAGGCAGATGATTTAGAGTCTTTCTATAATTAACTAAATACATTAGATACCAAAGACTGCAGTGTGATAGGAAACTAACATCTTTAACCTGGAAAACATAGAAGTGAAGGTCCTTCTCTAAGTAAAAAGCATTACAAACCCACAAATGGATTGCTAAAAGAGAAGTACCACAGCCCCAAAAATTTAGAAGAAAAAAATCACTGAAAGTTTTGGCTAAAACTAGATAAAAACCAAGTTGGTTACTGTGCCTAAGTAGCCATATGCATCAAAAAACTCAAGATGTAGTAGTTCTAACCAAACACAATGCCATTAGGTTACTGAAAACCCTCATTACCATCATCCTTAAAGACACTTAAAATTAGTTCCATGGCCAACAAGTCATATTGGAGAAGAGAAACCCCGGTCACTTCCAAATAATAAAGGTTATATAGCCCCAGCAATTACAAAATGAACACGATGAAACTTCAAAGTACACAGGTTAACATTGTGGTAGTATCATAGATACATCAATTCAGCCACTTAGCCTTCAAGCTACTTCAAGGCCGTTTACTTATGCAGTGAGTAGGCAGATTATGATGACCACCAGTTCCTCTAGTCCTGTAAACTTGACTTGTCCTAAACATTTCTGACGGACCAAAATTGCGAAACATCTCAAAGCTTCATCCTTGTTACCACCATTATCACAGAAGTACTAAACAACTCAATAAAACCCATCTCCAAAACTCAATTCCAAATACAATTCCCACTTCACAAGTTCAAAAACATCCTTAACAATACATCAAACCTCGAAAACAGTATGATCAAAAAGACGTAAAACAAAAAGCAAAGAAAAAGAAAAAAGGTAAAGCTTTTGATAAATACCTTGCCTCTGGTTTTGGATAGGAGGCCAGGAACTGTGAGGTGGAGGTTGGTTTCAGAGAGGCAGTTGGACAAGGAAGACCCAATGGCGTCGAGCACCTCTTGTTTGCGAGCACCGTTGAGCAGAGCCTCCAGGGGCGGCGGCGGTTGGGCTGCCATGGCCGAGACAGAGAGTTTTGGGAAGCTTATGGATTTGGGTTTTAGAATTTTGGAGGAAAAGAAAGAAGGGATCGGATTTGGGTGCTTGGGGATGATGAGGGTTTTGGGAGGGTTTAAGGTTTGGCTATACTGATGAGCCATGTTTTGGGATGATGAATTTTGCAATACTATGTTGTGCACAAGTATACATACCCAAAGTCGGCAATAGCAGTTGGACTTTGTGAAGTTTCATGCCAAAACTGAAGTTGAAATTGGACAAGTGGGGGCAAAAAAACATGTGGACAAAGACACAGTGTACAAACCTCAAGTTCGTTACTTCCATCATTTGATGCAAATACTACGGTCTAGCATTATTTTCAGTATACATGAGCAAATATGTAATTGTTAGAAAATATGTTAAATATTTTAAATATATAATAACATAAATTTATTATAATTAAATAAATAATTATAACTAAAAACTCATAATACAAACATGATGATTAACATCAATGTTACAAACTCTGATTCAAGGATAGAAGGATGTTGAAGAAAGTTGAGTCGTGTGTTTCACACGCTTTTCTTAAGACAAATTATGCATCCTCTTCGGTGCAAAGTTTGGATGACACTTGTCTTCTAGGATACAACGACTACTTGTCCCCTGAAGCTGCACTGCTAATAAGGACACTGAACGAACTTGAAGTACCTTCGTCTATCACCAGAACACAACTTAGAGAGAGAGAGAACTCAAATAAGGAGAGATGCTTTGAGTTAGTGTGTTTAGAATGAGGGATAGAGTCGGCCATGTTTTGGGATGATGAATTTTGCAATACTATGTTGTGCACAAGTATACATACCCAAAGTCGGCAATAGCAGTTGGACTTTGTGAAGTTTCATGCCAAAACTGAAGTTGAAATTGGACAAGTGGGGGCAAAAAAACATGTGGACAAAGACACAGTGTACAAACCTCAAGTTCGTTACTTCCATCATTTGATGCAAATACTACGGTCTAGCATTATTTTCAGTATACATGAGCAAATATGTAATTGTTAGAAAATATTTTAAATATATAATAACATAAATTTATTATAATTAAATAAATAATTATAACTAAAAACTCATAATACAAACATGATGATTAACATCAATGTTACAAACTCTGATTCAAGGATAGAAGGATGTTGAAGAAAGTTGAGTCGTGTGTTTCACACGCTTTTCTTAAGACAAATTATGTCTCCTCTTCGGTGCAAAGTTTGGATGACACTTGTCTTCTAGGATACAACGACTACTTGTCCCCTGAAGCTGCACTGCTAATAAGGACACTGAACGAACTTGAAGTACCTTCGTCTATCACCAGAACACAACTTAGAGAGAGAGAGAACTCAAATAAGGAGAGATGCTTTGAGTTAGTGTGTTTAGAATGAGGGATAGAGTCACCTATTTATATTGGTGTGATTGGAGGAAAACTTGAATATCATGAATAAGGTTACAACCTTTCAATAGCTCACTACCATGCTATTGATTCATGTTGTTACAAAAACCAAAAGACAAGGAAGTTGAAAGATCAATCATTACATGTATTACTTTGGTGACTATTTTCATTCACCTTTTAACTATCAAAATGATTACAAAAAATCTTTTATTTCTATCATTTTTTTCAACAATTCCCCACATGAATGAAATAGACGACCAAAGACTCGATAGACTTGGTAATAGATATCTACGGTTGAAACCTGCTTAGGATATGTAGGTTTTACCATTTGAACCTTCCCTTGTGAAAGTATGTCGACTTTACTAACTAGACAGTAGACGTGATGTCTTTGAACTATTCGTTATTTGTGTAAATGATAACATACTTCACACAAGAATCTTCCTGGTACTTACAGTTCTCACTTTTGTGTCCATTTTGGTCTTAGACACGCGCCTGGTTCTGTAATAGTTTGATAGGAATTGAGGCCTTAACAATTCCCTTAGAAGCGGTCTCACTTCTCTCTTACATAGGTGATTTCTTAAGAGTAACCCGCATTACTCTGCTCGGATCTCCGACGCATAAGAATCATTAAAAGTTTTCGCTTAACCTCATTCCTTACGGGCATCACTGTTTTCATCATAGGAATGGACATGAGGAAAATCCCCACAGTGATCCAACATGGTCTCTACAGTTTGGTTGTCCATTTTGAACCTAGATCTTGGGATCTCCAGACAGCTAGGTTGGGTATCCACTGCAAAGATTTTTAATTCATGGGCTTTAGTCTCATTTCCCTGGATGATTTATCAACTAGCTCTCTGTTTAACCCTTTGGTTAGCTGATCCGTAATATTATCCTTTGATCTCACATAGTCAATAGAGATAACTCCAGTAGAAAGTAGTTGTTTAATGGTATTATGTCTTCGACGAATATGTCTTGACTTACCATTGTACATCGTGCTCTGTGTCCTGCCAATTGCAGATTGACTAAACTCAAAGTCTGGGTTCGCCACTGCCCAAAAGTGATTAAAATTTTATTGGCAAAACTCACTAAGTGTTTAAAATTCTATCTGAAGGAGTTCCGGAACAAAAACATAATGTCCAAATCTCATCTATTAATATCAACATGTTGTAACATGCATCAGCCATTGACCCAAGTAATATAATCACAATTATATTTGGTTTTCTGAAAGGTTGCACACTAGATCTCAATCTCGAGGTCGATCAAATCCTTAGTTGACATGTGCAAACCTCCACAGATGAATCATGCTTGAACTTGAAGAAATCATGGAAGTGAAAAGCAGCGCCAACAAACTTACGAGCTTGAGCCCCTCAATAACCACTCCTTATTGGCCTCTTCTCACTTTCTCTCATTCTCATCCTATTTCATGGCTTTTATTCACTCTCCACCTCTTCTGCTTCGAAGGATCTTCATTTTTGAAACAGTAGCATTATGAAATTCTTTCCAAAAGGCTGGTTACAGCTGGCCGGGATCGGCAAGTATGCCCATCATTGGATGGCAGATCATTCTGGTATGAAGCACCGAGGTGCATGGTGGGATCTTAATGCTGAAGAGGAATGTCCGGCCCTAAACAACAACAAGAATGCTTTAACTTCTACAAGGATGGGAAGATCGGTCACAATGAAACTTGCTTTGCAGGGTGGGCTAGAACTGTTCTCAACCAAGTTAGGATAAGCAAGCAGGAAGCCATGCAGAGTTCGCAACAATTTCCAAATGCTTGCCAATGCAAGTTTTCTAATCTTCATTCATACTTTTTAATCTAAAGCAACATGAAAATAATAACGTTTCTTTAATCATGCACAAAGAAAAAGAAAGAAAAAACATGCCAAAGGAGTAAAGGAAAAGCAAGAGCAGCTATTCATATCTGACTAGGTTAAAATAAATCACAATGATATAACATTTTCTTACATAGATCATTTCTCAAATAAGTAATGTCTGAAACAAAAGATTGTAGGACGCAACTGCGACAACCGCAATATTTTCAAAAACCTGAAATGATAAATGTCAATAGTTCAACTTGTTATACTAACAGAAGCTTGAGATGGCTTTACAATGAGACAAGTAATTCAGCATTCCAGAAAATCTCTTCTTGAACAAAAAATGTTTGGAAAGTGCACTTTTCAGATCATCCTTCATCATCTGAATAACTTTAACCAAAAGTACACCAGAAAGAAAAAACTTAGCGCAAAGCACACCACATGGACAACATGGTTTGAACCACTCTGGATGGCGCTCTTGTTCAATCTCCTGACATTGTTCTTCAACCACACTTGAGCTTTCATCACAGTCATGTCCTGAAAAAGAGATGGGTTACTCAAAGTCAAGATAAGCATGCACAAAATGTGAAGGCAAGCATACAGAGGCCTTAAAAAAGTGCCAGGAGTGCAATATTGCCTTCAATATGACTCAATAACCAAGTGACCTTCTAGTACTGTATATATTTTTTTTACAATTAAAGAGAGAGAGAGAGAGAGAGAGAGAGAGAACGAGCAACAGATCATGAAATTGGTATATTTTAAAACACAAACCACAAACCATTTCAAATTGTATACCTTATTCGACTGCCAAAGGGGAGTTTGAGCAAGATGCACATTTATGACATAAGGTGTTTTCTGTTTTCTACAATCCTACCTCTCCTAATATTTCCTTCTCAGATGGAAATTATCTCTTCTATTCATCTTCGAGATTAAGATTTAACATTAGGATTTTGAGCAAGTTTCTTACATGAGGAACAACTTGTTTTAACTACAAAAACACCTACATTCCTGTGAACACCTCTGTCCATGTATATTAGTCAATCATACTAATATAATTTAACTACTTTTGAGAAACTTTCTTTCGCCTCTTTCTTCTAAACAAAGTATAGGTAACAGGATCCTAGATGGTGATAAAACGGTTTGCCATCTAGATTTCTAACTCCAAAGTCCAATTGTGGAAAGCAGAATGTAATAGTTGCAATCCTTCTATCAGTTGTTAATAAAATGAATTATTAAAGCAATAATGTTTAAAATTTGAAGGCATACCAGCTGATTGAGCATAGCATTCTGAGATCTGGCTTCGACTTCAATCTCTTGAGCCACCTGCACCAATAAACAATAAGTAATAAGACATCAAGATTAAAAACTATCTAGAACGTGTTGTGATCAAGTTGGACAATCAACGCCAGCCCCAGGCACCTAAGTATGGAATAAAAAGTTTCATTGCGGCAAAATGAAATTACAAAAGCAGATAGACAATAGATAAAGAAAATTCAACCAACCGTTTTAGAGGCATGCTTCCTAACACCCCAAAACCGAAAAGAAAAAAAACAAAACAAAAACTATATATAATATACGTAAGAACATCATTATGGACTCCATAAGTGCAAAGAAACCTTTCATCTTGTCATGTTGAAAACATACTTTGACAATACTTCCCTCTACTAGCACACTGTTACTATAAACTGACATGAGTTTACCATATAACAACTAGTTAATGCTACAAACATTAGCAAATTCACGACGAGGGTCAATACATCTGTAATACGATGTTCATAAGTTCTTATCCATATCCTTCTATGTAGGTCCTCTTCTGGACGGACCGCAATCCACAAATACCACTAAATAGAAACCCAAGCAATGAGTTTTTAAAGAGGAAGACAATTGTTTAACATCTAGAGGTCACACGGTTCTTCTTATCCCAACTTCAAGAACATCTTTATCGACAAGCTCAATGCTGTATACTTGTTGGAGTGCAATTCCATAACCAACATTCAAAAAATTCCGAACAAAAGCATCGTTCTTGATGCAGGACAAATAAGATGAACCCTAGAATTAAGATTTAAAGATGGAATTAAGAAAGGAAAAGGTCTACTAGCATCACACCAATAGGTTTCTAGGCATCACACCTAGGGATCTCAGACATCATACCTAAGGTTAGGTTGCATCTCACAAACCTGGATAGAAAGCAAGGCTCTCAAACTTTTATTTATTCAACTCTGCCAAAAAAGACTACAAAGGCCTCTATATATAGAGAGCTTAAAACCTGGATCAATTAGGATCAAACAACCTTAATATTCTAGAACTTAAAAGATTCCCTAATAAAAACACAAATCCAAAATAAGAAATAAATCATAAAATCCTGACTTAAGATATTATACTCCTATTCTACATTATCCTCCTTGGGTTGAAAAAACTCGACTCCGGCGAGTTATGGGTGTAGAATCCTGCCACTAAGCCACCAGGCCCTTATTCCAAACGATTTCATCTTCAACATGTTAATAACTTTCTTCTTGGTTGCTGCATGTCCCCTTAACACCTTTATGTGGGGCACCATGTCAAACTTTTTCATAGGCTTCAAGACAACCTTGTGCTTGTGAAACAGCAATGAATATGTACTTGCTTGTCCACAATGGTACACATCACGATCAAATAGCCAAGGTTTTCCTACAAGGACATGGGCTGTCTTCATGGGTGGCACTACCTTGTATGGTTGTTGGTGTGGCAGTACTTGTAGTTCGAGGCGCTCAACGGCAACACTTGAGACAAAATCGACACAATTCTCTCCATCCATATCGATATTTCCATCAGTATCCACTTGTTCAGGCTCACCAATGGCTTCAAGGAATTCTGTGACCCAAGCCCCAAAAGTTTGTTTGTTGTGGGGCTGCTCTTCTTCGTCACTAGCGGTGTTCTCCTTAACTGCCGGTGCAGAAGCCTTCTCATTATCTTCTAGCTTTCTAAGCCGAAGATCGAATGATTCAAGTTGTTCCACAATTTGTAGTAACAGGGCATCTCGCTGTGTGTCAGTCAGATGACCCCATCGAATTTTTTCCAAACGTGCAGCCATTGGATCAATAGGTTTTGGTTTACAGACGGCGCCAAAATGATGCAGGACAAAAAAGATGAACCCTAGAATTAGGATTTAAAAATGGAATTAAGAAAGGGATAGGTCTACTAGCATCATACCAGTAGGTTTCTAGGCATCACACCTAGGGATCTCAGGCATCACACCTAAGGTTAGGTTGCATCTCACAAACCTGGATAGAAAGCAAGGCTTTCAAGCTTTTATTTATTCAACTCTGCCAAAAAAGACTACAAAGGCCTCTATATATAGAGAGGTTAAAACCCTAGATCAATTAGGATCAAGCAACCCTAATATTCTAGAACTTAAAAGATTCCCTAATAAAAACACAAATCCAAAATAAGAAAGAAATTATAAAATCCTGACTTAAGATATTATACTCCTATTCTGCATTAGTTCTTATACCACATTCTATCCTTTGGCAAAGTAAGTCCAATCTATCCTAAATCATCAGGCAATGTAGGCATACCAATACCTTAAAAAAGTATATTCATTCAATGCATAAAAATGTTAAAAATGCCAACATCTATACGAAACCAATACAAAAATCAAAAAACACTTTCGCATTGAAGTAAACAAACCCAAATTAAACTACAAAAACATAAAGAAGGATTAGGGTGCATACGTTTCTCAATCTTCTGACTTGGGATCGAAGGCCGGTGATCTCCTCATCAACATCAGCATGAATCGGATCAATCCTCAATTGGATTTCATCTGGGTTACCCCTTCTGTGCGTCATCTTTCAAATTCAAGCCTTCAACCTCCCAAAGATTCAAAATTTCTTCACTACCTGTAAACCCAATTCCACAATCACAACCACAATTAATAATTTCAATCTTTGAGACAAAACTTAATAGATCGAATCTAAACCCATCATCCTACAAGTTAATAGATCAAGAACCAAACTGGGGCCGATGGTACGTACCTTCGACGGCGATCAGAGTGCTTTACAGCCAAACGACGATAACGGTGACGATGCTGACGTAAGCGTCGGAGAGGAGTCGAAGAACCGAGAGATAAGTAGAGGTCGTATTCGTGGGGATTAAGAAACAGAAATTGTTATTGGAAGGTCTGTTTTAACAAAGATTTAATGCAGCCCTCTTAACAAAACTTTGGTGTTACAGTTAAGTGGTATCTAACGTTAAAATATGGTATATGAACTCTATTTTCGTTATACGATGTCCAAAAAGCACTCCAACCCAACCACAATCATGTCCACCCCTTCTCGCCTCAACCACCAAACCTACCATACAGTTCGGCTCCGCCATCTTCCCCTCCACTTGATCCATCGTTGTTTTTGATAGAACAGAGATGTAAACCACAGCAATTCGAAATGCTGAGAAAATCTGTTATTGAAATCAAAATAAGCTGTTGGCTTTATAGCCTTACAAGGAGAACAAATCAGCAACAAGAACCACAAATTTAGGCCTACATTGTGGTAACTAATCGAAAGAAAAGTTCAAATACCCTATCTGCAAAACCCAGAAGAACAGGGCTTTATTAACGAAACCGTTTGAACGAAAACTTAGGGAACAAGTAACCACACCATCGCCAACATTCCCTCCCTCAAACTAGATGTATCAACATTTAGTTTACTTCTGAAGCTTCAATCATTCCCAACATGCTCTGAAGCCTTAAGAACTGCTCCAACTTGAGTGGTTTTATCATTATGTCTGCAACTTGAATCTGCGAATTGCAGTAGCTTAACTTAACAATTCCATCTTTCACCAAGTCTCTCAAGAAATGAAACCTTACATCAATATGTTTGCATCTGCCATGAAAAACCGGATTCTTGGATAATTGAATGGTAGAACTGTTGTCACATTGAATCACAGTACTCTTCTCTTCCTTAAGACCAAGCTTTTCTAACACTCTTCTGAGCCAGACACACTGACAAGCACAAAATGCAGCTGCTATATACTCAACCTCAGTGGTGGATAATGTTACTACAAGCTGTTTCTTAGAGGACCACAAAACTGCCCCAGAACCAAGTGAGAACACAAAACCAGAAGTGCTTCTCCGGTCATCCAAGTCGCCAGCAAAGTCACTATCTGTATATGCCACAAGATCTGTTCTTCCTCCCTTCTTGTAGAAAATACCTAGCTCGGTTGTTCCTTTCACATACCTCAATATTCGCTTTGCTGCAAGCCAGTGAGACATTGTTGGACATGACATAAACCTACTGATCAGACTTACTCCGTACATCAGGTCAGGTCGAGTTGCAGTTAGATACATGAGGCTGCCAACTACTTGTTTGAACATGGTTGAATCAATTTTGTCTCCTGCCTCATCTTTGTTTAGTTTTGTGCCTGGAACAATGGGATTTTTCACTGCATTACTGTTTTCCATGCCAAATCTTGCTAGAACTTCACCAGCATACCTCCTTTGACATATGAAAATTTCATTTGAGCTCTGCACAACTTCAATCCCGAGGAAGTATCCCATTCTTCCCAAATCGGACATATCAAATTCCAGCATCATTGATTTTTTGAACTCATCACACATGCTCCTGTCATTCCCAGTATATATCAAATCATCAACATAAAGGCTCACTATTAAAATTTTACCTTCTTCCCTTGACTTTGTAAATAGAGTGTGCTCACAAGAACACCTTTCAAAACCCTCTCGAACAAAGTAAGCTTCTATCTTGCTGAACCATGCTCTCGGTGCTTGCTTAAGGCCATACAAAGCCTTTCTTAATTTGTAAACTCTGCCCTCTTCACCTTTCTTTACAAAGCCAATAGGTTGCTGTACAAATACCTCCTCATTTAGTTCATCGTGAAGAAATGCACTCTTCACGTCTAACTGAAAAACATTCCAGCCAAACTGAGCTGCCACAGCCAATATCAAACGAATTGTATCAAGCCTTGCCACTGGAGCAAATACTTCAGTGTAATCGACTCCGTATTGTTGTGCATATCCTTTCGCCACTAATCTTGCTTTGAACTTGTCTATCTCTCCATTCTCATTGAGTTTGGTCTTGAAAATCCACTTAACCCCAATTGGCTTTACTCCATTTGGTAAATCAATCAACTCCCATGTCTTGTTCTTCTCTATAGATTCAATTTCTGCCATCATTGCATCCCTCCATTTCTTGCTTCTGACAGCCTCCTCAAATGTAAGTGGATCATTCTCGGTTATCATCATCATTACATTCAAGCCTTCTTCTGACAAACCTTCTCCAGACTCATAATCAGCCATCCAAACTGGAGTTCTTCTAACCCTCCCTTCAACTGGAGTTGCTGGAGCATTCTCATGTGGCTCATTAGGAGGTGATCCGGTTTCACTTGAATTGACACTTGAGCTCCCTGTATCAATACCACTATTTTCTTCTTCATCATTTTCTGCTACGTCTTCTGTATCATTCTCATATTCTTCATCTCCCCATTCTGGAATATCCAGGTTGCTTTCTTCTTTGCTTTTGCCCCAATCCCAACCTTCTTGTTCTTCAAAAATCACATCCTTGCTGATCAATATCTTTTTAGAAAATGGATCATACAACCTGTAGGCTTTTGACTCGTCACTTACTCCCAACAAGACACATTTCTTGCTCTTATCATCCAGCTTGCTTCTTTTTTAGTCTGGAACATGTGCATGAGCCAGACATCCGAACACTCGAAAATATTCTACTGTTGGTTTCACACCACTCCAAGCCTCTTCTGGAGTTTTGTTTTTCACAGCCACAGTTGGACATCTATTGAGGATATGCACGCTCCATTTCACAGCTTCTGGCCAAAACATCTTAGGAACCTGCTTCTCTGTCAACATAAAACGTACCATATTCATTATAGTTCTGTTCTTCCTCTCAGCAACTCTGTTTTGCTGAGGTGTGTATGCTGCAGTTAACTGTCTTCTTATTCCATGAGCCTTGCAAAAATCTCCAAACTCATTTGAGGTGAACTCACCTCCCCTATCTGTCCTCAAACAGGTAATATATGCTCCAACTTCCTTTTCAACATAGGCTTTAAAATTCTTAAACATAGCAAAGGCTTCTGACTTCTCATGCAGGAAGTAAATCCAAGTTTTACGAGTGAAATCATCGATAAAACTTAAGATGTACCTCTTATTACTATTTGATGCTGGTGTGATAGGTCCACATATATCTGCATGCACGAGTTAGAGCCTGTGTACTGCCCTCCACAAACTTTCCTTAAGCATGGAATCTCGGTGCTGCTTGCCAATTAAGCAATCTGTGCATAGCTTCTTTGGAGTCTTGAGTGAAGGCAGGCCATTTACCATCTTTCTATATGAAAGCATCCTCAGTCCCTTATAGCTCACATGGCCAAAATGACAGTGCCAAAGATGAGACTCATTCTTTGACATTGTTTGAAAACATGTAGAGACTTTTGGTACCATGGTAGCCAACAAGAAAAACATTCTATTTCCACTCATGTCTGTCTGCATAATTAATCCTTTCCTGGGATGATATACTTTGCATGTTCCATGTTGAATTGAAATAGCTATGCCCTTTTCTTGAAGCTGTCCTATGCTCAACAAATTGTTCTTAAGCTCAGGAATGTAGTAGACATCTGATATTACCTGAGTAAAACCATTTATTTGCAGACGAACACTGCCTCTTCCCACAACAGCCATTCTGGTGTCATTGCCAAGCTTTACAGTCTGCCGGAAACCTTCATCCAACTCTGAGAACCACTCCCTATTTCCACTCATATGATTGCTGCAACCAGAGTCAAGAAACCACACTTCTTCCCTCTTAGCATGTTGAAGCTCAACATGGGACATCAACAGTAGCTCTTCTTCTTCCTCTATTTCAGTATAATTGACCTTTTTCTCCCAATTAGGACACTCATACTGATAGTGTCATAATTTGTGACACTTGAAACACTCGATAACAGTCTTGTTGAAAGGTTGTCTTCCCCTTCCTCTACCTCGGCCTCCTCTGTATGCACCCCTACCTCTTCCTCTACCTGTTTTATCTTCATAGGTGATCTTTAGGGCTTGCTCTTCTTCTCCATGACCTCTCATCCTCTGTTCATGAACAAGAAGGCTACTCTGAAGCTCATCAATGGTCATCATCTCCAAATTATTGGATTCCTCAATTGAGCATACAACATAATCGAATTTTGAGATCATTGACCTCAAGATCTTCTCAGTGATGACATTTTCTTGCATATTTTCACCATGAGCCTTCATTTTATTGGCTATGGTTAGAGTACGCGAGAAATAGGCATTCACTGTCTCTCCATCCTTCATGTGGAGAGTCTTAAAATCTCTACGCAATGCCTGCAGCTGTGCCCTTTTAACCCTAGTTGAGCCCTGGAATTTTTGCTTCATTGAATCCCAGATATGTTTGGCTGTGTCCCTGTTGAGGATTGTTTCCAAGATATCTCTCTCAATTGCTTGGAAAAGGTAATTTTTTACCTTTAAATCCTTTAACCTCTGCTCCTCGATCAATTTTCGTTGTGCTTCTGTTGGTTCTGTGCTTGTTGCCACAGATAAGATCCCATTCTCAATGAGACCCCAGTATTCTTTGGAACGGAGAAAATTCTCCATCAACATTGCCCAGTGGTCATAGTGACCGTTAAATCTGGGAATGGCCGGCTGCACAAAGCCACTACTACTACTCTCTGTCATTCTTCTTCACTCTCTCACACACAGAAATCAGGCCCCTGTGATGGGGCTCTGATACCAATTGATAGAACAGAGATGTAAACCACAGCAATTCGAAATGCTGAGAAAATCTGTTATTGAAATCAAAATAAGCTGTTGGCTTTATAGCCTTACAAGGAGAACAAATCAGCAACAAGAACCACAAATTTAGGCCTACATTGTGGTAACTAATCGAAAGAAAAGTTCAAATACCCTATCTGCAAAACCCAGAAGAACAGGGCTTTATTAACGAAACCGTTTGAACGAAAACTTAGGGAACAAGTAACCACACCATCGCCAACAGTTTTTGGATAAAGCCTCAAACTGATTCACACCCTGAAAACCCCAATCATTTCAATTCCAACATAAATAAATTGAAATCAAGCACCTGGATATAAAATTAAACCGGCGGCTCTTCTTCGAGCCCGGTGAGACCAGCTCTATTCTAGACAAAGTCTATATCAAGGCTCATGAAGAAGAAGAAGAAGAAGAAGAATGAACAAAGACTTCATATATGGCAAATTGGGTGTCTGCTTCTGCTCACACATGTCCATCAAAAGCTCCCTATACTCATCTGCAGCCCTCTCCCATGTTTCGGTCTCAATCTTTATCTGCCTCCTCATCAACATCAAATACTTTCCTTCCACCCCATTCCTTTCATCTTTGCTTGCTCGATCCGCCATCTATAGTTAGACTGCCTCCTATCCTCTTTCTTCATGTCCTTCAATATTTCCTGAAGCTCATCAACAACACACACCTCCTCCGCAGCATCAGTGGACGAAACAGCCTCAGCCACACTAGCATAACCTTTGGGGAAAAATCACTGAACCCAAAACTAGGTCTCTGAACCTGATCGTTCCGCAAGAACCTACCAAGGTTGAGCAAGAGCTCACCAAAATGCGGTGCTGTTAAAAAATATGCTTTAGCAAAACCCGTGAAGGGGTTTTAGGGGGATCCTCTAGGTTCTTGAAATGGCTTGTTTGGTGAGGGTTCTGAAGACATTGGTGGATATCATTGATGGGTTTTGGTGGGAGATACTAGGTTTTGGAAAAGCAAAGAGCTTGGTGGTGAGATTTGATTTAGATAAAGATTGGATTTTTAAGGGAATGGAATAAAGGTTGATTTGGGGATTAATTGATGTTAAGGGTAAAGTGTGGCAGTTGTAAAAGTAGAGCTTAAGTGTTGACTACGAGTTAATTTATGTCTTGGAAAGCTACTAGATTGTCTTAACTGTAATTTCGAGAATTAGCTCGAGAAGAGCTAAGAGGCAAGGCAAGCCTTGTGGAGTCGATTTACGATGAAAGTGATGAGACGAGGGTATCGTGCCTGACAAAGTGTTTCAAAGCGAGTGTAGTTATGTATCTCGTATTGCAACTATGAGAAGACTTCGGTTTCTAAAGGAATTGGTACATATAGCTTGTGACTCTTATTTTCTTGAAGTTCTATCCAGTGGAACTTGACGACATTCCTTGACGGCTGAACAAATAAAGTCTTAGAGTGTGGATCGTCTTTAACTGTTTGGTGTCATTAGGAATGACAGTTAGTTTTATGTCCCGCAGTGAAAATTTCGAGAACAAAATTTTTGTAAGGGGGGTAGTTTGTAAGACCTCGTCCTAAAAATTTACCGGGATCAGGCGATTTACAGAGGGTTGTAACAACGCTGTTAGTTTTTTCCGAATTAATATTCGAATTTAATATCGAGATATTTTCGATTCTGAGGGAAATATAATTAGTATCCCGAGGGGGAAGATTATGTTAATACGAGTCCTCCGGTATGTCCATAATATTTTGAGGAGCTTCGAGCTGTTTATTATGGATTTATTTAGTTTACGGAAGTAATAAATGTTAATTACTTTACTGAAAAAAAAAATGACTTTATGATAAGTCAAGAATTTGAAAAACTTCATTGCAGAAAGTTGTAGAGTACGTTAATACGAACTCGTGGGTATGTCCTACGCTTTAATCGGAGTTCATATGCGGAAGTTATAGAGGATAATGTGTTATTACTGTACGGTAAATAACAAATAGCAAAATATATATTTATTGTTCATGGTAACTTTTTATAATCCAATCTGGGCCGTTAGATCAATCAGAGATTGATCTGGGCCGTTAGATTTTTGGTATATATGTATGGGGGGTTGACTGGGGGAGTTCTCTCTCTCCTACTCCTCCCTCGATCTCTCTCTCCTTAATGGAGACCGACCAGCTGCCTCCTTATAGCCGCGTATCCAGCCTCACCGCCATCACCAGTGTCTTCGTCTTGCTTCGGCGACCGAGTCTCGACCTCCAAACACGCCAGTGCCGCCGTGCCAGCCGCCCAGCGGAGAAAAGCGAAAGTTCAAGCACTGGCCAGGTAGGGTGCACACCGAGCCAGGGCCGGAGGCGAGCCAAGGGGCTTCCAGGAAACTTCCAGAAGCTGCCATGAGCGAGGAGGAGCGCAGCGGAGCTCCGCCAAAGGAGACCCGTCGGAAAACTAGTGGATCGACTTCGAGGTATAAATCTTGACCTTTTCTCTTAATTCCAGCCTTTTTAGGTTGTTGGGTTGGTGTAGATCTTAGGCTTGCTTGTGGAGGAGCGAAATCCAGCCGTGAAAGCTCTATTTCCGGCCAAAACAGTCGATCGGAGGAGAAGGGGGTAAAAACCCTAGTTTTTATCGCGGTAGGGTTACCTTTTACTGTTTTACAGCGGTATGAAATGTCAGAACTGCCCCTGGTTGTTTGAGGTAATTACAGGGGTGTCATTGGGGCTGAAATTCCTGAAATGCCCCTGGTAGTTTTGTTTAATTGTAAGGCTGCCACTGAGGTTGAAATTCCATAAATACCCCTGACTATTTTATATAATTACAAGGATGCTATTCAAGCTGAAATCCCATAAATGCCCCTGGTCATTCTGTTTAATTACAAGACTGTCATTAAGGCTGAAATTTCTAAAATGCCCTTGGAAGTTCTACCTAACTACAAGCTGCCATTAAGGTTGGAATGACCATGCTGCCCCTGTCAGTTTTGGATAATTAAAAGGGTACCACTATATGCCGATTTTTACCTTGATGCCCTTGGTGGTTGTGTTATTTACGTGGATGCCACTATATTATATATTTATGTGTGATTATTGATTATAATTATGTGGTTGTCTTTATTTTCTGTTTGTACATGTGTGATTGCTTTATATAGGTTTGGTGGTATGTTCGGGATATTGCCGAAACATAATTGGTTTATGGATACCTCAACGGAGAGGTTAAACTCCGGATATGCAATTGGCGTTTGCTATCCAGATTATTAGATCGACCGATAAATAAAAAAACGGGATTCGCCCGGTTAGGGCGTTAATTAAAATAAGAGCTACGTGTGGCTTGATCCCTGAGAACATGGTACGTAGGCAGCCTGACCGGGATTCGGGTGCAGTCACAAATAATATTAGAAACCTAGGTCCATTAAAGTAACTGGTTTGAAATCTAAATGCGGAAATCGGGATAACCACCGGTTGTGAGGTCTATTCCGTTATCGTTTGGACGGTTGAAAATGGTTTGGGAAAAAAGGGTTATCCATTCTCAAGGGTATTTTGAGTAAATCTCTCTTAGGATGGGTCTCGCACGTCCTAACCAGGGTTTAGAGAGATAAACTCAGGCCAAGGCGTGACAATACGTCTTCATATAATAATATCCCAACAACATGAAGAACCCCAACACCTCCATCTACATAGATTCAAACCTTCATAGCTTTGTTCCCAGTTTCTCGTAATAGCTTGATCCTTCATTTCACCCAGAACTAAATCACAAGTAGTTTAAACCATCATCGCATTGAAATTGCACCACAATTACCCCAAATACACAAATCCGTCCAATTTAATTTGAATCTTCAGATCTAGTTATACACAACAACTAGGAATTGAAGTTTGCAAACGAATTTTGGGAAATTCAAAACCAAATTCGAAGCAAGAACAAAAAAAAACATACACCTCAGCTTTTTGTTGCTTTATTGCCTTCTCTGGTCCTCCTTCGTCTGCGACTCGTTCCTTTTGTTCCCCCAGACTTGCTGGACTTGACCATCAGAGTGTTGCTAGAGATGGAGGTGCAGTAGGGCACTCCCGCTGGGCCGTGGATGCTAGTATTTCAGGGCAAGAGGAGGAAGCGAGGTAGTGAGTGATGCAGGTCTGAGAGAGAGATAGAGAGAGAGAGAGAGAGTTGATCTTAAAGTTTGGAGATGAGAGAGAAGATCGAGTAGTTGAAGGATTTTGGGGGTATTTTAGTAAACAAAAATAAGGAAAAAGCTGAAAATTTCACTAGAATAATATTATTAAAGTGTATTGGGTTGATGAAAATTTAAAAATTTTATTTTGTTAGTGGATAAAAATCATTAAATTTAGGGTTAACGAGAATTTTTTCTTTATTTTAACATATTTGACTGACATCTATGTATTGTTAGTTCAACAGAGCTTTGTATTTGATTTGACTACAACGTCATTTATGAGAAACACGTAACTTTTTGTTTTTCCCTGTCTTAATTAATTTGCTAGTGATGTGCGTAATCTACACTCTAGTTGCTTATCATCTTCATGCGCATATATTTTTTTTAGGATATCGCATATACCTCTTTTAAAAGTTTTTGAAACATAAATAAACTCGCTTGAGTTATTGTTAAACAAATAAGAATAGTTTTTAACAAATAAGAACAATCTTTTCTTTATCTTCCATGTGTCATGATTTAATTTACCAAACTAACCCTACACTAATTAAATATGTTTTTAGAAATCTATACAATAACACGTTTCAATAACGTAGCAGTTAATTCCAGTAGAAGTAGTAACAGAGGTTAACATCCCAATCGAAGTAGTATAGGGGTTAACATCTCAATTAAAGTAGTACCAATGTTAACATTACAATAGAAATAGTAGTAGAGGTTAACATCTCAATTAAAATAGTAGTAGAGGTTAACATTCTCTTAGTGTTTCGACAATCCTTTAGTTCTGCTACTACTTGCATTTTCATTCGTTAATTTTGCTATTGCATTCTTACTGCCCAATTCTGCTAGTGCCTATTGAAAGTCATTTTATGCTATTGCATTCTCAAACTGCATTCTTCTAGTTATGCTGTTCTGCTACTGCTTGTATACTATTACATTAAATATGTATCGCTGATACTGCAACAACAAAACGACCAATATTACTACTACTATCGTCGTCCAATCTTGTGCCATTGCACTCGTCATCAAATCTTATGCTACAACGCTCTTCGTCAAACCATCCATTAGTTACAATTACTGCATTCGCTAAACAGTTAGCTCCTGCTAAACTTCTAGTAAATGTAGTAACAGTTTTTTAGTGGTTCAACTAGTGTAGTAGTAGCTTCATTAATAAGTGCAGTAGCAGGTTTTCAGTGGCTCAGCTAATGTAGTAGCACCTATTTTTAATACGTGCACTGCACTTCCAGTAGATGTAGTAGCAGGCTTTTAGTTGTCCAGCTGGTGTAGTAACAGCGTCATTAAGTGCAGTAGCAGGTTTTTAGTAGCTCATCTAATATAGTAGCACTTATTTTCAATATATGCAGTAGCAGGTTTTTAATTTCAATACTACATGACAATTAAACATTAAGTAGGACGACATCAAATGGGTTATCCGATTAGCAAATAGTATAATATAGCTATATATGTGTTAACAAATCATACAACAAACCACTATGAGAATATGAGATACAAACTAAACATATAAAATTAACCGAGCTTATTCAGTGCTGCTACTACGCTTTTACTCATCCAGTGCTGCTATACTGCTAGCTAGGTTAAGTTATGCTACTGCAGTACTTCTCAACTTTTGATACTGCACTCGTAGCAAGTTCTACTACTGTAGTACTCAACTTCTGCTACTGTATCTTTTATTTTCAACTTCAGCTCCTATGGCATCCTTTCTCAACGTCTGCTACTGCACTTATCATTTTGCCTCAACCACAAGTCATTCAATTTGCCAGCAATATTGCAAGACAACCTTTGTCTCATTACATCATCTCCAATTCAAAATTCATAATTTCTCAATTAATCTTCATAAATGAACCTTAGATCAATCGAACCTCAAGTTGGCTTTGTGACCCCGAATTACTTCAAGACCACCGCCTACGACGGCGCCAGTGTGGCACTGAATTCATCCAAGCTCACCATCACAAATTCACAATATCTATATTCGAAAGAAAAATTAATCTGTATGTTTTGAATGATTAAACAAACCAAGATTTGAAGAGCTCGAATTGTTTAGGGAATGGAGATCTCGAGGAGATTGGGAATTCAGAATTAATCTGTCTCTTTCTAATTCACCCACAACCGTACGAGAGAGAGAGAGAGAAAGAGAGAAAATATAAAAAATTGAAAAAAAAATGAAAAAAAAAATTGTTTGTAACAAGAAAATAAAGTTTTAAAATTCTACTGACAGTCTCATAATTATTGTTCAAAAAAAATATTTTTATCATTTGATAAACGCAAGTGAATCAAATCTAGTGGTGGCCTTGTAATTATTGTTAAAAAATAGTATTTTCATCATTTTATAGAAACAAGTGGATCCAAATCTATTTGATATTAGTTTGTACTTGAATTGTTTGTCCTTGTTTAAATCTTTTTAATGATAGATTTTTTATGTTTTAATATTATCTGTAACTGTGTTGTTATTCTCTCTTTGAATCAAGATACCGAAAGAACATCACAAGCCGACACTTATTATTCCAAACTCGCTCATTGCTCTCTTTTCATGCACAAGAAGAAAAATGAATTCACCAAATAGACAGCTTGATAAATCTCTCCACAACTACTCATCCAAGTTAACAAGTCACAAGTCAAGATTGAAGGATGATAACATACCTGTTTTAAACTATCATTTGAGTCTACCACAGCTTTAGTAAAACTGCAATAATAGAAATCTTAGACCCTTCCTCTACTTGCCAGCAATAATTCTTTTTTAGAAGATCCCTGGTAGTAATAATACTTGTCCATGAGTAAGAAGGTGATGAATGAGCTTCTGCGTCCCAAAACGAACAGTCCGAGAAGGATACAATTGAGCTATCAAAGATGAGAGATTATTGAGAACTCTCCAAGCCTGCTTGGCTAACATAGCCCATAGCACCTTCTTCTTTCGGAATTCAGAATGCATTCCAAGTCTTCCAGTGAATCTTCCGCTTATCCAATGCGCTACCCCACCAAAACTTCTAGTGCAAAGCTGTTACAAATCTTCACAAAACTGCTTTGATAACTGAAATACACTCACTGCATAAGTTGAGAGAGTTTGGGCTACCACCCGGATTAGCATCTTCCCTGGCCAACCTGCCAGCTTCTTGGATAACTGAGTGTGAGGGTAGCACTGCTCTTTCTTAATATATTGAAAGGTTGTCGTCCAGTGTCCACCTACATAAGTTGGTAAACGAAGATATTTCTCGTGTGACTCGACTACTAATACTCCCAAACAACCAGCAAGCACTGCCTGTCCCTCTTCAGAAACATTTTTACTAAAAGTTACTGAACTCTTGGCAAAATTGACAGCCTGACCAGAAGCTTGATTATAAGTATTAAGAACATCCTGAATTTCCAAACACGATTCCAAAGAGGCCTGCGCATAAATCATAGTCTTCCTACGCATATATCGTAGTTTAATTGGTTGAGAGGCTCTACATAAATTTTTTTATTAACTTTTACCATACTCTAATAATGCAGTAGCTAGTTATTTCAATTTAATCTTGAGTTGTAGTTGGACATAAATCAATTGCGGTCTCTAGGTGACTACTATTTCTCTTTAAAGGAAATTTATAGAAATAATTAGAGATCATCTGTCGTAGGTTAATATTTGAGTGCAGCTGTATTAATGAGGGCTACCTGTCATGTGTAAGAGCTTGTGTCATAGTTAGGTTGCAAGATAACATTTTGATGTAAGCGGCTTCCAGCCGAAGATTTTTTTCAATGAAATTCTAATGATTTCACTCTCAAAAAATGCAGCACTATAACATATTCTAAAATACAAAACAAAAAAAAACTAAAGCATAGAACTCGGAACCTTATACGTCAATTCTTCTGTTAAGCAAAAAATAAGTCGATAATTACATCTACATATTATGAAATCGCAACTATATGTGTGCTTAGCAAAACACTAGAGCTGTAGTAAAGCTTACTACATGTGCTAAGAAAATGGGGGGTTTAGTTTTAGGATCCGACTTTTGTACTTGAATTTTTATTACATGGATTTACTTAGATGATTTAAAACTATTAAATTGAATAAAGATGACATGAGAATTACATCACGTGACCAAAATGTATTAAGTTTAATGGTTTTAAACCATCTAAGTAAATCCAAACAACAAAAATCTAAGTAGATATAACCATTTAATTTGGTGAAGTTTTTATCAATTAAAATGATGGGGATGATTTATATGCATTAGGTGAAATAGGTCTCACAAGGGCAATTGGACGGCTTGGATTGAATGAAATGTCGCTCTTTCCTTCCTGTGTTAAGTCCCCATCTCACTTTTTTTTCTCTGCTCACTTGTTTCTCTGGGGACAAGGACGGTTGCTGAAAAAGAAAAATTAATAGGCCAAACTGAGAATGATGGCATCAGAAAGCAAAGGTTATCATTCTTCATGGTACTATTCCACTCTCCCACCACCAATTGCAAGTGTGGATAAGACACTGTAGGCAAGTACTGAAAAAACTTGATGCTTGTTTTGAACAAATGAGCACACAGATCCATTCTATCCTAAAGTTGTCCGACTTTAGGATAGAATGGATCTGAGCTGATTTTTCAGGTGAGTTTCGAAGTTTCATCTAAAACGTAGCGGTCAGTTAACACGTCGAAGTTAGCTGATCAATCGTCTAAAATGAAGCCTGTTTACTACAGCATTAGGAAATCCTCACAAAATCAGAACCGGAAACACGGCTGGAGGTTCATGACGGAAAGCCAGGCTTTTGTTTCCCTCAACTAGTTCTTTTTTTCCCGCATATGTATGTATATGGTTGCTTCTCTTTGTCCTCTAATCACTTGTTCAAATGCAGAGTCAGATACCACTTTGATGAGGTCAGCTTTTACCGTCTAGCTAGATAGATGGAATACCAACAAAGGCATACATTTTTTTTGCTCTCCTAATAATGAGATAGAGATAGACAGCGAGATGGTGAGACATTGGAATTGGCTGCTTTATAACGCAATCACGGGGTGTGACAAATCACCAGAAATAAATGGCTCTGCTCCTAACCATAATCAGGTCAGATCAACACCAATAATGCAATTCCAAAACCAAGTAAAACTAACGCGATTATATCCAGTGTTCTATAACGTTCCAGAGTATTACCGAGTTTCACTTGTGTCAAATGTTTCTACGGTGAAGCAAGGCTCTCTTGCACTTGTGTTTGTACTTGTGTAAACGCTTTCCAAAACATCATTAATGGAAATCTCACTGTCTGATCTTCCACATTTAAGCAACAAAAATGAATAATTAAAATGGTCCATGCATATTTTGGTATTTATTACCCATCTCACATTTGCATTTGCTAACAAGAACAATAATAAATTCAACAGTCAGGTGCTACAACACATCTGAAACTGAAAGAAACAAACACTTGGGGGAAAAGAGAGACAGAGAAACAGAGATGTATCAGTCTAAATGGCACTTACATCTCATCACCAGCTACAGCTTAAAAACTAAAAACTACCATTTGAATCAAAATAAACAGACTAAGCTCTCTTCCTTTTACTTCTCTACTGGCGGCACAGGCGAGGGACGTGGAAATTGTTCACCTTTCAGATTGTCCACTTCAACAGATTTGCTCAAGAGATGCAACAGAGTGGTTCGCTTGAGGACGTGTGTGAATATTTCATGATCAGCTCAATAACCCTCCCGTCCCTTCGCCTCTGGCAGCTGTTGTTTATGATCAAATGAATATGGAACGAAAACAAACATGAAATTTAGAGGCGTACCGATACAGACATCCGATGATGGTTATCCAACACCATGCGGACATTAATCCTCAGCATCAGCAACCCACCCAGCCGTCCTTTTAAGAACTCAGAACAACCAAATAAGAAGAAATGTGGTCTACAATGCTTATACAATTGCCTTCGCAACTGTGGCATCTGACTGACATTGCAAATCCCGACTCAAGACCAAAAGCAGTTTACTCATCTTTGTTTATCTGGTGATGCAGCAACCACCTAGCGGGTTATATAAAAGTCACCCGCAGGATACTTCGCCCGGTAAAATGTGTCACTTGGTCCAATGCCGCCATAAAGAAAAGTTGAAACAACTTCTAAATGCAAAGTCTACAGGATATCAACAAACTTTGGAATATCATCCCTTTGCCTCTCAAGGGATCGGTACAGGTATAAGATATCCACATTTTCACTTGTTTCCTCATCTTCATCACTCTTTATCACTTCCACAACCAGGCGGGGCAGTGCTTGAGCAACATCTCGACAACCTTCCCGAGTTAACAAGCATGACGACATCCAAAGGAATCTCATGTTGTAATAGTGATGCAAACCAGAGCGTAATGCTGAATCCCCAAATGGGCTGTCCCGGATTTCAAGCTTCTGCAATTTAGGGCAGCCCTCAAGCACATATTTTAGCCCCATGTCACTGTCACCAGCAAAGGCAACAGAGAGAGTTCGAACCAGTTTTCCATATTCCCCAATGTAACTGAAGGCTTGATCAGTCAGTAAACCAGACACAGCTAGACGGGTGAGCTTCTTACAATTCTTAACTATTGCTCCAAAACCTTCATCCATGGACTCACCCGTAACATGGTCAGGCTGGTGGCGCCCCATAATACAGAGACGAAACACCAAAAGATCTGGGCAGTTCTTTGACATGGCTATCACAGCTGCATTCGTCATATGTTGACAGAAATATAATATAGATTGCAGCTTCCTACATCCCTCAGAAATGGCTTGCAGGCCAACCTCAGATACAGGACCTTCAGCATCCTCGCGAGCATTGACTGGGAAAACCCGAAGTTCATGCAATTCCTTGCAAGTTGCGGCCACTGCCTTAAGGCCTTCATCACATACTGAATCAAGTACCTGCATTTAGATACCAAACATGAGTTCAAATGCTACATTTTCTTCACGTTGTCACAAATAAGGAGACAGAACACACCCAGAAAGTCTGGAGCTTGTGGCAGTGACGTATGACTGGTATAAGTTGTTCTGCAGTGATATTTGCATAGCTAAAATTCAGATTGGTCAGATTAGCACAGACGGGGTATATTGCAGGTAACAGATCCGGCAATGTCTCCCTGAACCCCGATAGACAGACTAGGGACTTGCAAGCAGCAAAAGCAGAGACATAATCCAGTTCTTGATCCCCCTGAGGATTGCCCTCTGATGTATTGAATGATCCTGTTCCTAGGTGGGTGAGCTGTGGAGCTCGAACCATCAGGAAGTGCAACTGCCCAATCGAAACATGGCGGTTCAACCCAAGTTTCTTCAACAAAGGTGACCTCATCACCAGCCTCTCCAATGCCTCGAAATTTATACGGCATTCTACGCAATCAAAATTCAGAGACTCCAGACAGGTCAGGCCCTCAGGAAAACAACATATCCAATCCACATCGTCGTCCAGAACCTCAGATTCAATCAAATCAAGCACTCTAAGCTGTCTGCAAAACACACATTATTGACCTCATCAGTGCTTTTCCCCATTGCCAATTTCACATTATCCGAAATAGAAACAGCATTCAAATTCTTAATCAGGTAAATAAACAAACATCAACTTCCAAACAAAACACTACAAACCATAATAGATCTAAAAACACTAAATCCAGATCCAAACAAGCACTCCGGTCTTAAACTAAAAGTACCTGCACTTACTGGCGACCACAGCGAGGCCGCTGGTGCCGAAACCATCACAGCAGACCACAACCAGCTCCTTAAAACCAGGGAACGACTCAGCAAGCAGAGCCAGATCGTCGTCGGTAACAGACATACGTTTCAGGTACACCTTTTCAAGCCATGGGTAGGCCTTGACCATAGCCGAGACCCATGGCCCGAATTGGGCCCCCCAATTAGGGGGCATGAGGCTGAAATCTGCGAACCGGGGCTTTCCCTTAATGGAAACCGCCAAGACCCGAGTAAAGCGGGCGGTTGCGCGGCGAGGAGAGACGGCGTAACAGTTGCCGATAAAGAGGTCGGATCGGGTGAGGGCCTCGGCGCGGTACCATGACTTGCAAACCAATGAGGCGGCGTTGCGGTCTTGGCGGGCGGTGAGGAAGCAGAGGACGTTTTCTAGAACGTTCTCGAGGACTTGGTCCGGGTAAGGTATGATACCAGACCCGGGGGAGCAGTTGCGGGCTTTGTTGGAGGAGGAATGATCCAACGGCGGAGATCGGTCGGCGTCGTCCTCGGACATTTGGGAAGACGAAGAAGAAAGGTCCTCTCCCATGATCTGGGTTTGGGTTTTTCCGACGAAATAGAAAAACCCACAATCAAAATTCGAATCTTTTTTCTTGGGGGGTTTTTAATTCAGATCATGTCATGGGCTCTGAGCAGTGAATTGGATTTGGAGGGGAGATTGGAGAGAGGGGAGTGTGATGAAGATGTGGGTTGGGATTAATTTAATTGGGTAGTGAGCGAGAGAGGAGAGAGTGAGCAGTAGGGTGTGCTGGGTGTGCCTCTTCTTCTCTCTGTTTCTTTCAATCTGGCAATGTCCAATGAATGGCTCTCCACACTTGCTCCATTATTTGGGGATCAGCATCCTCCCCTACCCTATTTAGCTGAGTTTATAATTTATAAACTAACTTTTAGCTTATAAACAGAAGGTGAGTGTTTGCAGTTTCTTTTTTTTCTTCTAAACACTTTATACTTTTTTAAGAAGTAGCTTATTTTTGGCCTTATCAAACACCAAAACCTTTGGTGCTTAAAAGCAAAGGAGCTTATAAACTCTCTCAAACTCAGCCTTAATGTCCTTGGTTATCCTTAGCTTTTAGTTATAACCGTAGATGTGATATCCAGGGCTAATATTTTGCCACATCATCAAAGTTTAAACTACAGGTTGGAGGCTGACCACACTTGACGGCAATTTCTACCTTCTTTCAGGCCATTTCAATTACAAAAAAAATATGAAACAAAATAATTATGGTTGGGTTTGGTGCAGCTGGGCTTATAAGATATAAGCTGACTTTTAGCTTATAAACAGAAGGTCAGTGTTTGCAGCTTCTCCTTTTTCCCTCAAAACACTTTATACTTTTTTAAGAAGTAGCTTATTTTTGGACTTACCAAACACCAAAACCTTTGGTGCTTAAAAGTAAATGAGCTTATAAGCTCTCTTAAACCCAGTCTATATATCGTTCAAATTCACAAAATGGGTTTGGTAGAAACTTACAAAATTATGAAGAACTCATTGATGAGTATACGGAGGCTATCACGGATAGTGTGAGTGGACAATTACCCAGGTAGTCCCTCTATGTCATGGTTTCGCAAGCAACTCGGTCTACTTCTCCTCTGATTCGATTCTCCAAATTAATCAACAAACCACAGAATTAAAACAAACAAGTTGCTAGAGCCTCAGCCTTGTAAGGCCAGACCTGTGTACATGAAGAGATGACGGAATGACTAAGCTTAAGCCATTAACAATAATTACTCCAAAAAATTAATCACTGGTTTAATGGGATTATGATTGGATATACACTCTCAAAAAAGTTGCAGGAGAACCTGACTGCACTGTGAGTGCAAAGACGAATGAAAAGGGAAGATTATCGAAAGAAAAAATCCAAGCAGAAGGAGAAGATAGAGAGGCTTAACAGTGCGTCTAAACAACATTTTTTATTACAATAGTTATTAAATGAGTTTTAGTGAGGTGTAATGTTTAATGCCTTTGGATACTAACTGAATGTATAGGATTTGAAGTCAAGGACAAACAAGGATGAGAGGTAGGAAAGGAGAGGATTTTGCCTTTCCAAAAACTTGTCATTTTCCTTTCTTTTTTTTCTATATTTTGTACTTTTACTTATTTATTTTTTAAAAAAATATCAAACATTTCAGTTTTATCTCATGATAACTCGAACTCATAACTCCATCATTAGGTAGTGGATGCACTGACCACTGTGTTATAACCACTTCAACAATATATTTTGTACCCCTTCTTCTTTAGTTGATTATCATATGTGAAGTCTTTAGCAGTAAGAATCTTTTATGAAGAATTATTTCTGTTTTTTTATGTGAATGTACATTGATCATTAGATATATATGAGTTTGATTATTAGACACCTCAATTTACATAGTCTATATCTTGGTTGCATGAAGATATTGTTATCAAATTAGAAGAAATACACATCAATTTGACTCAACGATGTAATTATTGTATATTACTGATTTTGTACTATATCCACTTAGCATAGCTTGAAATTAAGAACAATAACTTAGATGAGAGAGATTAACCTTGAAGGCAAGACTAGGTTCCGATCATTTTCAACTTGGTTAGGACTTTGCCAAAATGAGCCACGAAAAAAAAGTATTGTCTTTCATTTATAATTGAAAAATTCCTTAACAATAATTCATACAAGTCAGAAAATCGTTAACTGTAATCATATGTAGTTTAAGATAGATATGATATCACTCGAGTCATATTGTGTAAGTGATTCTTTTTCTTTTACGTGTGATATTGCTTTTTTATTCAAATTTCACTCCATTGAAATAATTTTTTCAATTTTTTCTCAAAGTTATTACACAATAGGTAAGTTAAAATGAAAAAGTAAATTAAAAAAATAACGAAAAAAGTGACAAAGGCAAAAACTAGCAGACTATTTGGCGTCAAATGCACGCGCACTATATTCACGTGATCGCGTCATACCAACTTCCCCACAACCCTATTTTTCACTTTCTTTATCTTAGTTTTCTTTGCAGCAGTAAACATGGTATTCCTATTTTTACCGGGACGTCTTTTCCTTTACTGCTTTCTCTTTTCTGACGAACAAAGTTCCAGTTGATTTTTGACTCGACTGGAATACGATGACCTGGAAAAATTTACGACTGCACATGCAATTACTTTTTGGTCGAAGGCGTAGTTTTTTTCTTTTTTCTTTAAGTAAAACTTACCATAATTGATAAACTTTTCCTCTTATGGTAAAAATGTAGATTCTGTCTTGTTTGTTGATACTTTTTTGTACGTAAGCAAGGAATTGACTTTTGGTCCTCCTCATACGCTTTCTCTTTGTTCAAGATCCAGACCCGCTGTTCGGTGTGAAAATAGATTTTCTTCGAATAACCAGTCTTGAGGCGTGTCAGTACCTATGGGTCAGGTACAACCTTGATCTTGATGCTTGTTCGTCTTCTATCTTCTTCTCAAACAACTGTCGTACAGGCGTTGGTCAGACCGGCATTTAGGTTCTTCTTAGATCTAGCTGAAGAGCAACTAGGATTTTTCTCCTATTCTCGCAAAGCGGTCGTTTCTTACTCAGATCGGTGTTGTTGAGCAGAGCTATAAACCAGAATTGAGATATGTTCGCCAAATGATTCTCTGACAAACTTGAGATATTTGCTTAGGTTATTCACCATAACAATGGTTTTACGAGTATTCTCTGACGGATCGGTACTTGAACTGGGACAAGCGTGGCCCGTGGATCACCATTGTACCGATACTGTCTCAACTTAATCACCTTTAAGGTGTTGGGATTTAACTACAAAATGTCTCGGTATAATTGGATACAATTCATCCACTTATAAGTTATATTATATTTGTCCCTTTTCTGATATGAGATCTTTCCTCTCCAACACTCTCTCTCACGTACAACCTAACTTTTTAGGTATGCACGTGTAATTCATTCAGTCCAATTCCCACATCGGAAATCGGTACATTCATTCGGTCCAATTCCCATTTCAGAAATTGGGATATGTGGTCCAAGGCTCACTACAAGCACTTGGTATGATATGAAGCCAAAGACTTTTCAATGAATCCAATTTGGATCTATTATGTTGGGAGACTTTCCCCCGTTATACTAGAAGAAGTAATTGAAGAGAAATCCGCTCTGATACCAACTTGAACTGGGACAAGCGTAGCCTGTGGATCATTGTACTGATATTGTCTCATCTTAACCACCTTTAAGGTGTTGGGTTTTAACTACAAAGGCCTCGGTACAATTGGATACAATTCATCCACTTATAAGTTATATTTTATTTGTCCCTTTTCTGATGTGGGATCTTTTCTCTCAAACATTATGAAGTGGAGATGGACTGTTCGCTCACGGATGAGGCTTGATGAGGTAGAAGCGGGGAATGCTTACGGATAGGGCTTTGGTGAGTAGCAGCGGAGAATGCATACGGATAGGGCTTTGGTGAGATAAAAAGACCCAAGGAATCTTTTTAGTAGAGGTGCTCTGATGGAAGCTTGATTTGCAGTGTGCAAAGGTTTGTATTTGATTTGATGTCCCTTAGTCATACACCTTGACTCCTTCATATAGTGAACATTAAGATTTGTTGTTACTTACAGATCATGACATATCATGGAAAGAATCCTTAAGCAACTGTAAATCTTCGCCAAGCATGACCTCAAACTGAAAGGAAAATATTTACAATAACGTAGACCGTAAGAATCGGTCCAATGGGCTCTTCTGCCAGACATTCACTGAAAGATATTATTTTGACCCAAATATTGCCCCCTGGCCTTGAGATTGAACCCAAGCCTACTTGTGAAATCGATAAGGGCTAGAAACCATGCCCAGTTTCTTTAAAATAATTGGAACGCCTCATCGTTCCCCATTTGCTGTCGTCTACCTTCAGCAAACAACGCTTAACTTCAGAGATACATGTTCAGTTCTTTTAAATACCCCAACACCAAATCTCATTCCCACAACTTCTTTGCATCATGACTGATATTCCCACTAAAGCCATGGCCATTAATGGTAAGAGAATCTCTGAAAAGCTAAAAGTCATCGATTACCCAATCACTCTCATCTGGAATTGACCACCAGAGCCACCGTCGGGCTTGGTCTATTCATGAAGAAGTTTTCAGAAGTTGAACACTACTATCATAAATCAAGAGCACCAATCTATCATGCAACAATTTCAAAATATGAAATCTGGTCGAGGATAATTACTATTGTAATATTTAAAATTTAAATATAAATATTATTAATGTTATTTTTTATTTATAATTTATTATTTTTATTTTTATTTATGTGCTCCACTCGTTTCTAATTTCTAGCTACGCCACTGGAGATAGTCTCCTCAAAGTGAAAGAGCTGAACGTCAAAAATGTGATTGTTGAGAGTGACTCATCCTTGGTCATCAATTGCGTCAACTTGAAGTTCAAATACCCCTGGGAGCTCCTTCAGATTTTTCAAGATATCATAATGATTGCTACCTTCTTTGATCATATCTCCTTCCATCATGTTTTTCGGAAAGCAAACTTCTTCGCTAATGTCATTGCCAATTTCCTAGTTGTTAAGATGTAAACTTTCATTGGTGTTAGTCAAGCTTTGAATTTTTATCTCGTTGGAGCGGGTTGCTCTAGAGACTCTTCTTTGTAATATAGTCGTTTTAGCATCAAATAAAAAAACCAAACATTTCTCTAGATGGTTCTTAAAAAAACATTTTTGTGGATGATGTTTCTTGTAGTTCAATTAATTGAATTAGAAAAATAAGGCTGGGCACTTGGTATTGGAATCTCGATCCTGTCCCGGTCCCGTACGGGATGAGATCGAGACAGGACGTGACTGTCCTGAAAGCGTATAACCATCAGATTATTAGGGTATATGATCTTACAATGAACTCAAACCTACTCATTGGGATTCCCAAAACCTAAACCAAAATTATGAGTACTAGTTTCACATGACAAAAGTTAGATAATAAACTCTCATTTGGTGATGATGATCATATGAACAATATCGATCGTCACAACGAATCTATGTAACGATAACTGGAGCTCCTTCGATTTTTCAAGCTTGGAGTTTTTCTTGGGATTTAATTAATTAGTTAGATGTAAATTACAAACATTTAATTAATTGATTATTGATCCTTTTTCATTTTTACAATTATTGTTTGACTTCTACTAAACCTGTAAAATTGATTGGCTCGGCCCAACCTGACCCTAAGATGTGATACCCACATACTACCCGGCCTATGAATTTTTCAGCCCTTGGTGTAAAATGGGCTGGGCAAGGCCGACCCTATCACAAATATGTGAAGTCCAAGTCCAAGTCCAACCCTTGGGGCGGGTACAATCAGAGTCGCCCATTATCCGCCTTACTTTAAGCCCACGATTTATATATAATGAATTATTAATTTTTTTATGTTGTTAAGAATCGAATCCACATTATTGGAAACATAACTATAATATATTTGTCAATTGAACTAAAATATTTTGTTGGTCTATCAATCACAATTATAGAATATTAGAAAATTAATGAGTTAATTTTTGATAATTAATTCTTAACTATGTAGTCGTTGCTCAATTATAGACAAATATTTCTTTTAATATTTATTATTTAATGATTTAAATAAAAAATATATATCATTACTAATATGTGCCGAGATTGGGTTGGGCCATGAGTCAGTCCTATATGGGTCGTTTAGGGCCTCAAAAGTGTTGCCCATACCATACCTTTTTTTAAATGGGTTGGGTAAAACCCGCTCATTAGCTTAGGTCGGACCAGCCCTTGGCCCATTTTTGTCTAAGTTTGGGTATACTTGTCGGCCATGAGATGAATTTACAGGCCTATCTTCAACTTGTATAAAAGAGTTTAGAATTAGAGCAATTATACTATGGAAAAAAAAATAACATCATGGAATATATACATGGAAATATTATACACAATAAAACCCTCATCAATATTGGATAGGTTCACATTGACTTTATAAGGAATAGATATAAAATTTCTTCAAGAATTTAGAAGCAAATTTTCTCTTTTATAATTTTAATTTTTTTTCTATCGTTGCCTGATCCCGATCGCGTCCCGTATGAGATAAATTTCTAAAAATACAATCGTGTCTCATCTTGTCTCTATAAAATATTTTCAGAACGAGACAAGATTCGTTCCTACGCTTACAGAAAAGAACAAAAAATGGTATATTTTAGGCCATTAAGGTAGCCCAGTTCAAGTTTAAGCTTTCAGCCCAATAAAGCTCCCATTTCTTCACGTAAAACCTGGTTCGTCGGCCATTTGTCCACACGGCTTCTCGGAATCTCCGTCGTCGTTTTTGAAATCCCAAAGAAAAAGACAAAAAGCCGGCGAATATGAGTGAGCATCATCAGCCAACCGGCGACACAAAGCCTCCTCCTACTCACTCCCAAGACTACGTTCCTTACCCTAAGCTCGATCCAAACGACGTCACTTCGCCTCCCCACTCCGAAACCTGGACCTCCGTCTCCATCGCCTCCGAACAGCCACCGAAGTCGGAGACTCCGCCGTCACCCCCGGCACCTCCTCCGCCCGTCGCGACTCCGGAAGTACACCCCGAGGCTCGTGCAACGCCGATCGCCGCAGACGACGCCGCCACTACCATGCCTATGGAATCCAACCCTTACGTCAGCAATCCGGCGCCGCCTCCTGCTTCGCCCGTCAAGAGTGAGTAGCCGAAACTTCATTTCAATTGAACTGTTAGGGTTTGTTATTATTTGTTGGGGTTTTGATTTTTGTGAAGATGAATTTGGGAGCTTTGGAAATGAAAATTGATGATAGTGATTTTGTGCTGTGTGAGATTAGATACGGTGGATTCAGTGAAAGGTGTACTTGGAAAATGGAGAAAGAAGGCTGTGGAGACTACCAAGAAGGGTCAGGATCTTGCGGGCAACATGTGGCAACATTGTAAGCATTCAATTCCGGTAGAACGTGTACTGATTTTTTAGTGTTTGTGATGTTTAGTATGTGATTCTTATCAATTTGTTTATGGAATTAAGTGGATTGACATTAGCATTGGTTATGGTTTGCGGCAAGAGCAGGTTTTTTGTAATACTTAGGATCTCCATTGTACCTGTATCCAAAATTTTCCTAAACTTGGTGATTTGTGCATAGAAGCTATATTTTTTTATGGTGTTTGCAGTGATGTTATATATATTCCCACATATTTCTCCTCGTAGCTGTGTGTACCTTTTTTTGTTAATGAATAAAAAAGGTGTGTACCTTAGTTGTCTTAGAAAGTTCTATACTTTTGATTTGAGCGTATAGTCTCAAGGTGGACTAAAACCTAGATGTTTACAATTCTTGGTGCTTTTTATTTTTCAAATATTTTACGAATTACACTGTATAGGTGATATCCTCAGTCTCTTCTGACTTTGAACATTGATGTAAGTGTTCAGTCTATGAAAATTTTTGTTTTCGTAATTGAAGCAGAACTCTTAAATATAGTGTGCATTTAATCGGATGTGATTAAGGCTTTTACCTCTGGATTTACTTTTCACATAAATTTTGTGTCATCTTGATTAAATATGTAGTTAGTGAGCATGGTGATTTCTGGGATTTAAACCATTGCTGGATTTCATATTTGGTTGTCTGAGCTATTTTCGTTTTGGAGAATAATGCATGGAAATTTTCCCTGAACCAGTGAAAACAGGACCCAGCTTTGCTGACGCTGCTGTGGGAAGAATTGCTCAGAGTGCAAAAGTGATCGCTGAAGGTGGTTATGAAAAGATCTTTCAGAAAAATTTTGAGACGGTCATGGACGAGCAACTTCTGAAGACGTTTGCTTGCTACCTGTCCACATCTGCTGGCCCCGTTATGGGAGTTATATATTTGTCAACAGCAAAGCTTGCGTTTTGCAGTGATGACCCCCTTTCACACAAAAATGGTGATCAGACAGCATGGAGCTATTATAAGGTATTGTGGATACTGTTGCTTGGCCATTGGTATTTACTATTTAACCGGTTTCCACTATTCTTTGATTAGAGTTTCGACCTAGGGACCATTAATGCTTGTGAGTTGTGACACAAGGTAGAAGCTTTAGGACTACTGTCTGGTTGATATAAGAGGGGAAACTCTCCATAGAAACAAATTCCAGCAATAGACAAACGCGGTGTAGGATTGAAGTTGGAACAGTCTGACTTGAGCTATACAGGCTAAGAGTTCCAGGAAGAAAACCATATTTTGGTTCTCTGAACTATAGTAAAACACTGCAAAGGCACAAAGGCTCTTAACAAGATACAACACACACATACACAAACTAGAGCTAATCATCCATAGCATCTAATGTTCCCAACCTCAAACTTGTAGAATAGCCATTAATATTTAGTCGTATAGTATACTTAAAACTTCATATGGTTCATATAAAAAGTTTCTTGAAAGTGAAGAAAAACCAATAGACCATTTAAAAGATAGATAAAATGCTAGAACCCTAGAGTAATTAGTTACCTGTCAAGTTGGCTAATGGGCCAATTAGTATTCAAAGCCTTGTTGATGCCCCTGCATTAGATTTCTGATATTTGGAGTGAAACTTGAATTTGTTTATAACTGTTCACACACAGGATTTGATATTATAGTCTAGAATAAGTATTGCCAACCTCTTTGGGCTAGTCAAAATAGAAGTATTCGTGGTTGCATAGATTAATCTAATCTCTTATGTCAGGTTTCATGTTAATACCTTTTATATTTAGAATTATGGACATGTGGATTTGGAGATAGCTTTTAGTACAGAACAAAAGGTTCATCTGATGAGCTTTTAGAATGGCTATATTTATAGTGACACATAAAAATTTGTGTACTTCTATCTGAAGCTGTTGTTTAGTGTCCCCAGATGTTGCACAAGAAGGTTGTACATCATATCCTTGGGCTAAAAGAGGGAGAATATATGAAAAGTCATTTGTCATCTTGCGTGGTGGATTGTGATAATGATTTAGCTTTGGAAATTGTCTCCTTCAGCAATTTTAAGCAATATGAAATTGCATATTGAATTGAGTGATATTAGTAGATGTAAAGGCTTAAAAGAGTTTGATGGTAATTTGCTGTTTGATTGGAGTGTGTTGTGACTGAGTCTTCAAATTTTTCACTGTCAGTTTAACTATGTTATCTGTTTTAGCAAACAGCTTTGAGATTGCCAGATCTTTCTTGTCACGATTCTCTTACAATTGTTTTTCTTGTCAGTGCCTTTGTATATACTCGTATTATTCTCATACTTTTATTATGTTAAGTTATGTTAAGCCAGACATGGGATTTGTTGCAATATTCTTACTAGAAACAATAAGCAATACATTTGCACCATACCTATGATAGTCTTACAAGATCTCATCTCATAAGCAGGTGGTTATTCCATTACATCAGCTTAAGGCAGTGAACCCATCAATGAGCAAAGTCAAAGCAGCTGAGAAATACATCCAGGTCATCTCTGTGGACAACCATGAGTTCTGGTTTATGAGCTTTGTAAACTACGATAGTGCTGTGAAACACCTTCAAGAAGCATTGCAGCCCCACCCTTAGCCCCACAGCTTGTAATGAGTGCAAGGCTTAAATCTTTTCTGTGTCACAGGAAAGACTAGAAGAATATATGAGCTCTAATGTGTATGTCCTATGTTTTGAGTAGTGAAATTGCAGTGTAATGTGCTTGCTCTTAGAACCTTATGTTTTCTCATACATTTGGGATGAGAAACGTTTACTCAAATTCATGTATTTTGTTGTAAATGACATTTATGATTATGTTAAGAAAGCAACTAGATGTTCTTGATTGCAATAGGCCAATGTTCAACTTCCAAGTTCAAAGTTCAAACTAGACTTGACCACAGTTTTTCTTTCTGTAGCTTCAACACTTCCATCAACAAGAGCAAAGCCCCTCGAATATCTTTCCTCAGTTCATCCATGGCCTTCACTCCCTTCAGCCCTTGCTCATCATAACATCCTTGAATGCACTTCAAATTCAGCACGGTGAGATGATCTTCAACATAGATCTCTGATGAACTTTCATTTTCGATCTTTTCCATCAGCGCTCTGATGTTCTTTAGGGTAGACTTCACAATGTGCACATTCCTATCAACTTCTAACTTTTTATCTTCCCACCTGGACTTGTATTGGTGTGTTTTTCCTCCACCACTTGAGGTAGTACTAGGAAAGCATACCAAACGATAATTCAATACCTGAGAAGCAAGCTTCGATCTTTCGGTGGCAGCAGGAATGGGGAAATTCTCTGGCAGAAGACGGTAGCTTGGAGTGCAAGTCTTGCGGTTGGCGGAATCAGACCGAGGAAAGTGCAGGCAAAGGCACAGTTGGTAAAAAGTTGGTGAACTCAGATCAAGTCCGGACGGCCATCAAAAAGTTCTTTAACCTTCTTGTAAATCTAAGCTCATCTTCATCAGCAGCAGTGATGGACTTACTGGGTGACAACTTGTTTCTTCTGCGGTGATTATTATTCAAGAAGATATCTAAAAAGGACTGAAATACATTCTCACCTTCCTCATTATGAAATCTCTCTTTAACCTTGTTCACAAAATCGATCACTTTCTGAATCTTAGAGTCATTAGATCCAGCATCATAAACATGATCACTAGCATCGTCGCAGCCCTTTCTCTTTCGAGAAAGTACTATTGGGAGTTTCCTGCTGGTATGCATCATAAACATGATTATTGTATCTTGGGCAAGAAGGCATTGAACCCTAATATCAAATCCCGACGCCCTTCAAACAATTCCTTCACCTTGTGTTTCAAAGCCTTAATACAGTCGTCACTTTCTGGCTTGAAGTCTTTCATGAGATGGACGAACTCTTGGTAGACATAGGAGTTGAAGTTCTGCAAGGTCTTTGCAAATTCGATACAATCCTTGTTCGATATTTCTCCTCCCGACCTCAACTTCTCGTCATTTACCATCTGGGGTTGACCGGAGTGCTCTACTTTTTGTGGAGACAGAACTGTCACGCCCCGATCTAAGTTTACCTTCCTAAACCTGGGTTAGAACGTACGGGACCCATTTCAAGAGAGATTTACTCGAAATCCCCTTTGAGAAAGGATAACCTTTATTTCCAAACCAATTTCAAACGGTCCAAACGAAACCGGAATAGACCTCATAGCCGGAGGTTATCTCGATTTTCGCATTTGGATCTATAACCGAACATTTAGAGGGCCTAGGGTTCTAACAATATTTGTGACTGCACCCGAATCTCGGTCAGGCTGCCTACGTACCCTGTCCTCAGGGATCAAGTCACACGTAGCTCTTGCATTTACTAACGTCCTAACCGGGCAAATCTCGCTTTTCTATTTATCGGTCGATCTATCAATGGGTTGCTAATGCCCAAAACATAACCGGAGTTTAACCTCCCCGCTGCGGTATTCACCGACCCACAATCTATAAGGATTATCCCGAACATTCGCCACAATTATAAACAATATTCCCACAATTAAATGTAACATAGTGGCATCCATGTAGATAATAAATCCTCCAGGGATATAACAATAATATCAACTAGAGGACACCCTTGTAATTATCTTAAACTATCAAGGACAATATAGTCAATTCAACCTCAATGGTAGTTTGGTAAATAATTTGAACGACCAGGGTCATTTTAGAAATTTCAGCCTTAGTGACGGCCCTTGTAAATACATAAAACAGACAGGGGGAGTAATGTCTTTTTGGCCTCATTGATAGTTTTGTAAATATGCAAAACTGCCAAAGGCATTTCTAAGATTTCAACCCTGATGGTACCCCTATAATTACCATAAACTGCTAGGGGCAGTTCTGACATTTTACACCCATGATAATTTAGTAAAAAACTTGTCCAACAAACTTACACTAGCATCAAAAACATTTGACCTCACAAGAAATGAAAAGGAAATAAAAAAACACATGACTTGTTCAAAGTAAATGACATAAAACTAAGAAGGGCATTGCTACAGGCCTTAATAAGACCTAAGATTTATGGCCTTAATCTTATATGGCATGTCATGTCGTATAGACACGTCATTAATTTTAAAAATCATTTCATGTCATCTATATGTAAAAATATAATCATATCATTTTCAAATCCGAATTAGGCAATAATTATATCAAATTATTGTTTCATCTACATGATTTAATTAGTTACCTTTTTTATCGTGTTTGATTTAGTTACCTTTTTCATCTACATCGTGTCTAACACTATAATAATGCAAAATTATGAAATTAATAAATTTTTTGAATCAAAATTCAATTTCAAAATTTTTAATTCATTTTTCTTTTACTGTTAGAAGTGCGAGATATATATATCCTTCATCAAATTTCAATATAAAAATATAGAATAGAAAAAAAACCACTATCAAATCCTCTTTTGGATGAATTATTTATATAAAAAAATTGGTTGAATATAAATATACAAATACGTAATTTTTTTCTTTGTAAAAACTATACATGTATATGAATATATATATACACACACACACACATTCAAATGAATTCATATTTTCCAACAAGTATATTTTTAAATATATATATATATACATATACATATATATATATATATATCACATTATATTTGGTGTATAAATATAAGCATGAATATGAAAGAAATAGCTTTAAAAATAATTTTATAGAAAATAAAAACAAACAAAATAATCTATAGCATTGGATTTGAGAATGATAATATTGTACATTTACTCAAGAACAGATTCTCCACAACTTTGAAATGCTACGGAAAACATGGCATAATAATACAGGAATCTATATACACACAAACCATGCCTCTAGACTGAACCACATAATTTAGCACACTAGATCCAGCAAAAGATGATTGTTAGAGCCTTAGAAGGCACAAGTATGTCAACCTACTGGAGTTGACTGTCATTGCCGGCTTGAGTTAATTCAGAGCCTTGGTTTGAATCAAACAGAAAACTGTACTGGGATTGCAACGAACCTTTGTGAGTATCTGATAACATAGTTGCAGTCTCTGAGACATCGCTCTTCATTTCTGCAATCTTTGACTGAACGTGTTCTTTGTATTTTGAGACCGAGTCAATTATGGCAATGAGTTCGCAAGCACACTTCTGAGTCTCTTCTTCAGTTTCTTTAGTTACTTCCTGCAATTTCAATTTGGAAGTCTACAAAAAACAAGAAGTTGATTAGGAATAGTTTGGAACTTCACAAATCTGATTGATTAAGGCTGTTCATGTAGCATAAAAGTAACGACCATGAGTAAAGACTGACAAACTTTCATGCAATAATGTTATTCTGCCTTTCAGGAACAGACTATTTTGCTCAAATAGGTCCCTAGACTACTTTAAGCCAGCAAGAGCAACCCTTTCTAGCCAACATGCTAACGAAGACTTAGTAGCAAACAAGGTCTGAGACACTGACCTCTAGAACCTCAGCCGCTTCTCTTTCCACAATATTCATTTCATGAGCCTCCTTATTAAGTTTATCCATCATCTGTCTAGTTTCTTCTTCACATCTATGAGTGTAGTCCTGTATCTCTTTCCTCAATGAATTCAGTTGAGCTTCCACCTGAAAATCAATTATTCATATGTACAAAATTAAAAATCAACGAAAAATTCTTGCAAAATACTATGTCCATCCTAATGTGGCCATGTGGGCATTAAACTAGATGGAACTCAGCTCACGATACAAGTGAAACAGTAAGAGGTAAGAACGATCTGCATAATGTATGGCATACTTAACAAGTTGCCACAGGATTGACAGGACCAACATTTGGAAATGAACCACCCTTCCTCTAGAGGGCATATACCAACTTCTAGAGACTGAAAGCTTTTTTACAGAAATTTCATCCTACTTCTAGTTTTATCTTAAAATTGCATACGACCTGCACAATTTATTTTCTACCAAAGTAAGACATACAATATATTCTCACCAACTTAACAAAGTAGCAACATTCAAGCTCAAAGAAGAAGAAAAGAGGGCATCTGACAGATATTGAACAAAATGCATGTCAAGGATAAGCATGTTATACTTATTTAACTGCAGTTGACCAGATAAGATATTGAACATTAGTTCAACAAAATGACCTAGTGCTAAAAACAGAAGATGACCTATTTACAGAAGGTCAGGGGATACAGTTTATCAGAAGAGATTTTCCAAACATCAACAAGTTATCTCAATTTTGATGAACTCCTTGTTCATCCTAATATCTCTCCTTCTCTAAAAGTAAGTGCGCGCGGCTATAAAAAAAAGTGCACCGTAGCACGAACTATGCAACCAAACAAACATTTGATCGGTTTTATAATCTGACACTTGATAGATTGTTGATAGATTGGTGTGCCTAATGGCTTCCCTTATCTACATTACTCTTTCTATTTCGAGTTAGGTACATCTGCATAACACAATAGATAACGAAATCAAAGACATGAAGTTAGGGAAGCCACATGTAAACATCAAATGATCTCGTGCGTTTAGCTTTTCCAAAACTTATGTCATAGACCACTCTACAACAGAACCTTAAGGGTTCGCTACAAGAATCTTTTGTCCCTGTATATTTACAATCACTTCTATATAGATCCTGTCAATTTTTGTCATACTACATCCGCTTGCCCTTTTTTTGCCTCTTCAACTTGATTATACCCCTCTAATAGACCCAATGCACTCCATTCCAATAAGAGATTATGAAAAGATCACTATGATGTGTATAAAAAACATAACTCTGAGATGGTTAATATAGTATTCTACATGGAAAATACCAACACCACAGATATAGACTAGAGGCTATAGCCAACAAAGATAATCTTGAATTTCAGGAGCTCTCTGTAGCCATAGGGCTATGAGATTTGAAAAAAAAACAGTTATAGGTCACTTATTCACTAAATGTACTCTATGGATCTTTATAATGAAAGGATTACAGATCTGCATTTAGGTCGTTTTCTTATAATTCTCAGGCAGGAATAGGGGCTATTGAAGGGATTTGCTATTTAAAGGCTACTTATGTGCGAGTAAAGATTTCTGACAATGCTTTCCAACCACTTGGATATACACTTTCAATGCTATGAAACAACCTAGTTGTCAGCACAAACAATTCTTCCACTCCACTTGGCAGCAAATTAGTGAACCAACTTATAACTGTAGCATCTACCATTCATATTGCTATAATACTGCTGTCATAATACTGCTGTCAACAGACCTATAGTACATCTCTTCTGAATTTGATTGCAGACTTATAATGCTCGCAACCCTGTAACCATATAGCTCCCACATTATTCCATAACTAGCAACTATTCATCCTTCAGAATTCAACAAACAAGAAAAAAAACATTATGTACTCTTATAGTTGCAAGATATTACATTGGGAACCACCATCCTAATTCCTAAGAAATAATTTCAGGATTTCTTTGGGGAGCTGAGAGTTGAAGGAAAACAGATTAAAAGGGTTCAGTAAAAGTTCTAGAGACGATTTAGCCTCTGAAGGCTGCTAACTATCAATTGCAACATCCTAATGTCTTTTTGGTTTCTTCTTTTCTTCTCAGAAAATAGAGGGACATCAGAATTCTAGTCGACTATTTTAAACTTCAGGAAATATAACTAGCCAAGATATGTGGAATGTCTGCATGCGTACGTAAACTGACATCCAGAGACAATTTCTGATTTAATATTGTCAAGCGGCTGCTATGGAAACAAAACTATGGCTGACATCTAGAGAAAAATTTCATTAAAACAAAACTATGGTTTTGACATTTATGACAACAATAAACAGGCAAGAAAAAGAAAGGTTGCATCTATATATATTCTTGTAATTAGTACCCAAAAAGCTTTTAGTTGCTTCTTCATTAATTTTTCAATAACTGAACAAAAAAATGATTCATTTTGTTTCCCATGCAGAAACCATAATCTGTCTGAAAGATTTGGTGTTGATCCACTTACTTCATCAACACGTGACTGAAGCGTTGATATCTCATTTCTTTTTCCCTCAATATCAGCAGAAAGCGCGCTTGACTGATGCTGAAGCAAAATCAACTCATCCAGTGTTTTCACAGAATCATTCTTTATCTTTTGAGAGTATGACTCAAGTGCAAGCTTTAACGTTGATTTATAGTCAACCCCCATCACCTCAGCAGCTGTTGATCCCTTAGGATTCAATTTATACTGAAAGTCATTACAAAGTTTCAGCCTGTTACCACGAAAGAGATACCAATTTCATCAGAGAACTATATCAATTCAACAAAAGATTTTGAATTGTCAACTGTAATACTTGAACAAAAAGCAGCCAAAACATTGAAGGAAACAACCTAAGAACAAGCGTGCAAATAACAAGGGATCTCCTTACATTGAAAATATGAAGCAAACTTTAAAGCACCAACAAAGGTACAGGATTAGTTTAATGTCTCCATGAGCTATTGGATCAATTTTCAGTCATGTGGCATCAAAGCATACCATATGGAACTACATTTCAGTTAACCACATAACAACTCGATTATAAAGAAAACCGAAAAAAAAAATCAAATTATAAATAGGGATGACAAACCTCCTCATGACTTGGTTGCACTCCATGGCCAAAGTCTCCATCTCCTTAACCTTGTGGCCGAGTGTGTTATCCAACTCCCAAACCTTCTCCTCCCATACATTCCTAGCCAACTCTGCTTCCCCAATATCCCTCTCCACAGCCTGCAATTCCCTCTTCATCCTCTCCACATCCCTCTCATTAAAACTCTGCGATTCAACTCTCTTCCTCAACTCCTCATTCTCCTGTAAAATCCTCTTCTTCTCTTCCCTCTTGGCCTCCAACTCCTTCTCCTTCCCCTCCAAAACCTTCTGCAACCTCTTCACATTCTTGTCGAGATTCTCAATCATCTCATGAAACTTCCCCACATCCTCTTCCAACACGCTCCTATCCTTCTCCAATTTCTCCCTCGGCGACGGCTCCGACCTCAAAGCCTCCACTTTGGCCTCCAGCTCCGCCGCGTGCTCCATCAAAACCTTCAATTGCTCCTCCGATTCGTCCCTCTGCCTCTCGAACTTGCCCACAAACTCTCTATCCACCTCTTCCACCTCATCGTCCTGCCCCCTTATGTAATGCAGGTAGCTCTGCAGCGTGTACTGCCCGACCGGATTGTTCTCCAGAAACGCGTTGGAATTTTCATCCAGGTGATCGTTGTAACGGGCGAGCTGGAACAGCCAGTGGATAACGGCGAGGAGATTCGGCCACTGGTGAGAGTTGACGGTAGGATTTCGGATCATGGACTTGTTGAGCTTGAGGGGGCATTTTAGGGATTTCAGGATCACCGGGAGGTCGTCATCGAGCTTCGGCGACGGCCAATCGAGTTTGGCGACGATGAATTTGAGAGCCTCGGTGATCTCTCGGGCGGGAGGGATCGGGAATTTGAGGTGGACTTGGACGGAGTGAGAGGACAGGTAGGAGTTGATGGCGGAGAGGGCGGATTGCTGGTAGGAGCGGTCTTTGTAGAGGTCCACGACGGCGCCGCCGCCGAGTCCGATCGAGGACGGGCGGCTGCTGGCGAAACTAGCGTCGGAGTCACGGTGGCGGAAGTGATCGAGGGGGGTTGAGGGCGGCGGTGGGCGTGGGTTCTGTCGCCGAGTTCCTCTCATAGTGGGTGTGGCGGTTTTCGATTTTAGGGTTAGTTTTTGTTCGGCGAATCCCAAAAAAAAAACTTGAAGCTTTGTTTATTTCCCGCCCGTAACATATAAACTTGAATATTCCCTTCTTTTTTTCATAATGGAATAGGAATGTTGATTTATAATTTGGTTAATTGTTTGCGGAGATTTGGTTTAAGGTGTTTAATGATATTTTGAGACTAACTTTACCATTTCAAGAAGATAAAATTTCCTTCCACCTGAAAAATAAACTAATAATAATCAAAATTCATGTTCAAATATATTTATCTTATATCAGTCCTAGTACATTCCTATTTTAAGACTATTTTATAATGGTAAGCCTATTTTACACTAAGGGCTTGTTGAACATTAAAAAGTCAAAAGAATTTGAAAGAGGTGATGCTTTGCAGATCACTATCGAAAAAAGGAGATAATAGCAGAAATATAATTACAAATTATCTCATTCAAATACAGAGTCCAAAACTGACTGGTTCCACAAACCAACCTCCGAAACAAAGAAGAAAAAAATAACAGAAACAAAGAGAAGGAGATTTTTTTCAACATGTCAGATAAGTATTGACCGGTTCATCTCCGTCAACTCCGTGGACGTTCAAAATTCGAACTCATGCTCATCCAATCTGTTCAACGTCTTCTATATAAAGAACACAATTCTGCAAACAGAGGACGGGCGGGAGAGCAAGCAGGGGCGAGCAACGGAGAGGAGCAAGGAGCAGAGCAAGCAGAGGCGAGCAACGGAGAGGAGCAAGGAGCAGAGCAAGCAAAGGCAAAAACAGAGGAGAGCACAAGGGAGAGGACGCCAACAGGAGCACAAGGACGCTAGGAGGGAGGGAAACTGAAGAAGGCAGCGACGTGGAGAAGCAGGCAGAAGCAAAGGAAAGAGATCGACAGCAACAAAAAGGGAGGAGAAGCAAACAAGCACAGGAGCAAAGGTACAGCCTTGTTTTACTTCTAAGTCTGTCCACTTGTCAAAACCTACACCAACCTGCTCAAAGAAGCTTCGAAACTACAAAGCTGCAAACAAAGATCCTCTGTCAAAGCTCCATGACGTTCAAGCCTATTTCCTATGTCAACCTATGCACCAGGGAAGTGGTTCAAGTCGCTCACAATAACAATCAAAAGCAAAGGAGATGATGTCTGCTACCTCGATAAGACTGCCGCTGATGTGCTCACGGCCTACTGTGATTCAATTACATTAATCACCAAAGGATGCGTCAAGGTGCCCTTGTGTGATGTCCAGCAGCCTCTAAAGGCCAAGCCGAGGCAGTTTCTACGAAAGGAACGCCTTAAAGTCCCAACAACAGCTCTCATGTTCTTGCTCAAATTTGCTTCGACCATAGCCTGCATCAGTGACGACGACACAATCATGCACAAAGATGGACGCTCTAACAAAACAAGTTCCAAGTTGACATATCAGCAACGAAGAGCAGGAGCTGCTTACCCTTGATGTTTGGAGGATTCTCACAAGCAATGAGGAGTATTTTCCGTGTGCAAGCAAGAGGAGGAAGTCAGTCTGAAGCTGATCTCCTTGTCTTGGAGGAATCTTACAAGGCGTATCTTCTACCTGCAAACAAGAGGAGGGAGTCAGAATTGGGAGCTCATTGAGAAATCTGGAGGAGCAAAATTATATGAGGCAAAACTCACCTTGATCACCGGACTACGAGAGCGGATTGACATGCCTGTTTGCAAGGTTGTGTGGAGACAATGAAGTTGTGAAAAAACTTCAATAAGGGAGTAATCAAAACATGTGCAATCTACCAAATTTGACAGAAGGCATGCTGAAGGATAGAATGACTGAACAGAGAACAAGTCCTACTCGCTTTCAAATCCTCCCCAACATCAGTCGATGTCATCCCAAATCTTTGGAACTAAATGACAAAGACAAATGAAGTCTCCTGGAGCCTAAAATATATGTGTTTGTTATGACTCACTTGACCAAAATGGAGTCTATCAAACTATCAAGTCAAAATCGTGCACATAGAAAGAAAGAAAAAGTCCTAAGAGGTGGTGATTAACAAATTGAGTTGAAATATGTTTTGGTTAGAGTGATTGACACGTCCAGTTTTGGAAATTGGATGTACAAAAGACAAAATCTTTAATCAAGCATATGAGGGCTATTTCAAATCGAGGCCATGAATCAATGAAGTAATCGTCACTCATCAAAACGGCTCTGACACCGATACCGAATCACTCCAAGTATCGGTGTTGACACCCAACACAAATTTGAAGTTCAGTTGTCAGAATAAAGGAGAGAGGAAGGACGGTGAGAAAGAGGAACCTACCCAGTGCGTGGAGCAAGAGGAGATGAACACGTCTACGAGCCAGGATCTAAGACTCCATCTCTGAACTAAAATGGTCTTCACCTGAGCGCTGTGGATACCCATATGTCGAAAGCATTCAAGCTTATCAAATTGGGGATTTTATCTTCTGTTGCAAAAGGAAAAAAGAACCGGTGGATTAAACAAGTTTTTGTGGGCTGGACACTGACATTGGGCCTCTGTAAATGAAACGGAAACAAGCCCACAAAATTTATTGTCAATACAAGTTCGGTCACACCAAATTACCTGTCGAGTACAAGCTAAAATACAACAGTGCAAAAGCCAATCTCAAAATGTTAAGGCCCACTGTAAAATTTGGCACGACGGGTGCCCAAATCAAATAAAATGCCTCCAAGAAAAATCTATGGGCCTCTCACAAATGAAAGGGAAATAAGCCCACAAAAGACAATGCAAGTCCAAATACAGCAGTGTAAAAAGCCCACTTCAAGTCTCAAGGCCCAACTGCAAAGCCCAGGATGATGGGTGTCCAAATCAAATCAGCTGGCACCCCACCAAATAAAGTATCGACAGAAATGCAATTGATGGATTCAAATACATCTGTCAAAACCAAATCCAAGCGTGAACTACAATGGTTTGATTCCCACAAAGGGATATGTAGGCAGTCCAGATCCAAATCTGGATACAACCATGGCTAAAACCAAATTCTGGTTCTTTTCAAGCCAATTTCCTAAACACAAAAATCAAATCCAGGCGTGAACTACAATGGTTTGATTCCCACAAAGGGATATGTAGGCAGTCTGGATTCAAATCCGGATACAACCATGGCTAAAACCAAATCCTGGTTCTTTTCAAGCCAATTTCCTAAACACATGATCGAATCCCTGACCACCAGTCAAAAGTTGACCAGTCCAAAATGACTTCAGTCAAATTCATCATTCCAAACAGAATCCCTGACTCCACCAGTCAAATTCGGCCAGTCCCAATGAATCACTGACTTCGTCAAATTCTACCAAAAAAATCAAATTCATTCCCAAATCATACAGTTAAATTCCATACAAAATTCTTGGGCTTTAAACCAAAAAAAATGAACTACGGACGGTTTGATCCCTCAAACGGGGTACGTAGGCAATCTAACGACCCACTAGATGCAACCACCATTCCAAAAGAATCCCTGATTTCATCAGTCAAATTCACCATTCCAAAAGAATCCTTGATTTCATCAGTCAAATTCCCCATTCCAAACAGAATCCCTGACCACCAGTCAAAATCGGCTAGTCCAAATGACTTCAGTCAAATTCTCAAATTCATTCCCAAATTTGAACTACATCGGTTTGATCCCTTCACAGGGTATGTAGGCAGTCTAGATTTAAATCTGGATGCAACCACAACTCCAAATAAATTCTAGGATCTTCTGAAGCCCCGCTCTATAGCTCATATGCCTTCGGACACAAATCCAAACACTACTCTCATTTAAAAATCAAACCCTCCAACGAGTCATTCACTTGTTGGGGATCTTGAACTACGAATGGCTTGATCCCTTCCCCGAGGGTACGTAGGCAACCCATTCAAAATTCCGGGTGCAGCCACAAAAACAAACAAACCCAAACACCCCTCTAGTTGGTATTTTCATTCGGAATCAAAGGGTTTTCCTCTTGAAATAAGGGGATGTAATTAAGAGATATTCTTATCTTGAATAGTTCGAACTTAACATAATAAAAGTTCTAACTCCCTCAATGAGATAGAATGAGATTATGTTGAGTATATATATTAATTTACCATTTTTGCTCAACAGGGCTGAAAAAAAACTTTGAGTCAGGTAGTATGTGGGTATCACATCTTAGAGCCGGGTCGACCCATTTTACATGCCTATTCTTAACTCTCTATATAGGAAAGTAAATTAAGATAATTTAACATAGAAGCTCATCCGTTAATTATTGTAAACATTCCTTAGTCGAGAGAGGTATACAATGCAAATTTGGTAGGTTTCGGGAGTGACATTGCTTAGCCAAACTATTGGACAGTCACCACTTATCTAGATATTGACATTGAATATTTACAGATGCAATGCATGTTCTTGTTTCCAATACAGTGATCTTAACAGTTGATCTTGTTTGATAATCAACAACCATTGTAAGTGAGCCAAGTGCTTGAGTGTCGGGTAGAGTAACCCTTGACCCGAGTTCGATTCATGAAGCTGTTAAACTGGTCAAGCACTATGTCGCAATGCATGGTTGAATCATGCAACAAGGGATTAAGTCTAGGGACGGAACATTATCGGAGGTTTTACATGTCTTACCTTGCCTAAATTTATGCAACTAATATCTGCTTTTTAGTCACATTTGAGTACTTCTGCCCTGCAAAATTTCTCATAATTGGGAATGATGCTCAGAACAATCATATGGTTAAAGAATCTAGCGGAAATCAAAGGCATCCAAAATTACCAAGACAACAACGTTTTACTCTACCATCCATGATGCAACAGCGCACTTACCCTACATAGCCTGTTGTCTAAAAATAACAAACGAATTGCATCATAATCATGGAGTTGCTTATCATCCTTGGTATAATCGCTCTCATCATCTGAGTAGAGCAATGCATTCAGTTCTTCCGTGTCTTCATGCATCTCGCTTTGAGTACCGCAATCATCATTTCCTCTAAACTCATCAGTCAAATATGCTCCTGAGAGGTTTGGAAAATCTCTGCTAGATGCATGATCATTCCCATTGGCATGGTATGCACATTGTTGGTACCCATCCCAAATAGTAGGGCACCGCAAAGGATTCACTATTCCAGAATCAAAGACCAAACTTGTTTGATCCCCTGACGGATTGCTGACAAGAAATCTCTTCTGTTTACTGTCAGGGTCTACACTGGGTATCAATGTCTCCTTAGGGTTTTGGAAGGAGCAAGTAGAAAGTTTCTCTTTGAGAACAGTGTGTGTAGCAGGCACAAAGACCTGTTGGATACTGGGCAGGCAATAGAACCAACCGTGAGGTTCATTTGCTCTGCCAACTTGTGCATGGGGCAACCCAGAGGATGCATAAACTGGCAGAGTTCCATTTGTGAACAGCATACTAGTGCCTGGGTTTCTATAGGCAGAAATGAAGTTCTGTTGCCCCAAGACACAAGGAGCACCCAAGGAATATGGATCGGGTGGTCGGCAATCGTGCAGCTGGGGAATCCAAGATCCGAGATCACCCATCCAATCAAATGAACTACCTACAATTTGTACCAAAAACAAACATTATATAATGAATTGGACAAGACCCACAAAACAGTAACCATAATTCACCAAGTGGAATGTGTAAAACATACCAGAAAGTCTTGCGCACAACTAGAAACAGTTGATTGATGTCTCTCTTTCCGCAGCAATGAAAAAACTAAAATCTCCAGCTTAATTTGAACGGAGAGCACAGAAATTACCTACGTGACAGGTTTCAGCAAATGACGAAAATATTCAGCCTGTAAACACCAAATAAACCCATGTCAGCAAAAACAAAAACACAATGAATCTGAGGAAAACAACAGCAATAAGATAAGATTATATGGTACCAAAGAAATTACGAACTCACCTGGCAATCCTGAAGAGGTTGAAAGCATGCTATTACTCTAATAACTATGGCGGCGCTCCCATCAATCCCGTTTTCATGTTTCAATGCTCGAAATCTTGTTTGGCTCGCTGCTTGGCTTACCATAACTAAACAAATCCCCAGCACTTGAATATGATTTCGGAAGACCCAACCGACTTCCAAAGAGAGAAGGCTTAAACAACTATAAGAAACGGAAAATGGTCGAAAATGGACTGAAATGAGTTTCAGAAAAAGAGCGGGGCTTTGATCTTCAACTAATCTGCCGGACATAACAAGGAACGACGATGAAAAAAGCGGATCCCATGGAGAATAATCACGACTTAAAAATGGTTGGAAACCGAAGTGTTGTCTAAAACAAGAACAATTACAGAATAACTCTACAGTACAAATTCAAAGAGATAACTTTGCGAAACACATCAACAGAACGCGTCAGCCACCACCGCATGCTTTTCCGGTCCTCCACCAAATCAATAGATCTCCACAACCTGCAATCGCATCATTCCATCACACAAATAAAATATCCAAATTAATCCACACCGAAAGGCTAATCACACTTTACAGATCCATACATAATGAATTCATATGATATGAAATAATATTTCCATCAACTTATAAAGAAGCGAACGACTTACAGAGAGCGAAAGCCAATCGGAGAGCGTGATGAGAGAGACTGAGATCGAATCGGAGGGAAGCTTTCGGGAGAAGAAGAAGCAGCAGTGGAAAGTGCGTGCGAGAGAGAGTACAGAAATGCAGAGAGGGCAATCTAAGCGTGAGTGAGAGCACGGGGAGGCAGAGAGAGATTATATAGAGATCTGATTTTACAGAAGAGAGAATTATAAAAACAGTACACCAACTTTGCTCCACTGATAATTTTGGTGTCTGAACTTTGTTAAATAACACATTGGTACATGAACTAACAAGTTAAGTCTAATTTTCGTACATGTCGTTATAACACCGTTAAAAGTTACTGTTCAATTTTTTTTTTTTTTCTGAAATCTCTTATCTTTTTTTTCTCTATAGAGAAAATTATAAAAACAGTACACCAACTTTGCTCCACTGATAATTTTGGCGTCTGAACTTTGTTAAATAACACATTGGTACATGAACTAACAAGTTAAGTCTAATTTTCGTACAAATTAAGTCTAATTTTCGTACTTGCCGTTACTGTTCAATATTTTTTTTCTTCTGAAATTCGGGTTATTAGTTGGTGTACTAATGCCACTGATAATTTTTTTTTCTAAAATCTCTTATCTTTTTTTTCTCTATAGAGAAAATTATAATTTTGGTACACCTGTTAGATTCTATAGCTTCCATGAACCTGTAATTGGAATTAGAAGTCAGCTGATTCAGACTTGTTGATGAACTCTTTTCAATTTTCAATTTTGGGAGCAAAATTGAACAGTAACGGCATGTACGAAAATTAGACTTAACTTGTTAGTTCATTTACCAATGTGTTATTTAACAAAGTTCAGACACCAAAATTATCAGTGGAGCAAAGTTGGTGTACCTATTTTTATAATTTTCTCTAGAGAAAAAAAAAGACAAGAGATTTTAGAAAAAAAATATCAGTGGCATTAGTACACCAACTAATAACCCGGATTTCAGAAGAAAAAAAATGAACAGTAACGACATGTACGAAAATTAGACTTAACTTGTTAGTTCATGTACCATTGTGTTATTTAACAAAGTTCAGACACCAAAATTATCAGTGGAGCAAAGTTGGTGTACTGTTTTTATAATTTTCTCTATAGAGACAAAAAAAAGATAAGAGATTTCAGAAAAAAAAAAAAAAAAAAAAAAAAAAAAAAAATTGAACAGTAACTTTTAACGATGTTATAACGGCATGTACGAAAATTAGACTTAACTTGTTAGTTCATGTACCAATGTGTTATTTAACAAAGTTCAGACACTAAAATTATCAGTGGAGCAAAGTTGGTGTACTGTTTTTATAATTCTCCCTTTACAGAAATGTCCCTGTTTGGGGATCAATATTATTTATTGGGGGAGGAGGGTTGAGGTCAATGAAGCTGTTGCGATGTTGACCGGTGTGGTTGCGTCCGAAACCAAATCACCTCAGAATTCATCCAGGGAATATATGGAGTTTCGAAATTGCCCCTCCTCATTTTTATTTCAGACGGCAAACTTTCTTTTCGTTTTCCTTCTACTAGCCTTTAAACACGTAATTCCCACGTGCAGAAGTATTTCGGTTGTGTTTTTAAAATATTTGGTTTCTATGTTACTGTTTATAACTCTCAGTAGACATTGTATTTTAACCTTAAAACTTACTAATTATATTAATTATATATTTATATTAAGATGCAGATAATTTGAAGGGCTAATGACCATTTGCATCAAAAAAATAAAAGTCAAACCACATTTCAATGAAAATAAGACTTTTCAAGGATAAATTTGTCAATTCAGGAATAGATGAGTTGATTGTAAAAAAAATAGAACTAGTTTCGTCCGTTTACTATTCACATGAATAGTAAAAACGTATTCGCTTATATATATACTAGTCTTCAAACACGCCCTTTGCGCGTGCAGAAAGACTTTGTTTGCGCCTGTAAAATATTTGGTTTCTATGTCGCTGCATATAATCCTTAGTAGATAATATATCTCAACCTTAAGACTTACTAATCATATTAATTATATTTTTACATTAAGATGCATATAATTTGAATAATAAATCGATACACTATACACGTGACTTTTGTAGTTAGATCAATATTATGTAACAATTATCTGAAACTCTAATAAAAATTACACAGTTGATTGAGATGTCAATTTTTGTATGAATGGTTTGATCGTAAAAAAGAGAAAAAGGGAGGCAGTTTATCTTTTTACTATTCATATAAATAGTGACCATAGATTTTTTTCCTTGCAATGGCAACATCATCATCATTTCTCTTATGCCAAAAGTACAAGAAAGCCTGGGACTTAAATTGTGAGACATAAAGTAACGCAATGAAATTTGAGTTTTTTATCACAAAATTGTTAATTTAAGGGGTCTATTGTATTTGAATTTTTATGGTGTTTTAAAGACTTGTGGATTTTAAGAGTTTGAGAGTATTTCAATTGATATTTATTAAAAATAAGATTTTAAATCCAGAAAAGTTTAAGGGTATTCAATTAAGATTTATAAATGAAGATATTAAATCCATAAAAGTCTGAATGTATTCAGTAAACACACTAATTGTTAAAGATTTATTAAATGATAGATTTGCACGGATTGTCTAGTGTAAATTGTAAAAAAAACAATCTGACCTTCTACACATAAGATTTGCGTGGTTTTATAATTTTTTTCTTATTTTACTCATTCCTTCCCTCATTCTCTCATATATATTTTTACACATCTCATTTCTTTTTTACATTATAGCTAATCATCTTTTAGACCTCTTATACATTCATCTACGACATCTCTATTCCACAATTATTTCTTTATCTTGTGTGTATAGTTTATTTTTTTGCTTCATACTATTATAACTCTTATATTGAACTGTTTCAACTCTTTTAGACCTCTTAATTTTATATGTCTGACTATAACTATTTTATTTCACAATAATCTTTTTATCTTATGTATCGATCCCTCACTCCCTCACGCATATATATTTAAACATCTCTTTTCTTTTTGACAATAGTAAATAATTTTTTTGACCTCTTAAGTTTTATATGCCTCGCAACAACACTTCTATTTCACAATTATCCATTTATAAATATATAGTTTATTTCTTTTCATTCATACTATTATAATTCTTATATTAAATTGTTTCAATTTTATCAATAAGTGTAACATAGTTTGACATGAGCTTTTCAAAATGATCTCTTATGGATAAAAATTCTTCATTCATTTTACTTATATCTCTAAAGATTTGGTACACACAGAACTTAACTTGAGAGTTTTCATGTTATAATTTTTTTATCTAATGACAGCTTATTAATTGTTTATTAGATTTTTCGAGAATCCACACAAGTTTATTATTTGTTTTTAAAAATTCTTAAAAATTTTGCTTTTAAAATCTATATAAATCCATAAAATTTTATAAATCTTCATAAATCTAAGAATTCTTTTTAAATCTTCAAGTTTATTATTTTTGTTTTAAGTTTAGATTATCATAACTGTTTATTGCTTTCAATAAGAAGATGTGGGCGTTGTCCAGGTAGTGCCACCTTGTGTGCCTTGTCTGGCCTATGTACGATACGAGTTCTTTACTTTGTCAAATGATCCAAGAACTCTGAAATATGCATCATTATATAAAATTAAAAATAAAAACGCATAGACATTTACTAGAATACTGCTGCGGTTTTGAAGTTTGAATTGCAACTAACGGAGACGACGGTCAAAAATATCAATATTAGGTATTGTTTCAGACAATTTTTATACCAAAGTTTGATGCACCGTTCTGATGTTTCAGACAGTTTTTATACCAAAGTTTATAATGACTGAAAGGTGATGTATTGTTTAGACGAATTTCTCTTTGTCTTTTCAATCGCTGAAAACAAAAGTGAAGACCCATCAAAGTGACCTTCTTGCTTCTTTCTCACACTCGAGCAGGATGAGGATGTCACCTCCCTGACTGGTTCCTTGACGTTTCTCATGATTAACTGGTTCTGGTCGTCGTGACGACTGAGACAACAGAAGTTCCTCGAGACCAAAGTCCTAGTAAAATCTGATCGATCTTCTATATGCAGATAGGTAGTAAAACTATATGCAGTAGGAATTATGCGGCGTAAGATCCTTTAGGGTTAGGGTGAGAGAGGGGGCAAAGTCTAAGAGAGAAATGAGAGATCATAGATGGACTATAAATCACTTTAAAGAATGTAAGAGGAATCCTGACCATCCATTGAGATTGGATGATTCAGATTCATTTTATGAGAAAATATGAGCAGAGAATTATGAGGAGAGGATCCGGATGCTGAAATGATGCAAGAAGAGCAAAGGCATGGTAAAAGAAGAAATAAAAGGTAACTTAGGCAGTATAGCTAAGATAAAAATAAGTGGGATGGGATCCAATGTTTCACATGAACACCAAAATTTGGAGCTTGACCATTCAAACCACCACGAATTATAGATTCATAAGATAAGGTTCCATTGTTTTTGATTGGGATGTGCAATATATCAAACTCACACTCCACCTGACAATGCATCTTTCTTTGCTAATATTATCCATCAATGGCCTGCTTTAGGGGTTTAGGGTTGGCTTAAAAGGCAAATAGGTATAGAACTATAGACCCCCCAATACGTCCTTTCTTTGATGTGGGCTGATGTGATGCACAAATGTGTCTTAACCATCAAAGTATGCATTAACGGATTCCTGGCTCGAATAATATATTTCAAACAATATAGCTACAGATTTTTTTCTCTCTCTCTCGGTATAGTACTCCTAGGGTTTCAAAAACTTTCTCTCGTCTACGTTCGACGGTGCGGCCAAGAGGTGCCGTCGTCGGACGAGCTGTGTTTCTTTTGATGATGGTGGTATGCCTGGAATAAGATTATCAAGCAGGGAGTCGAGGTTTGGTTGTGGCTTGGCAGTGAACAGTTTGCCTTTACGCAGTTTGGGTTGGATTGGTTTGAACCTCCACAGATTAATTGGGGGAGAAATTGAAGATTGTAGATCTGAGTTGGTGTACGTTGTGTATGGACGCATCATCACTTTCCTTTGTTGTGATCTTGTTGTAGGTGTGATAATGGTGGAGGTCCGACTAAGGTGTAGTGGCGGCGCATGGAGAGATCAAATAGGGTGGAGCAGCGGTGGAAGGATCGATCTGCCGACGACGACTATGGTGAGGTCGTAAATGGCTTGGTTTGCAACTGGGCTTCCCCTGCAGTTTTGCGTTCAAGTTTGGGTCTGGACTCTTCTATTGGACCCTGCTAGGTCTATTTACTTTATTTTTGCTTTAAGTTTAGATTATCATAACTGTTTATTGCTTTCAATAAGAAGATGTAGGCGTTGTCCAAGTAGTGTCACCTTGTGTGCCTTGTCTGGCCTATGTACGATGCGAGTTCTTTACTTTGTCAAATGTTCGTAATCCCCTAGTGACAAGATGAAACATAGGGTCGCCGAATATGATTTTGTGAGGTCACATAATAGGAATTTTGTACTAAAAATTGTTATCATGCTTATCCTTAGTACAATTATATTTATGTTATGTCACCACTTTATCAAAGCAATTGGAGTAGCCAATGAAACACTTTTTGCTAACTGGTGCATGTTAGAGTACGTTACTTATTGTAATTTAGGGTTTAGACTCTATGTCAACCCATTGTATTCTATGGTTTCATTAATTAAGACTTAAAGGCAGTCACACCGGTCCTTCTTAAAAAAAGCTACAGATTTTAAGTTATGCTATTCATCAAAGACAAACAATATATTTCAACAGTCAACAAAAACGAGACAATGTCGGTATATCCAATGAATCGAAGTAACACTAAATATATACTAAATTAGACGATACATATCACTATCATGTCACAATCAGAATATGACTACCGTTTATGTTTAGTTTGGTAGTGTGGTTTAAAATCATTTTAAAAAAAATAGTTTTAATAAGCAACCCTCAATCTATTTTTTAAAAATCGTAATTATTTGAATAAAATGTTTAAATAAACAGTTTTTAAGATTTTACCAAACAAAAATTATATCCGTAATCATGATTAAAATCCTCAAAAACTTAATACCAAATTGGGCCTACATATTCTTGTGCATGAACAAAAAGGCAAGGAAAAAAATATAGGTCAATTTTTTTACAAAGCCGACATCAGAAAACAGTTTTCGCTACTCTGATGTCCAAATCAGTCAATGTATTTGAAATAATAGAGTAATAGTTAGATATGCAGTAAGTATTTATTACAGAGACAAAACGATACCTATTACCGAGGAAATGATTGAGTTTTCTCTCTTTGATATGGGATTGATGTCCTGAATTGGCTCAGCAAAGCTTCTATCATTCTTGACGGTGCGTGAGGATGCTTCCGGACGCCCAACAGATGAGAGTCGTTGCCTTATTGACGATATGGGCGATTTAGGCATGTCTTGATGAATATACTATTTCGCCTCGTGAGATTGATTAAAAAAGAAAACAGAGCTTTGTTTAGTGTTGGTTTTATCATAGGATCCTTATTTGATATTTGACTGTCTTTAAAAACCAGACCAAACAGTGCTGCAACATTTTTAAAAAAAAAACTTTAAAATTAAAAAACCAAACAATTAAACTAGTGGAGCTAGTGAGCTAAGCATGCCATGGTTTACCAAAAACATATATAGTATAAAAGCACACCCATGATTCGATCACTGAAACAAATCTAATGCACAGGTAAGGAGATCTAATTATATATTAAAATTGCAAGATTATAATTTTAAATTGATAACTATAAGCATACTTTCATGCCCTCTTGTTTGAAGTGGAGGGAACAATAGCCACGCCCAATCAAGTCCCCTCCCTCCCTCATTGGGTATTCTCTTTTGGTAGCACTAACAAGTCTCCCCTTGTACAAAACTAGGGTAAGTGCCCGCGTCAGCGCGGGTCATCAAATGAGTATTGAGAATAATGTGCTAATGTTACGCTCGCAAAATAGGCAACATGCATTACTCAATTGCAAGCCATTGATTTATAGAATAACATCGTTTGGGTTGATCTATGATTTGATTTAATCAATATAAAATCATTTCATTCAGAGTATGAGAATTGTAGACATGTATAAAGTTTCGTTTTATAAAGATCAAATAGATTAGTCAGAATCAGAAATATCACACAATTTCCTTAAAACATGATCATACAAATTCAAGCCACTAATTCTCAATGGACATGATCTGCATTTCACTTCAAATTCTGTACTAACTTTCAAAAATGCAAAGCTCGATAGCAACATAGCCTCCAAATTAATCAAACTGTAATAAAATTGCACCTAGAACCATGATTGCTTTGGTCTTGATTGAAGCAAGCTATAGATTCCAGGTTTCTATTTACCAAGAACCCAGCCTAGCAAAAAGTAGCACAATACCAAACGCAAATTGATTTACAAATCTATTTCAAATAAACCTTCATTATGAAATAATAGCTACAATTCTCCCATCAATTTTGTATTGCAAAAGAGAAAATTTTGAGTAAAAGAGTATACAACCATTAAAACTAACTAATAGAACAGAAAAATAGAGAAGAAATTAGTTTAGAATGTTGTTGCTTCTGACCTGCTGAGCCAATATATCATAGGTCAATTCTCAATGTATGATGAAATCTTGATAAATCAATTACCATATATGTATAAGGCAACTTTCAAGTACCAAGTAGGAGGCCTCATAATCAATGAAAAACATAATCAAATACCAAGTAAACTATGGAATTGAACCTCACCATCCAGAACATCGTCAATTTTACAGTTTTTTTCCGTGCTCGTATTTGAATTCATTACAGCCTTATGGAGCTAATTTTGTATAGACAAATAACAAATCATAGAAATTGAATACTATTTCAACTTTGAAATTAAAACATTTTGTATAGATGAAGATTGATCGGAACAAATTATGAAAAACGCAATACACAAAAACTTACTCATAGTCATCTTCTTCCTTCTCATCTCCAAATCAAAAAAGAAGAACAAACTGTGAATCCTATAGATTGGAGAACCAAACATTAATTATTGCAGCAAACAAAACCCATTTGACAGATGAATTGAGCAACACAGATCACATAATCATTAGTTTAGCAAGTTATAGGCGGAACTACCGGATCACCAAAAACAACAATAGTAGACATCGATGACAACATGCTACTACTTTTATGAGGACATAAAATATGAGGCCACGCTGCAACAACATGCTACTACTTTTATGTCGACAACGATGACAATTTTGTAATTATTAGCGAACCAGGGATATAACCGATTTTTCACCAAATATATAGGAAGTGAAGTGGAGAGGTTAAGGGACTGTTTGGTGGAGCATCTGGCTAAGGCGTGGGGTATTGATTTTGGAAAAACGGCTTGACCAAAACGGCTTGACCAAAACGGCTTGAGCTGATAGAGGTGGATTAGCTCGCTTAGCTGAATCAGCCGGCTCCTTATGAACAGTAAAAAAACTCACCGCTATTGTTATATAGGAAATTACATGTAAAGCAAAGGATTCCCACCTTTCTTTCAATCTTCATCTAATATGTAAGAACCCTAATCCTCTGTAAAGAATTTTTGCTTTTTATGTATTTAATATTTTGTACATCTTTGGGGAAAATAAAGAAAAATTGCTTTCCTCCGCATGTCTTATGTCTTCGTTATTTAAATCATCATCATCATCATCATCATCATCATCATCATCATCATAGCCATTAGCCACTTCCAAATTTTGAAGTTTTGGGAGAATGAAAATAGAAATGGCACAAGAATGGTAGTTGTGGATTGACCACTCGACTAAAGTGTTGCAACACCTCCCTTTAAGAAGGAAAAGAAAGTTGGAGCTTAGCAGCGGCAGCTTGCCCACCCAGAAAAATGGAAAGGATGATTCATTGTATCCCACAAATACAAAATACTCCGCTATATTTTTTTGTTCGAGTAATCACACCTAATGGACCCTCCACAGTTTGTGGATGTCCTCGTTCCTTCAAAAATTATGTTATTCCTACAACAAGACCACACAAAATGTTCAAAAATGTACTTGAAGTGGGCATGTTACTTAACATATAACTGTAACAAAAATTAACATCTTATTAAGTTAAAGGTAAAACACATTAAAGTTGTCTAGACTCTTAAGGGACTGACAAAATGATACATGAACTTGTAAAGTTATCAAAATAATATCTAAACTCTTAATTTGTTATCAAAAATATACTTACAAAGAATATTCCTTTATGAATATTCTGTTATTATTAGAAAATTACTATTTTAATCATTTTTTAAGTGTTTACTATTTTCTTTTAAATTTGACGGAGCATGGTGGGCTTAGGTCTATGATTTTGTTTATCTAGCATATTGCAGATATAAACTCATCTTCTTACTCGAAGGTAAACAACTATTTTTCATTATCAATAGCAAACTTAACAGTTACCTAGCTTGATTTATTAGCTTATGCTAAAATTTCTCATAAAGAATTGCTAGACGAAAAAAGAAAACTAAGAAGGTTGAAAAAATATAGAAATAATCTTCCTAGAAAAAATAAAAATCTGAACCTTTTGAGTCTCAGTTAGATCCGCCTCAACTGGTATCAGAGTCTGCTTAGCTCAAAGAAAGTTATCAAGGCTTATACCAAAAAGTTGGTTTTTCTTGACCAACAAGAGAGGGTCAAAACTAAAAAATTACCAGTTTTTCATTATTACAAAATGTACTAATAAGTGGCAAAAGTCATTTCATTCAAGGCATATTTAAGAAGATCAATACTCGATAGAGTATATCTGTAGAGTATTAAATGTGCTCTACGACGATCTTGTCTACCTCCAGAAAGAAGTCGGGGTCGAAGATTTTGATCCTTCCAGACCAAGCTTAATTGAATATCTAGATAATCTGTCTAGGAACAAGACCTCAGACAAGGTAGCGATACAACTTGAGAGATTTCATCTCAAGTTCAGGCAATTTGAAGAAATAAGTTCAACACTTGAAAAACTTGAAGCCAAACTTGATTATCTCAAGAAAAAACAATATTTATTAGATATTGAAAAGAAGTTAGTTCGCACTGAGCAGCTCGCCAACAACATTCGTCAGCAAGCAATTGATCTAAAATCTTCTCAAGAATCACTAAAAAAGCTTTTAGAAACTCAGATCACCCGATTAGGATGAATCACAGAGTTGAACTAAAAGTAAAACAAGATGATGATATAGCTCTAAGCTTTTTCCTTCCTATAAAGACAGTGCATGATAATATCAATGCAATAATTCATCAGCAGAATTACAAGATTGCTTTTATTTCCAAGAGATGAGTATTGATCTTGAAAACCAATTCTAAAAGTTAAACAGCATGATAGCAAGACCGCAAACACGCATAGAAAAATAAAGATACAAGAAGGAGAATGAATCAATGAAGAACAGCTAGCTCAAAATGTAGCTAGTAAAATAATCACATTTTTACAAAAAGGAGAAAGCGAGTTTAAGTTTAATGAACCTAAACTTCTTACATGGTCCTCGTCCAAATCTACATCCTAAACTTCCTAAAGGACAAGCTCCTACAGGGAAACTAGGAGAGCAAAGTTCTCAGAAGTACATCCTTACAGAACCTAAATGGGGTCAATCAGTATCTGAAAGAGGGGTTTATCTTGATCTCGATAGGGTAGGAGACAAGAGAAAAACAATAGACAACTGGATAGCTAGCTTAAGGCTAACTCAGGTTTTGGTATTGTCTAAATATGTCTACGAGGAAGCTCATGCATATTATGAGTTTACCTTAACCGGCATAGTCCAAAAATGGTATCATTCTTTTAAGCGAAGCTCTCAATGGCCTGACTGGGCAACTAAATTGGCTCAAACCAATAATCATCTAGATTTCACATGTCTTATCTATGCACAATTTTATGGAGACGTTACTAGGTATAGTGAGCAGTCTAAAGAAAGAGCTAAAGCTAATATTCAAAAATTGAGCATTTTCAACATGAGGAAGTTATTGGAACCATGGAACGATGCAGTAGCACAATCTTTAGAAGAAAATCTTTTGTCGTTTTTTACGGTGGAAAGAATTGCTAAAAGAGTAAGAGATCTCCTGAGAAAGCAATGTGTTGAGAACAGAAAATCCAAAACTGCGAAGAAGCAACTCAAAGGAGTTGAAAATATGTGTCCCAAGATATTGGAGACGCCAACGCAGTGGGGATGTCACATAGAGAAAAAAAAATACAAGAAAAAGTTCTCTAGCAACAAGCCGAGAAAGAATTTTGCTTCTAAAAAGAAGTATAAATTCAGGAAAAACTTTTTCAAAAAGAGCTCTGCAAGAGAAAGATCTCCCCCAAGCAAGAGATTGTTTTAGAAAAAAAAAAGAACCAATTCTTCAAATTCCTTTCGAGAAGTGAAGAAATACAGATGTTGGCTTTGCAAGGCCGAAGGACATTATGCAAATGAGTGTCCTAAAAGGACAAGAGATCTGTAAAGTTTCTAATTGAAGAATATGATGCAACAATAGAATATGCAAAGCTGAAGAGTTTTGAGATAGTCTATTCTGATGAAGAGAAAAATTCAATATATTCTCTTGAATACCCATTAGAAAGTGAAATATATCACACTTCAGAAACAACTGAAGAAGAAGAGGACGAATCTCGTCCTATGTTTGTCTTAAAAGACCTAAATTGGAAGGAAGAAACAACTGGTATTATCAGTAACTTCCATCCCAATCCAAGAAGGTTTACATGTGATTCCTACAACTACGATGATAGTAATTCAATTCCTATGCACTGTAAAAGTATAGGTGAAACCTATCATCAAGAATGCTTCATTGCAGAATTACAAAGAAAAACCAAAGACAATGAAGCTCACACTATAGTAGAACAAGAATATGAAGAGTTCTACGAAGCTAAGGAGCAACAAAGACATATTTGGAAGAAGATTTGAAGAGAATGAAGTTAGTAACTTAATTAAGCCAGAACAAGGAAGTAAAGGAGTCCTTTGATTCCATCAATGATTCTGCAATTAGGCAAGAAGAAGACCTTATCAAAAAACCTGTTATACAATAGGTTAAACCTTTTGATCCCATTAACAAGCTCGATGAAAGATAAATCAATCATTTCATTGAAATGTCTGGAAAAACTGCGGAAAGTAAAGAACAAGTAAAGCAGGTCCAGACAAGCAGATTCAACAATTACATCACTATAGGATTGAAATTTTCTAAATATAGGAAGTATCATCTACATGCCTTTGTAGATAGTGGATCAGGGTATACTCTTACCAAAAGATACGCCATACCTGAAGAACATTGGGAAAAAGCTCCAATATCAGTTACAGAAATAGCCATGGGAGAGAATGAAATAATCAGGGATACTATGACCCGTGACATTAAAGTTTCCTTGGCCGGAGGAACTTTTGTCATAAAAATCATCTGGCAATGTGAAATCTAAGGAGCAGATGTATTAATTGGAAATGACTTCTTTCTTCAACATACGATAGTTCAGAATCCACAAATAATTGGTTTTGAAAATAATAACAAATTTTTTTGGGAATCTCGTCTTACCAACGCTGTAAGCGTTACAAGTCTGGGATTTACAGACCAATATCAGAGATCATCAACAAAAAGTGCTGATTATAAAGCAAGTTTTAGGACCAGTTTTGCTGCTAAAAAACGATTTAAAAAGTCACAGTGAAATATTGGTAAATGAATGGTTGAATTCATAAGATTTTAAGTCAGAAGAAGAGTATAAATCTCTTTTGGATGAGTCTAATTCAGATTCATTAGAGCAAGAAAGCTGACGGCGGGTTTTTAAGTCTGCATCAAATAAACCCTTTTATCATTAGTAGTGTGATGCAAGTAGGGTATCATATAGGGTCGGGGATTGAGGGTACCTGCAAAATAAGCGTTAGTATAAATCACAACAATTATAAACAAGTATTACAACTTAAAAGTAATTACAAAAGTGACTATTGTCAGGACCCACCCCGGGTTAATTTCTTTAACCCGAAGTACATCCTGCGGGGTCCATCTCAAGGGAAATTTTTACCGGAAACCCCCCTTCAAAATGGACAACCCTACTGACTAACCAACGAAAACACTTCCACAAACGAAAACAACTAAACACTATACTAGGATAATCAGAGAATTCTACGCGAAAGACTAAATAGCGACATCAGAATAATTTGACTATGCCTCGTCTTCAGTATGCATGACCTCCTTTCAGCAACCCTGCAACACTGGACATTTGAAAACGAAGAGCCCAGGGGAAAACATTTAAAAACACAACGTCAGAGTGAGTGGAGAAAAAGACTATCCAGGCGTGTGAAAAGAAATCAGTTTTTGTTCTCCTTTTAAATTTCCAGAAAAAAACCATATGTATGCCTCGTCGGGAAAGAATATCAAATTATCGTTCCGGAGACCAAGACGTTAAATGCCAATCTCATTGGCTTGAAAATTAACAGTAGGGGTATATGTTTCACCATGACGGAGAGTCTCCTAGACTAGGGTCGGAGCCTTCCGGAGGCTACTAAGTAATGAACGACCCTTCATGGCAGAGAGATTCCACCATGACAATGAGCCTCTCAAGCTAGGGTCGGAGCCAAATAAGGCTACTATTGCCCCCTTCACTTCTAAAGTGGGGGGTCCGTATGGCTAGCTAGCAATGATAATATATGTATATAACGACCCTTTATGGTGATGAAAACAAGCAAATACGAAAAGTCATTATTATATGACTCATCCCCCGTATACTAAAACATGCATCTCATGTATAAGGCACGGTTCCCCGACCATTCTCAAAACTATGGCCACAAAACAATGCATTCCAATTTAATCAATAAACTCTGGTTTCAACCGACATAACATAGGTGCTTACTGTAGGGGAGCAACTCACCTTCCTGGCCCCACCGGCTCATTAGATCAATAAAATCCATGTCATAAATATATTTAATAGAAACGTAAGTGCATGCATGTTATTGAAAACAAAGGTCCACTCACAGTACTATTGCGACCTCCTTACTGCTCGGAATGCCTCTCAAGTGCAATCTTGGAATATCAACATGGTCGAGTCCAAACGCATGTTTGACCACTGATTGTTAAAAATAATGAGCACATCAGTCGTTTATACCGTTGACTTGTACTTTTCTTAGTTTGACTAGGAAATTTAATTTGACCAAACTCATCCCTTTAACGACATTTTAACAAATAGAACTATTTCCAATTACTCAACCGTAACATATCGACTTTTCTTAATAATTCATTTGACATTAGGTTCACACATAGTAATTTGTGAAATTACTATGGACACCCAAACCGACAGCTTAACCGATTTCTTAACTATGAGTCGATACAACATAAAGTCATTTATCCAAATTATTTAGAACGATCAACTCGACATTTCTGCTAATTGTAGATATTATCTTCCTCTCAACCAAGTTGTCAAAAACTTATAATTTTCAAGCTTCACTAAATCAGTAAATCTCCGATCCCTTTAATTTGAAATTCACCTTTTCAATAGCCTTACTTCTAAATTACCAACTCCAATAATAACTTTCCGTAAATAGGAAGTTTCTTAAAATGGAAACTTCCTACTTATGTCTAATTTTTCCGTAATTAACACAATATACTTAAAACGGTCGACTTGACATTTTTTTTCTTCAGAATTTCACTTATCATTTTTTGATAACAAATCAACACTTTACCAATTTAACCAAATTGTGTCAAACTTCGTTATACTTCAAATCTTCACTAAACCGTTTTTACGAAAATTGAACTTTTCCAAAATAGAAACTTCCATTTAACAGAAACTTTTCCAAAATGGAAAGTTTCCCAAATTAGTAGGTTTCCAAAAATAGAAAGTTTCCTAACATGGAAAGATTTCAATTATGGTTGGTTTCCGTTTTAGTACGTTTCCTTATACGCAAATTCTGACTACGACCTTTAGCCCGACTAAACGGAAACAATACATTTCTTAAGGGATTCGAAGACTACCTCTCGGCATTTCAGCCGGATTCATGGCATTATCGGAACCGTCACCGGATTTCGGCAACTTGCCAGAATCTCCTGCCAGATTTCGGTCAACTTACCGGAATTTCGCCAGAGTTATCCCGCTTTCATCGTTTCCAAGTTATCGACGTACAAGCAGTCAAACAACACAAAACAACAACAGCAACATCAAATCAAACCACCAACAACAATTCGAACAAACACAGTAGCATTCAGATCATCACTCACCCTCTGTCTATGCTTCCCAAAATCGAGATTCCAGCAGCTCCAAACCCCCTCCAGCTGGACCTCCTCTGCCTCAGTCGCTCTCTCTCCACCCAAATCGACACAGCAACACCTCGGGTTACCCATTGCCAAAACACCAAGGCACTGCCTCGTCCTAGTTCAATGGTGGCAGCTCCCTAGTTCACTTGAATGTCCAACTGGACCCTCCAAACTCGAAGAACAGCTCGCCGGAGGTGGAGGAACCGAAACCCAGAAAAGCTCGCAAACAGTGAAATGATGAGTTTTTGATTAGGGCCAGAATCAAGGGTTTAAGAACATAGAAAGGAAAGAGAAGAAGAGGGGAGCACAACCATACCAGTCACGCGTCTTGGCGCCGCCTGGATCGCCGAATTCCGGCCGTTGACCGCCGCGTCCCATCTCGACGGATCTCCCTCCACGGTGGACATCGAAGTAAAATGAGCACTGGGCTAGGTAGAGGAGAAGAAGGCGAGTCGAACTGTGGTGGTTCGCCGGCCAGTGGTGGCCGGACGATAGTGGTCTCCGGAGTTACAGAAGGCTCGGGTGATAGGAGAGAATCGAGAGGGAAAGAGTTGACCGGGGGGGGTTTGACCGAGTCAAAACTCTCTCCCTATTTATAGGGAATTGGACGGTTGAGATTTGATCTGGAAAAGATCCAACGATCTAGATTTAAAGAATGTGAAAAGTAAAAGGTTAAATGGTAAAAACTATTTACCGGAATGATAATTAAAAATTACCAGAAACTTCATAAATTCATAGAAAATAGTCGGAAGTTCCGAAAAATAATCCGAAAATATTGGGAGACTCGTGTCAACACGTACTACAACATCGAGTCATTTAATGAGGAATTTGGATAGTTTAGAAAAACTCAAAAATAAACTCGAATGATAACTTATCAAATTACCGGTCGCCGTTAAAAGATCTCGATAACTCACAAATCCATGTAAAAAGATAACTTTTAGGTACGAGATGTTACAACTACTGTTCCTAATGAATAACAGAAAATTATGAAAATTATCAAAAACCTAATTAAAAACCTAACCATAACTAGTCAGAAAATTTTGAAAATTTACAGAGATATATTAGACATATATATATGAACAACTGTACAAAATTTCAGGGGATTTGGAGTTAGTTTAGTATGAAAATAAAATACAAGAAAACATGGGACAAAATAGTGATGAAAATCCTAAACTAAAAAGAAAACCAAATCTAAGTTACTATATACATGAGACCAACCTCAGACAAACAAACAAATTCAACACAAGAACATATCGATAAATAACAATTCTAGCAACTTAAAATCATGCAAATTCGATCGTTGAACCAAATTCCAAGAGAAAACAGCCAACGCAGCCCAGTAATCCCTCATGTCTTTCTAAACTATCTCTAATACCCACGCACGCCGCTGACAATATTAAACAAATTTCATGCAACGCAAACACGCTTCACATAACATGAATCATTAAGTTTAAGATCAAATTTGAACATACTAACATATAAATCCGCACACGCTGCTGATAACTCATATATTAGCATGCATCCTATGATTAATCTCTACCAATTTTAACTCATATTAACCCACGCGGTTTAAATACAAATCTTGGCACGTTTTTATGAAGAACAACTCATATCAATTTCAATATCGAACAAGCATGATCAAGATAACTAAAACATCATTCAATCAATGAATAGAAACACATACACAACACACATATGAATCAAGAACAAATTAAAAACAGAAATATATATTGAAAATAAAGGGAGAAAGTCATGAGTTATACTTTTTGTTCTTCAACACGCTCGAAGCAAGCTAAGGAAACTATGAAATTACAATAGGAATTGAAAAGGCTAAACTAGGGTTATGGAAGAGGTAGAGAGATAGAAGAAACTAGGGTTTCTGAGTTGTGTGTGAAGAGGAGGTCCCCTTTTCATGTCTCAAACACCTTCGTCCATGGGAAGTTGCCTTTAGAGTTTGGGAACCCTAATTTTCATCCATGGACTTGTCTATGTGGTCTAGGCCTTGAAATTGATGTTTCGGTCCAAATAAGAAATTCGGGTAGACTGACCTTAGGTCACTAAAATTGTCATAACTTCTTCTTCAAAATAGGTATTGATGATCCGTAAAAGGTTATGAAAACTAGACTCATCTAGCTTTCCGTTGATATAAGGCTCATCTCCTGGTTCATTATGAGATGTTCACAATATTCTGTTGAAGTTGATGGATAATTTCCGACAGCTTTTAGGATTTCATTTCTTGAACAACATTTATTTCTTTTCCTTCTAGATTTCTCCTAATTTGCTCCTTTTATGCTCATTGGCTTTATTTGAGACCTAGGAACACAAAATAAGTTAAAATGAATATTGTTAAAGGAATTACATAGCTAAATAGCGTCGGAAACATATTAAGAACGTTGCATAAAATACACCTATCAAAAGCTCAGACGGAGAAGAAGAATTTATCAGAGAACATAACCTAAAAGTGTATGCTAACAAGATCGAGTAGAAGAGAATGTCAACTATTGTAGAAATAGAAAACTTGTTGAAACCAATAATCAGTGAAGATCCTCAGTTATATTGGGAAAAAGATTCAGTATACTGTCAGCTCAAAATGCATGATGCAAGTACTATTTATCATGTTAAAGCAATCCCTCATTACAGACAAGATGACAGAAAAGAGATGGAAAGTCAAATTCAAGAGTTGCTCGAAAAGAAGTTGATCAAACCTTCCAATAGTACTCATCATGCTCCAGCTTTCTTGGTAAGAAATCATGCAGAGCAAGTAAGAGGAAAGACTAGAATGGTAATTGAATACAGAGACGTAAACAAAAAGACAGTTAAAGACGGTTACCAGATAGCCCAAGTAAGAGTGTTTATCAATCGACTCACAGGAGCCAAGATCTTCTCTAAATTTGATGCAAAATCAGAATTCTGGCAAGTCAAGATGCATCTAGACTCCATTACTTTAACGACATTTGAAACACCTCAAGGGCAATATGAATGGCTGGTCATGTCATTTGGCCTCAAGCACGCCCCGTCTATTTTCCAAAGGAAAATAGATAATATTTTCAAACCTTACTCAGATTTCTGTATAGTTTATATAGATGACGTTCTTGTTTTCTTGCGAATTATGAACGAATATCTGAAGCATCTTGAATAAATATGCAGGTTGATTGTCCAGAAGGGAATCATCATTGGACAAAAGAAGATTCATCTCATAAAAGGAGAAATCGATTTCTTAGACATTCATGTTAATGATGGAGAGATTCGTCTCTAAGATCATATTATCAAAAAAATCAGTCAGTTCCCTGATTATATTTCTGATGTAAAGTTCTTACAAAGGTTTTTGAGAGTTGTCAACTTTGTGAGAGATTTTATTCCTCAAGTTAGTGGTCTTACTACTTTACTCTCTCCAAAGACAAGCTCTAAAAAGAAATGGTCATTCAAAGACGATGACAGTAATACTGTTAAAAAGATCAAAGAGCTAACCAAAAACTTGCCTCCTTTACAGTACCTAAAGAATGAGATTCGATCATTTTGCAAATGATTATTACTGGGCAGGAGTTGTCCTGGTTATTGCCCCAGATACAAATCATGAGAAGTTTTGTAAATTTCTCTCAGGAAAGTTTAACGCAGCAGAGTTAAACTATGCTACTGGAGACGAAGAAGTCTTTGCTCTTATTAAGAGTATAAAGGGGGCTAAGACCTTTTTAGAGAATAAATTTGTAGTCAGAACTGATAATAAAAAAGTAAAAAATTTAAAAACTACAAATTAACTGATGCTGCAGATAGGGGAAGAGTGCTGAGATGACAAATGTTTTTATCTCAATATGAATATAATGTTGAAATGGTTGCAGGAAACAAGAATTTCCTACCAAACGCCCTTACGAGAGAAATGGTAATGTTTCAAAGAGATGACAAGGATGAAGGACGCAACCCAAGAAATAGAAAACCAGAATTAAGGGAGAAGAATCTTTAGGAAAGATACAAGAGCGGTGATAAGACTGTAGGTCCTCTTCATGTTGGATCAGGTTATCAATTCATCGTATCTTATAGAGCAGCTGAAAAAGTCAAGCAGCAGGTCATGACAAGATTAAACCAACTGATTGAGATAAAAACTTAGAATTCTCCTTGTAAAATGAAAGTCAATTCAGAAAGTCCGGTGAAGAAGAAAAGCTCACTCAGAAGTATTTGTTGTATCCCAAAGATACAACCACAACTGATTGGTCTCAGGGTAAAAGACCGGCTAGCTCGTCTCAAACGGCAGACAGAAAAGACATATCAAGTCCGTTAATGGCTGTTGCTTTGTCAAAAAGCAAAATTGACGCTTTTAAGGGAAACATATCGCATGTGTTTATAGTTAAGAAAACTATTCATGGTCAGTCTTTAAAAAATTTTAAAGAACCAGTTTTCTAGACGAAAAGATTGTTGGCGTTCAAGCAAAAGATTATGATAGACAATATTCTTTATGCATTCCATGAAGAAAATGAAGATCATCTGCGTAGAATCCTTGAAGCACTTACAGAAAAATTAGGTGAAATCCATGCAAAAGAGAAGAAAAAGTCTAAGGTAGTATATCTAGAAAATCCAGAAAGTGCAAAGATCCCTATGACAACAATGAAATGGTCCGAATACTTCAAATTCCATGAGCATTTGAAAAAATGAAAGATGTTTTCACCAACTTTGGCTGCTGTTCCTAGCCCATATTATGAGAGATATCTGGTTAATGTCCAAGCTGAACATCCTCAGAAAGAAGAGATACTCATTTGTTGAAAGAACAAATTATCCTGACTTTGTAAGTTCAGGTACTATATTAACAATCATCTAAAAGTTCAAACACTGTAAGTGATAAAAACCTTTTTTTGCCTTTGATCAAATTTTAACAATTGCAATGAACCCTTCCTCTTGTTGTTTTAAAAAAAATATTATTGTGTGAGTAATAAATACAAGGAAATAATGAATGAAGGAACCACTTTCCCTCACATTTTCTCAATTAAGAAAGTCTCATTTCCTTTACCACCTGCTTCCCTTATGCAGGGTTTTCTCGAGATGGATTTCGAGTCCCCTCACTTTTGTCCCAAAGTTCAGAAGTCCATGACTCCTCGTGTTCCTGATTGCCTTTTGTTTTCATCGTCTTCAGTTTTGAAGGGCTTATAATACTTGGTTTGCCGAATTTTCTGTAATATTCGTTATGTTCCCTTCACTTCTAATTCTAATTCGCTTATTATTATTATTATTATTATTATTATTATTATCTTTCCGTTTTCTTTTTTCTCTCTGGCTTTCCTTGTCATCCTCCTGTTGTTTTTCACTCAAGTCAATGTCACTTAGATGGAGGAAATACATTTTTTGTTCAAAAAAGAGGGAGGAAATACATATTGCAGAATTTAAGGAATTTAACAGTCAACTGTATACTTCGTTTTTCTAAATAAATATATATATATAATTAAAGAAAAACATAAAAAATAGAACTTTTTTTTATTGAACGATGCTCAATTAAATAAACTTGAAAAACAACAACTTGAAATACATCAATACTAAGGGCTTCTCAAGAGAGAATCTCAGAATCCATGAAGTTATTGACTCTAGTAGTAGAAAATAGAATATCTTTTAAAATAAACTCATTCACATATTTCATTTTAATTTACACCAAATTTAAATCATTTAACATGTCTTATTGGTTTTATTTCTAAAACTGAAATTTGTCACCATTTTTCTCCCGACGGTTTTTCCCTTCCGATTTTAATTTTATTTTTTAGTAGATTTTGTCATTCCGATTTAATATGAATACATTCCCTAAATGTATCTGCTGACTTTCGTCAGATTATATATAACAACATTAATTGAAAACGTAAATTTAGAAATCAATATAATCACTCAAAGCTTTGATTTTTCATTCGAGTTTATTTGTTTTCATTGTCATTTGTCCTTCCATTTTTCACTCTCATGTTTGTTTATATAGTTAGCATATGATTGTGTCAAATTGTGTTTGTTTATTGAAATGGTTAATCATTCTCGAGCATATGTATGTTAATTTTTTTTTTCTACATTTTAATTTGTAATTTCGGTGTAAGTATCAACCATGCATTTTGTTTTCTACCTTTAAATTATGTTATAAATAGAGAAATTAGGTTTTGGTTTTGGGAATGAGGTTTTAGGTTAGGGCATAGGGTTTAGGGTTATGAAGGAATTGAGTTTTGGATATAAAGTTTTAGGGTTTAGGGTTCATATATTCATGAGATACAATCTCATTAACGATTAGAGATAATGACAATTTTTGTAATTCTAAAAAAAATAGGTTTTATTATTTATTCTAAATAATATGTTTATTTTGTTTAGACAAACTAAATTAATAAGTTTGAGTGTATTTTAAAACAATCTTAAAAATAAATGTAATTTAAAATAAGTCTACTAAATTAGATGTAACATCAAATACCCCGCATATATGTATAGGTTTATGATAGACACATGATTTCTTTCAACAATTTATCATAAGCTTAAGCAGGTTTATCTTGCTTTCAAATCATACAGAACACAAGCTCACGGTCATGGGTTCAAAAGCAAAAGGACAATTCCTGGCAAGCATGATCGATGAACATTTGCTTTTTTGTTGTTAATTATTTGTAAAGCTTTGATTGTGACAATTAATTTGATCTTCATCTGTCTTTTACTTACATCCTATATGAAATGGTGCGATGCAGGTTGTATTTGTTTGCTCAAATCTAATAGAGTTACAGTATTATAGTTGCTAGAATGTAGATTTAAGAGTTTAGATATCATCAAACAATATACTTTAAACGCGATAAATGAGTAAAGTTTATGAAATTTGAGAAATTGTGTTTGATAATGGATTCAAATTTAAGTTTGTCCGCTCTAAATCCAAACTATTTACAAGTAGAATGTAGATTTAAGAGTTTAGATATCATCAAAATTTGAGAAATTGTGTTTGATAATGGATTCAAATTTAAGTTTGACCGCTCTAAATCCAAACTATATACAAGCTCAGACATGAACCCTCAATGGAGACCGTTGTTACCTTCCTGTTTCTTCAAGTTAAAGAAAACATTCTAACTAAAAAATAACACGTTTCTATGTGCGATTGACAGACATTTTTTTGGTAAATTTTTAATACCTAAGATTGATCGGAGTTGCTTCTTAAAGAGACCAGTATTGGCATTAACACTAATTCTGAGTTTCGGTGGGTCATGAGACCATGGAGCCATTTAGTTGTGGATTCTCCAACAAAACCCTCCACGCTTGGAAAGCTAAAACAATTCCATACTCCACCAGCCCCCGCACTAAAAAGGATCATATTCATATTCTTATGCCCTGTGCTTTTTTCATAAACATCAACACCCAAAAACAACAAGAGCAAAAGAGGAAGGGAATCCATGCCCTTCACTCCCATTCTTTAAGCTACAGACAACCCACTTCCTTAGACTTTTTCCACTCTACTTTATACTAATGCATGCACTAATTATTTTACCAAAGGAAAAATGGTCCATTTATATTAGAGTGTCAACACCCTCTACCATCTTCATCTCTTTCTTCAATATTTAAGGAGGTTTTTGGATGCTAATATGTATGGAGTAGTTGTTCGAGATTGCACGATTGATTGAAAGGTATTGGTTAGGCTTGAATTTTACATCATCAAACCCGTGCAACCAAGCACGCTTCCTTGAATATTAATCCGTGATGGGCAAGTTTCAATTGTCTTTGTGATATCATTAAGCTCTTGATGGTGGTGCCATGGTTTTTAACCAATTAGCTATGATATGCGATGAAGTTTACGGTTTGAATTATCCAACTCTCACTTTGAAGTTTACGGTATGAGTCATTCTTAAAGAGACTTCCTATTACCAAAAAAATCCTACAACATCCGTCCCATTCTACTCAGTGACGAAAACAGGATGTAATTGTTGGTTGGGCTAGTTTAATACATATTTTACAATTTTTATTTTTGTAAAAATGCTGCCTGTTAAGGAGACAACTAAGAAAAAAAGAGAACAAAATGGGGGAGGAAAAAACAATAAAAATCTTTTAAGAAACACTAATTTTTTTAGAAGTAGAGAAAAAGGAAGGAAAATGAGTAAAAGAAGAGAAAAATATATAACCAAAAAAAAAGAGAAAACTAGAAACAAAAGCCTAAAATGAGGAGAAGAATTTGGGAAAATTGCAAAGAAAAGTTACTTCACTGAGTATCGAACTCGTGAAGGGAACAAACAAGTCAGAACACCCAACCAACTGAGCTGAACTCAGAACTGTGTAAGATGTACATATATGGTATATATTTTAGTAATTCTCGTCTGGACTATCCTGTCAGGTGGTTCCGCCCATGATCCTACTTGCAGCCAAACATTACTAGACCAACCTCACGAGTTTTGGGGTTTCCTTTTTTTCCTCTCCTCGTCACTTAAGTCTTTATGGATGATGGACAAAGTTTTATTAATCTCGAAAATAATCAAAATATAGAATTTTTCATCCCACATTACTTCCATTATGGCATTCATAACAAGACCACCAAATACTAAGCTAAGGGATAATGCTCATTTGTTCTAATTTTGAGAATTCTCAAAAGCAAAATCAGATTCTAAAATTCTGAATGGCCAACTTAAACATCAAAATAACCATAGTGCCCTTATTAAATTAATCAAATTATAATAAATCATTATAAAAATATTAAAAAGTCTAATAAAGAGTTTCTAATTGTTGACCGGACTCGATGACTGTTGATTGGATTCTGACAGTAAGGGGTATACTATGGGTAATAGGAGGGTCTACTAAGACCAGTAAGAGGATCAATTAGGGGTAACTAGAGGGTCCACCGGAGAGTATATATTAAGGGCAGTAGGGGGTCTACAGAGGGTAATAGGAGAGTCTACTGAGGGCAGTAAGAGGGTCAATTAGAGGCAACAAGAGGGTCATCCGGAGGGTATATATTGGGGCAATAGGGGGTCTAATCGGGGAGGGGGGACAATAGGAGGGTCTACTTAAGGGTACATATATATTAGGGGCAGTGGGGGGTCTACTAGAGGTAATATGAGGGCAGTAGGAGGAGCAACTAGAGGGTCTACTGAGGACAGTAGGAGGGTCAATTAGGGGCAACTAGATGGTCATCCGAATGGTATATATTGGGGCAATAGGGGGTCTACTCGGGGGGAGTGTAATAGGAGTGTCTACTAAGGACAATATGAGGGCCAATTAGGGGCAACTAGAGGGTCTACTTAAGGGTACATATTGGGGGCAGTATGAGCTCTACTGATGGGTAATAAGAGGGTCTACTGGGGGCAGTAGGAGGTCTCTCAGGGGATTAATAGAGGGGCAACTAGGAGGTCTGTCAGAGGAGATATATTGGGAGTAGTAGGGGTTCTACTGGGGCAGTAGGGGTCATATTACCCCAAATAGGACTTGTTATAGAGAATCATAGAAAATAAATTCACACAAACTGACTCTAATATGAGTTTGTACTATCCTCAATATGGAGTCATATTGCCTCCAGTAAGGCATGTCGATGAGGCATTGGGTTAAAGGAATTAAGTCTCGTCACTCCAATACTGACAATAAGACATATTGAGAGTACTAGATCGAGCAACAATTCAAGAGAAACATATGCAGATGGATCGAGACAGTCTATACAAACCATCAACGATCCGTGTGGTAACAGAGAATTGGTTCAGTTCCAAGAGAGTTAAACTAGACAAGCATGACGGTTTTGTCCTCATCTGACAAAAGGGAAGAGATATTTTTTCAACACCCAAAGTACCCAAGGCCTTGGCTTGTTGGAGGAGAACAGATGCACTAGCAATTTCATTAGAGCACAGGTTACAATGAAAGCTCACACCAGTTGAGCCCAAACACAGTCTGACGCCTAATTTAACCTAGACAACAAAATGAAAACCCTAGCAACCTGTTTGGTTGCAGGGGCAAATAGCGGTGTTCCTTGAAAACTTTGCAGTACAGCAGGAAGACAAACACAATTGCCTTGTCACCTGTTTTGGGATTCCAGTTAGCACACATTAGCCATCAACAATTATCAAGTCTATACTCTTTAATTTCATGGAAGGAACTCAATTACTAAACAATTATTGAGCTTTTTTCAAGTTGCCAGTAATTCCTAGCCATCAACAAATGTGGATTGGTACTAAAGAACTTGGATTTCTATCAGTAATAATATTCAACCAATTGAAAAAGAAAATAATAAATAGAAGAAGATACCTTGAGGTACTTGAACTGGGACAAGTGTGGCCCGTGGATCACCATTGTACCGATATTGTCTCAACTTAACCACCTTTAAGGTGTTGGGTTTTAATCACAAAAGGCCTCGGTACAATTGGATACAATTCATCCACTTATAAGTTATATTTTATTTGTCTCTTTTCTGATGTGTGATCTTTCCTCTCTAACACTCCCCCTCACGTGCAACCTAACTTTTTAGGTTGACACGTGAAATTCATTCAGTCTAATTCCCACATCGGAAATCAGTACATTCATGCGGTCCAATTCCCATTTTGGAAATTGGGGTATGCGATCCAAGACCCACTGTAGGCACTTGGTATGGTATGGGCCAATCAGAATTTTTTCGACGACAATTTGATTCGATGAACCCAAATTTGAGCTCATTATGATGGGAGACTTTCTCCCGTTACGTTGGGAGAAGTAATTGAAGAGAGACCCGCAATGATACCAACTTGAACTGGGACAAGTGTGGCCCGTGGATCACCATTGTACCGATATTGCCCCAACTTAACCTCCTTTAAGGTGTTGGGTTTTAATCACAAAAGGCCTCGGTACAATTAGATACAATTCATTCACTTATAAGTTATTTTTATTTGTTCCTTTTCTGATGTGGGATCTTTCCTCTCCAACAGAGGTGGTCAAGGAATGCCAAGCTGAGGAAGAAGCCGTAGACTTGCGAAAACACATCACTGAATTGCATGACATGTACGGATCGAGTCCACCGGAAATGCGAGGAACCAAAACCACCTGACAGCTATGAAAACCAACAAGAGGTGCAGACATCGAAGATAGGAAGAGACAGGCCCGTTTTGATCAAAATCGTCAATGATGTTTGTCTTGGCATTATAGGCAAAACAAATTGGTTTTTGTTATTTTCTAGCTGCTATGGAACTCCAGGCTTCTACGCAATTCTACATGACCAAAAAACAACTGCATGCCTCAATTATTCATGTTAACTGGTATGGTCTAATTGTTAGGTAAAACATATTTTTGCGAATCATAATAAAAGACTTTTATTTTGTTAAAGTCAGTGCGTTTTTCTTTTTACTGCCGACGCATGAAAACAAATAACTTTACTTTTATTAAAGTAAATATTGATTCCTCCTGTCTCCCACTTTCTATTAGTTGTGTTTAATTCGGGTTTGGAATCCGTGTGTTATATAAGGAACCTCAAGCTTCCGAGAGAATACATCGAAAAACTAGGAACAGAAGTTGAAAACACTCTCAACCTTGCCATGTCTGGCCATGTCTCCCTCACTATAGCAGTCATCACCTCGTCACTAGCCTGCCTCACCCTTGCCTAATTGGATAGGAAAAAATAATTAATTAACATTTTGAAATATATATATATATATAATTTAAAAAGTTGAAAACTTAAAACTACTTACAATATCCTCCTAGGCGTCAGGATATGCCTTCTCGTACGTATAGACGTACCGGTTGACTTCTGAATGTTCCCTGGCCGTCTCATCCATCAATGATGTGAACGGTCTAGAACCGGCATGATGGTTCATTGTGTTGCGTTGCCGGTTCTGAGCGTTCGCCCGGGAAACGGCCTACAAAGAAAAAAAAATTAGTAAAATATTTTAAAACGTACTAATTAATAACAATATAAAAAATTATTATTTTTAATTACCTGTTTATGAGGGTTGTTGAATTCAGATATTAGAAACCAACGCCACTCATATTCCCTGAACTGGAACTCAATGGGGTACCAGAACGTTCGTTCCCATGCGTAGTCCAGTGAGTCCGTAACTCGTTCTTCCACTCTTTATACCTACAGATACGACAAAAAAATTATAAATATTACTAATTACACATAATTTTGTTTTTTCATTAACTTTTCAACGTACCTTCCCCCATGCACAACGTCCGCCCAGGTGTTCCTCAGGTGCTAGGGAATGTCAAACCACACCTGCATTAAAACGTTTATTAGTTTAGTTTTTAATAAATCCACAATATAATAAATAATGTTAATTGTGAATTTTTTATACTTACCGACATTGCGTTGTGGACCATGTCCTTAACCTCATGTGGGACCTCGCCCCACGCGGCCGGAGTACATCCTCGTCTTCCCGCCCGATACTACGTTCCCATCCCCGTCAGTATCGATGACGATCCTTCCCGAGGTACTCACTGTCTTCTCGAGAGCATTCCCTGTGACGGGACATCTCTTCTTCCTTGTCGGCTTAGCTCCGACGGTGCCTATCATAAATTGATTATTAATAGATTATTCTTATTATGACATTATAAGAAAACAAATTATTTATATATCATTACCTGAGGGCGTTAGGGCGGACGCGACGGATTCCGACTCTGTCGCCAATGATAATACCCTCGCAAAAATTAAATCCGTACCAAAAGACACGAATAGGTACGCCGCTGATGGGGTCACCTGCGGGGGCAGTGGATAAATCGGCGCCCCTAAGTCATCGACTGCCGGTGATGCAGGTATCAACAGCGGAAGGTAGAGAAGAGGTGGCAGCATCTGTACCCCAGAAGACCCACCCTCCGAAACAGTAGGGCCCGGAGTCGGTGCCCTGTGTATCTCAAGCATACGTTGTGCAGGCACCTCCGCCTGAGTCAGAGGCCACAGCTGCCTCGAGGAGTGAGGGACAATCGACTGCCTCGAGCGAGGGGCGTCCGGCTGCCTGGAGGAATGTGTGCCCCCCGGCTGTCTCTGCGTCGGCTCCAGAAGAGACGCATGTCGGGCTGTCATTGAGCCCTGAAATGACGCCCGATGGTTGCTAGACGTTCTCTCAGGCGATTCAGACCTTTGGCCCTTTGAACTCTTAGATTTACTAAACAAGCATTTTATCCTGTTTATTAAATAATTAGATTTTTAAATTTGTACAATTAATAACAATTATTATTTTAATAAAAAAATGTATCAAATTATCAAAAATTAACAACGTTATCAGAAATATATTAAATATATAAATTAATATTTTAATATACCAAATTTATTAAATATACCAAATTATAAAAAATTAACAACATTTATGCAATATTCACAATTTCAATAACAAATATACCAAATTAACCAAAATTTCATATAATTCAATATATACATCAATAATTGAAAATAATTATATAATTCAATATATACATCGAATCTCATACCTTAATTCTTGAGAGAGGACAGTGGCTGTAGGAGGCGGAGAAGCGGGATGGAGGCCGAGAGGTGATTCAAATTGCAAAGAAAGCCGAGAGGAGGGAGAAGATGGCGGAGTGAAGGCCGAGAGGGAGAGGAGAAAATGCTAGGGTTCTGTCGCTGGGTTTACATATATAGGAAGACTTATATATATATATATATATATATATATATATATATATATAGCACCTAGATGAAACCAAACTTTAATAAGAGAGCACTGACCACACACTGCACTTAACACTAATCACTGAAACTTCATCAAGGCACAAAGCACACACTCCACTTATTTATTAAAACCACACTAGTTTTCCTTTCAAGTTCAATTTACACCTCATATTAAACTTCTGAAGGTAAATCAAACTCATAAACTGAGAGAATCACTATCTCAAGTTTAGATCGAGATAATGCTAGCTGACAAGATGAGACCCAGAATGCTTACAATCACCATCGAACAATAAAAGCTCAGAGTATCTATCCGGACTAAACACCTTCTTTAGAAGAGAGTCGCGCACCGAATCAGTGTCCAGAGGCAAGCGTTGTCAGAGGACCAGAAGCATAAAGGAGGAATGGTCGATCGAGTGAATACTGATGCAACTTCCATTCAAAACACACAAACCATGTGTCCGATGAGATAATCAAACAAATACTGGATTCCAATGAAGCAAGCTTGAGCAACTGATTCACTACGGCTATTAAACCTGAATCATAGATGAAGGATGATACAAATCATGCAGAGACACTCAAGCTTTGGGCGATAACCCAATGATAGAGAATCGAGATTCAGATCATATCGAATTTGAGGGATAAGGTTTAAAATTGGGGATAAATCGATTCTACACAAACTGATATACGCGGAAGCGGAAGCGGAAGCTACTACATGAAGAGGTCCTCACGATCAAGAGCCATAACTCTCATAATTCAAAACCAATCAGCAATACAGTGGTACAAATTCTCTATGATAAAGTCAAAGTGCTATTCATTTAAACCCTAAATCCTCGCATCAAACATATTGATCTCCGTTACCATTGGATAAGAGATGTAGTGTCGAAGAAGCTCTTGCAGTTGAAGAAAATTCATACCAACAAGAATACTTCTGATATGTTGACTAAAGTTGTGTCGCATCAGAAGTTGAAGTATTGCAGCAAGTCCGTTGGAATGGACTTCAAGTAGAAGTCTCATGTCGTATTACCCCGGGTTGGTCTAGAGGAGGAGATTGTTATAATATCCTGACCTATAAGTTATACTAAGTTATACCACTAATTCATGATAGGAATGTTAAAAGTTTATGAGTTATGAGTTAGTGGTCTTAAAAGTTAGTGGCTCTTAAGTTACAAGGTATAAAGACTTAAGTTACACAAGAATATAGATGATTATGGTGTCATGAATTATGGGAGTTACATGAAGCACCATTATGGGAGAGCACTAATGAGGGTTCATTCTTAAGCCTATAAAAGGAGATGTCATTTGCTCATTCCATCACATCAATCGTCTCATCCATCTTAAGCATATTCATCTAAGTAGAGAGTAAACAGTGTCAACTCCAAGTTGAGAGTGTAGTATAGCAAAACAAGTGTGAAAGAGTGTTTCCTTCAAGTGGTGTATCTTTTGTGTACCCATTATTTGATAGTGGAAGTTCTTGTTGTTGCTGTCTCGTGGACGTAGGCACATTGCCAAACCGCGTTATATCCGGTGTTCACTTTCCTTTATCTTTTATATATTTACATATTTGTGATCGGTTGGTTTGAGTTTGTCACTACTATTGTATTATTCTTTTCTAATAGAAGCACCTTAGTGGAGCAACTCTAGGACAACCTTCCCAGTTTCTTAACATGGATCCAGTCTAAATGCTGCAGTCTAAATGCTAGGAGCAACTCTAGGACAACCTTCACATGGATCCAGTCTAAATGCTGCAGCTTTAAGATCATCAACTATCGATACACATCGACACACTTCATCATCAGCTCAACTAAATAACAGACTTAAACTAGAAAACAAACAAAGAATATATATATGGACAAAGTACAGGGACTCATTAAGAAGTGATACTTTCATTATTATTAACACCTATATCCAACATACAAAACCCCCCCCTCAAAAAAAAAACCCAAAAACAGGAGTCCAGCCCTTGGAGCTTGGAGGAAGGGGAAATACCAAAAAATCATCTACATTTTGAAGGATTAGACAGACCTCTGCTACCAAAATCACTGGAACCGAACTCTGAATATGCACAAACAAACTTTGCACTAACAAATTCCTTGATTTTTGACATCTTGAGACTATCACATCCCCTGTAAACTCCTGCGAGTGATAAGAGGGATAGAGTAACCATAGCATGACAGGTAAGTACAGAGATCATATTGAACAGAATCCACCCAGAAAATGACGAGAAAAAAAACTGATGATATTCAAAAGATCAATCCATCGGCATTGCAGTATGCTCGTAAAAAAAGATTTTTTTTTTTAAAACATAGCTTATCCTAAGGATCATATACGATGACTGCCCGGAAGAAACAATTGTATAGGTTGCCTAGAAAAAGGAATAACGCAACTAATCATCTTAGACGGACTGAAAGGCTACACATAATGTTCTTCATTTGTCAGACATGATTTGCAACCTTGGTGCTAATATTAATGAAATTCATATCCTCAATTCTCAACTAAAGACTAAAATGCAATATAGTGTCAATTATAGAGGTCAGTTTGCATTTGCTTCTTTTAAAATCGTATATGAATTCTGAGTGTGCAGCTGGAAAAGCTGTTTCTGATATTCCTATATGTAAATTACAGAGTATACATTAATGTTTTATTAAAGTATATGTAAAATAAAACGTGATAGTAACCAATTCTTGCAACGAATGCAGCAACAAAATGAAACTGGTAGTAAAAAAGTAAAATAAAAATGGTAGTGGTACAGAGTACAGAGGGAAGAGTAGAAAAGAATACTTCAATTCAGGGTTAATTCAATACAGCGAACAAATCAGATTCAGGACAGATTCAGATTCAGGTCAGGACAGATTCAGAATAGATTCAGGTTGTCAAGATAGTCAGGACAGATCTACTATGATCTACCATAGCTTTCAGCTCCCAAGATCAGAACTCTCAACGATCTACATCACACCACTACTAAAACTATGCCTCTAGAGTCCTATTTATATATAAGAATAGTTGTAATTCTAGAAGAAAACTAAATACACAGAAAAACTTACACAATCCTAGTTTGATTAGAAAATATAATCAAACTGGGATTAGGACACACGTCAACAGGAAGTACCAGAAAACAAGTGTTGTCCAATGTTCATTTACAGAAAACTGAAAATCAAGAAGGAAATAGAAGTTCTGTAAAACGGAATTAGCAGTCTGCTGGTTAACAAAAAGTGAAAAAAGAGGAAAATATTACCTTAGAAATCTATAATCTTACAACCAGGATCAGAGATAGAAATAGTTCAGATGTATTTCTTGCTGGTGCAGTACAGTATTGCAACTCAATCTTAATGTCAGCAGTCACACTACTCCCCTAAATGAAACCAACAAATCTTAGAGCTCCTGGCTGCTAAAAATCAAGATCAATCATAGTAAAACTTGAAAAACAAGAAAAGCAGAAAACACAAGGAATATTGGTACTGAAATTTATTATCGTACAGAAGAGGATTTTTTTCGTGTGTAAGAAATACATGGAAGAGCAGCTATTTATACTGAGTAGTAGGTCACAATAGCATCTGACTTGGGCTCGTTGGGCTGCACAAAACTGTGAGTTGGGCTGAACAAGGCCTTATATATCTTAACACTGGCATGTGTGTAACAGTGATGAAGCAAAGCATTACCTCCAATGTGGACATGTAAAACATAATAGTACTTTACTCGTATCAAAACATCTTTTAGAAGTTCAACGATTGATAGCTGTTTGTAAGATTTCTAATTTCTACAGAAAGGTTTGGACTAATTTCTAATCCCCACAGCTCTCAGCGGCCGTCTCTGGCGGTGAATATAGACGCGCCTTCTGGCGGTGCTGAGCGGTCAATATTGGTCAGTCTTCCATAATTGCCCATGGGTTGGGAATTAGGGAACCAATAGATCAGAAACGTAATTGTGTATGGAACAATAACGTGTCTCCAACGGTAACTTTGCTCGTTTAATTTTGAACGAGGACGCGCTTTCCAGAAAAGAAATAAAATAAAAAATTAAAACTATAAAATTATAATAATAATCGTTTTCGGGTTGAGCCCAAGCCCAGATGACTGATCTGGATGGTTAATATTTCAAAATACAAAATAATTATTTGTTTTTAAGAAAAAAATAATTATTTTATGGTTAATATATCAATAACCATAGGAGTGACACCACTGAACACTATTAGATTGTGGAGATGCACTAATGTCTCAGGTATCTTTCGGAATATGTGATCGACTCCTAAGTAGAGTCCACTGAGTTGTGGGTTGACAAATTGGCCACAAAGTTGGCTAAAACACCTCCAAAGTTGTTCCAGCTCCGTATCGGTTGGGTCAAATCGCTGTGTTCTTTACTAAAGCTTCAATACTGTTCCATTGAAATGTTGTTAACCTTGAATTTAAGATGCTTTTCAGCTTACGCTATCGATGCTCATGCATAAACTGGGTTTGGACATTATACAAGTGTTGAAGACTTGATGTCTCCTTCACCAACTCGTTCGGGTGGCCGGACAATTTGTTGAGTAGTTAAAGCCATGGCCAACGAGGTTCACTTGAGAATAATTACTTCTTTATGTTCGAAAATTATTCGGTGCACCTATCGATGACCTGTCTAATCCATACCGTCTGATCATCTTTTCACCGTCAGATGTATGCACTGTTTATTTTTATTTTTTCTATTTTTATTTTTTCTATTTTTTATCTTTTATTGATACAGAATACTCTCTCCTTTATGTTGATAATGTAGATCGATGCTCCACACTGTAGTGTATAGTATTATAGTACAAACAGGCATAAGTATGTGCTCAGAAACTAATTGACGATGAACCAAAGAGAACATAAGTATTTTGATGACATCAATTTCGGAATCCATCAAAACAAAATAAGAAAACCAACTTCGATGACAAAATATGGTTGCCACATGATCATTCCAATCTTTACGGCCAAGCAAATGCATCACTCTGAGTCACACGACAATACTATTCTATAACATGATTATCCTCAAATAGTTTTATAATGCTATGATTCCATTTCCATAAACCAAACCCAAATTAAAAACTGCTGAAAAAAGACAGCTGGTTGCTGCCAACATCACTTGAAACAAGTCAAGAACAAGTTTCAGTTTCAATTCCGGCCAATCTACAGATCATCAACACACTTGCTTGCAGCTGATTCATCCTCTCCATCAGGAAGCATATGATCCTTCAAGCTCTCTATGGTTCATCTAACCCTTCCTGCAACAATAACGTAAAATATAATCTCAATCAGGTTCTGTACAAAGCATTTACTAATTTTACTCATTATATTCAGTAAACTTTCAGTATTCATGAGCGAATGCATTTCTGTGAGCATGAGAGGGAAAATAGAGTAATGAGTTCTATGGTGCGGGCACTCCTATCATGAATTTGTATACCCTCTCACAGGACTGATCCCATCAAACATGAACGAGAGGTGGACGTATTATAATGACCAGTCTGTTGAAGCAATTTTTAGGACGAGGCACTAACCGTCACATCTGAGGTCCAAAGAGTGAGGTTGTCCCTCAAAAGTTGCATGATCAGAGTGCTGTCCTTGTAAGATTCTTCCCCCAAAGTGTCTAGCTCAGCAATAGCTTCCTCAAATGCCTAATCATATACAAGTCATATACAAGCAACTTAGCAGTGTTTAACCATATACAATGTTCAAAGAGAAGAGACCATTTCAATGGAAGATAAAGCTAAATTCATCTCTCAAGGAGTGCACTGCCACTAATTAAAAACTAAATAGATGAGCCAACTGAATTTTAGTTTTCAACTCTAAATTCATAAAAGTCAAGAAGCATGTTACTAAGTAGACAGACATTGCAACAGTAGGATATAATACATTTTCTCAACACATTCAAAATTATATAAAAACAAAACAGAAACTCAACAACATTTTACCCAGACAGGCAGACACTGTCCACCCCAAAACACATGGTACTACTAATACACAATTATATCCACAATAATTCATGCAACTTTTAGTACATCAGGCATGGGAAAAACAACTATAGCATGTACACGAAGTCAAAGAGCACTAATTTTCATTTTCTCATCAGTCCAAAACCAAATAAAAGTACCTCCATTACAAAGTCACAAGTCAAGCAACTCAATCCAGGTTTATTTCAACCATATGCTCAAAAGCTTGCAGTTCAGGAACCAATCCAGAAAAGCATAAATAACAACTAATACAACATAAACCAAAATCCATGAATCCATCATTTGATTGTTAAGGATAGACCAAATGACCAATAGTAAGTCAATGTGTAAGAGTGAGCCACTAAAATTTAAACAATACCTGTTTGGCCATGCTACAAGCCTTATCAGACTGATTGAGAATCTCATAATAGAACACTGAGAAGTTGAGAGCCAGACCCAATCTTATGGGGTGAGTCGGTGCCAGATCCGCCACAGCCACATCCTTGACAACACACAAAACATCAGACTTGAATTCCAAATCGACAGCTCCGCTCAATCAGTCACATACATACAACACATTTCAACCTAGGAAATCGAAACGGCGCGGTTTACCTGAGCAGCCTTGTAGGAGAGCATAGTGTCCTCGGCAGCAGCCTTCCTCTCCTGAGCCGCCTTGAACTCCGCCAAGTAGCGGTGGTAGTCTCCCTTCATCTTCAAATAGAACACCTTGGACTCACTCGACGACGCCGACGGGACAAGATTCGAGTCCAAGATCTTCAAGATGCTGGCGCAGACGTCGGAGAGCTCCGCCTCGACATTGGATCTGTACTCCTTGACGAGCGCCACGTGGTCGTCGTTCTTGCGTCCCTCCTCCTTCTGCTCGATCGACGACACGATGCGCCAGGCCGCACGGAGAGAACCGATCACGTTCTTGTAGGCGACGGAGAGGAGGTTGCGCTCCTCGACGGTGAGCTCCGACGCCGGTGTGCAGCCGACGACGAGCTTCTCCATGAACTGGACCATCTCCTCGTAGCGCTCGGCCTGTTCGGCGAGCTTGGCGAGGTAGACGTACTGGTCTCGGGTCGGGTTGACGGAGGACGCCATTGGAGAAAAACAAGAGAGCCTGCTGAAAATGACCGAGGGAGAAGAAAGAGGAGGACAATATAATAGGTGGGGGCCCGGGGGAAGGATGGCCGTTGGATCTGAGAGCTGGATATGTGAGCCTATGGTAAATCTTAAGCTAAAACAATTTTTTTCTCTTTTGTTTTATATTTGTTTAAATCAATAATCAATCGTTTCATATAAACATATTTTTTTATATGAGCTCGTATGAAAGATCTATTATGAGGCTCTTTATTCCAAAAATATCCTTATATATTCATTAGTTTTTTCCTATGAATCAAACTGGCTATTATAAGAATATAAGGTACATTTTTCATCAACTCATACCAAAAAACATATCACAAATAAAGTATCTCTCATATCCGGGTCGAAGCTAAATGTTCTAGATTACCATCCACCTTTAGTGAGGACGTAATTTCACGCTAAAACTACCATCTTCCCTGTTAGGAGAGGAGCGCAACAAGTGGCAGGCTTCCACTCCACCAAATGAAGAGCGCTGCCCGCTAGCTAACTAAAATATATTCGACAACCCTCATATAATTAATAAATATATATAATCTCATGATATCAAATCCAAACTTTTCTTTTTTTCCCAACCAATGTCAAATTTAAGAAAATCTAGGCCCTTGGCCAAATATAACATATTCCTGGCAAATACCAAAACATCAAATATAGCCGGTAGATGTCCAATCTTAAATCTCAGTAAAACATCGGGTTTGATTTCCTTCTGTACGATGGGTCTAGCATCAGCGGAAAACATTGACTATGCCTTGTCTCCTGTACGCACGACCTCCTCTCAGCTATCCTGAAAACGAAGGACCCAGGAGAAAGCATTTTAAAATAAACGTTAGAGTGAGTGGACACAAAAATAAATTTGATAAAACAATGGCTCGAAGCCAAAATATATTTTCATGCTCTCCCACAAATAAACCGAAATTAAATCATCTTTATACACGCTCAAAATAATCCAAATAAAAATCATGGCCTTAAGCCAAGCACAAATAATCCAGGTCTTATGCCTTATAAAATCAAAAGTTGGTCTTTCGCCACTTATAAAAATAATCCAGGCCTCATGCCTTATAAAATAAAAAGCTATGCCTCATCATAAAAAGCCCTGTAGGATGTAGAGGACCACGTCATTCATCTTTCTCAATTGGCCCAGACCCTAAAGTGAATGAGACGAGAAGTAACAGGTCTACGCGCACTACTCCAAATAGTGCTAGCATCGAAGTCCGACGTGTGACAAGCTCAAAAACAATACCAGGGGCAAGGCCAAGGTATTCTGTCATCTGCAGGTACCTCGAAGGCCTGAATTGTCGTCGTTACCCAAGGCTCGAACAAATTGACGGGAAGGGCACTCATAATAATGATCCCGCGAACCTCAGCCTTAGAAAGACTAGAGGCAAGGGATCCGTCGATCGACCCCCCAGTGTGCAGGTCGTCGAAACAGAAGGTCGGTCATCTTTGACTTGACAAGTTTGGTGTCCTCGTACAATAGAAGCCAACACGATGCTCACCACGCCCAACGATGGCAAGATTCTCGAAATGTCACCTATGTCCCCACTAAATAATAAACCTTGTGAGGACAAGGTGGATGGCAAAGACCAAGAAGAAGCTGAGGCCTTCCATTTTAATATGGTTACCATTTCAGACTGGCCAGCAAATGCTGACACAGTGGATAGCTAGGTGCCGGAGCCTTAAACTTCGCCTACGGTAGTGGAGAGTACCCTGGGTAAGGCTCCCTTTGGCTTCCAGTGCGCCATGGTCTTCTTCATCTCTAAGTATGTACTTACATCAGGAGAAACCTGCACTGTTGATGATGGTCATCCAATCCGCCGAGGGACCTCTAAGGTACAGGGCAATGAAGAGCAAGAAGACACCCCCCAGGTAGGATCGATCTATTTTGAAAAGTTGACCGATAAAAGGAAAAATGGAAAGATCAATCTTAGTTAACCGGTTAAATTAAGACAACCGGATATTTAAGTGAGATTCTAGGCAACTCAGAAATCTTAGTCAGAAACCGAGTTGGGCGCTGTAAATAATTCGGATAATTTCATACCTGTTATATCGACTCATAATCCGTACATTTGTTAAGTGGTTGATTGGGTATCCATAGTAATTCCACAAATTACTATGTGTTACCTACCGTCAAATGATTTAGTAAAGAAAATACATGTGCTAAGGTGGCGTAATCAGAAACCCAACTTCGAGTCGATAATCGGATTTAAGCGTAATAATTGAAAAGTTGTTAAAAGAAAGGATTGTGGTCAACTCTTGGTCAAATAGGATTTCCTAGTCAAACTAGGAAAAGATCAAGTGAACGATGGAAATACTAATATATTGCTTTAATTCTACAGCCAATGGTCGAACGTGAGACTGGACTCGACCATATGGATATTTCGAAATGACGCTCGAGGAGTGTTCGAGCATTGAGGAGGCCGCATTAAGTACGGTGAGTGGACTTTTATTTTAAATTTAATGCATGCAATAAATTTTTCTTCAGTTTCTCCTTTATTTATGAATTTCCTCCATTTTAAGTTTTATGGTGATTTTGGGGAAAATTGGGAATTTATTATTTTTCAAAGATAAGAGAGTCGGGAAAGAGATTCATACCTATCCCGAGAGTTTTGAATGATTTTCTCGGATTATGGTTTTCAATTGTTATCACCATTTTGAGTTATGGAGGGGATGATTTTTAAAAAGGGGAAACTTGGCTCTTGGATTTAACGATTTTAAAGTAAAGTCAGGGAACCGGTTTCGGGTTCCTGGAAATGTTTTAAATCCAATGTATTTCGGGAGAAAAGTCATCGGTGTTTTGACTTGGATTTCGATTTATTTTCCACGAGGTTTTTATGGATTTTCAAGATTATGGTTATATGTAATGCATGCTAGCATGGACCATCTCCAGGTGGAGATGGTACCCTCTCTGGATTGTAGTTGGTCAGACCCTCTTCGGTGGTAGCTAGTCAGAAGGACCCTCCCGGATAGAGCAAGTCAGGACCCTCTTCGGTGGTAGCTGGTCGGTTGGACCCTCCCGAATAGAACGGGTCATGGACCTTCTCCGATTGAGCTGCTCAATAGACCCTCTCGTGGAAAGAGCTGGTCAGATGTTTTCTCGTGGTTATGGTGTTAGTACCCCACAGCTTTAATTAAGGATTTGAGCCAAGGAAGTTGTTTTGTGTTTTATTTATTCGCTTTCTAATCGTTGCGTGCATAAGGTATTTCTTGGAAAATTATAAGGGATAACATTAAAGAAAGTAGTCTTTTCATATTTGATTTTTGTTTTAAATGTTTTCCCCTAGACTCTTCATTTTCAAATGCCTAGTGTTGCAGGGTTCTTGTGAGGAGGTCGCGCGTACCGAAGTCAAGACATAGTCAATTAATCCACTGTCGCAGTAAGTTTATTTAGGTATAACTTCCGTGTAGTTTGCTCTAATTACCCCAACTTAGATAGTTGAATAGGTAGTTGAAACTCGGTTGTGACTCGGGGAGCAAGACGGCTCCAGGAGTTAGGGGTTGAATTAAAGTATTCTTGGAAGTGCTTAGTTGGTTTGTAAGAAGGGTTGTCCATCTCAAGGGGTTTCAGTGAGAAGTTCTCTTGAGGTGGTCCCTGCAGAATTTACTTCGAGTTAAAGAGGTTTAACTCGGGGTGAGTCCTGACAAAAATAGCTTTTCTCGAACAACCAAGTTTGAGGCGTGCCAGTACCTATAGGCCAGGTACAACCTTGATCTTCGACGCTTGTTTGTCTTTTGACTTCTCTTCAAACGACTGTTGTACAGGCGTAGGTCAGGCCTGCATTTAGGTTCTTCTTAGACCTAGCTGAAGAACAACTAGGATTTTTCTCCTTTTCTCGCGAAGCGACCGTTTCTTACTCGGACCGATGTGGCTGAGCAGAGCTATAAATCAAGATTGCAGGGTGTTCGCCAAAGAGTTCCTTGACAAAACAAGGATATTTGCTAAGGTTATTCACCCTAACAATGGTTTTGTGGATATTCGCCAACGGATTGGTTTTTATGAAGTGGTGGTGGACTGTTCCCTCACGGATGAAGCTTGGTAAGTAGAAGCGGGTAATGCTCACGGATGAGGCTCTGGTGAATAACGGCAGGGAATGCCTACGGATAGGGCTTTGGTGGACAAAAAAGCTCGAGGAATCTTTTTGGTAAAGGTGCTCCGGGGAGGCTTGTTTTGCAGTGTGCAAAAGTTGTGTTGATTGATTGAGTTTTTTGGAGATGTTTTTTCTTCATATGTCTTGACCCATTTATATAGTGAACACTAGAATTTGTTCTTACTTACGGATCAAGGCATATCAAATCTCTTGATGGCAATTCAATTATCATGTCCACATCCTTCTATAATGCAAGATTCTTCAATATTGCTCAAACTTGATCACTAAGCAAGCCACAATTATTCCCAAATTCTCAACACTACGATAATTGCCCAGATATGGACCAAAACGCCTTGGCCTCTAAGATAGTCTTATATGGTTCCGATCATGGATATCTCCGGAGATCCTCGATCAAATCCTCGACGAACCACTAAACTAGTTTGGAACACGACCCGTACGGAAAAGTATATTTTACACCCAAACACTTCACCTATGCGGTGACATGCCCGGACTTTTTTTTAATTTTCTCGTAATTGATTTTTTACACTTAAATTTCAATATTTATACTATCTTGTGCACGATAAGAATTGGAAGTTAGATGTCTAGATCAGCTACACAACTGTGCTTATACCACATTTTACTTAGGCTGTGTAGAGTGTAGACTATAGCACGAGTGATGTTCAAGGGAAAAAGAACACTAATTAGTTTGACCCATTGTTCTTCAACTGCTTCTATGTTGGTTATTGCAAAAAGAAATCATTGCATTTAGGAGTCACCCTTCCAATGATGAAGCCCGAGCTTTTATGTCTACGCATGTGGTGTTGGCATTACCCCTGCCTCATTGCAGACATGGGTTGGCCACTAGTCCTGGAATTTAATTAGATGGATTGGTGATAAGAGGTATTGTATTTGCTCATGTTTCCAGGTGATTAAATCATATCCCGTATAATCTAGATACATCAAACTCAGTAACTCAACTGTCTATATTTGTAGAAAGGTCATTTATCACCTTCCAATTTGGTTAAAATTCCATTAGTCAATGTGTTTCACTTAATTATCGACCAACTTTATCCACAATTTGATATCACTTTAGAGTGTTGGAAGAACATATTTCAAAATTAAAATACTGACCTATTTGTATTATTGACGAGACAGACAAGTTCCTACGAAACTTAGTACATGCAACTCCATATAACATCTATTTAATAACAATGTTCAAACCAACATTTATTTCTAATTTCTTGTATTTTAATATAATGCAAGTCCAGATTAGAGGGATGCAAGTCCAGATGTCAAAATAACCGATGAAAAGAGGAGGCAAGGGAGACCCGATCGAGCACCAAAACCTTAAAAAACAAAATACAAAGTCAGAGCAAAGTGAAGTGTGAAATCCCCAGAATGCCTCTGCACGTTTTTCCCTCCAAGGTCTAAGAATAGGGATGACATGTACAAAATGAAGGAGAGCCCGATTTCTTAGGCCATTGCTTGCATGACCACCCAGTTTCGGTTTCTGTTGGGAGACCCGCATTTTCTTTCAAGAAAAAAGCTCTCAGGATTTCGTTTTCTGTGATCCAATCCAGTTCTTTCTCATCTTCATTTGATTCCCAACACCAGATTACTCACATTTCAATTGGTTTGTGTCCAATTCTACACAAAGGTATGTATGTTTTTTCATGATCATTACTTGTTTATACGAATAGTGGGTTTGATTTTCTGATGAGTAACGTGATTATGAATTCTGGGTTTTGGTTGCATGGTTATGTTTGGGTGTGATGTTGATTTGGATTGTGTTGAGCTGGATATGTGTAGGTGCAGAGTGTTGAACCGTTTTGGCTGAGGTGTGGGGGATGTTTCTCTAACGTTTGGGATCATCAGACAATGACTAACATAATCCCGGATGCGCCTCAGGTGTGTTTTGGTTCAATTCTGTTCTTGTTTGTGTCAAATGCCGCTTCTTTCTCACATAAGCATTATACACTTGAAGGTTGTCATAACAATATGAAATATATAATACATGATGAATATGGATGTGCATTATTTGTGATGCAAATGAAACTTTATCTGCTTGTTATTCTTGTTGTTGTGCGTTATAGGGGGATGATCAAGCTCCTCCTCCCCCATCTCTAGCCGGTGGCCCTGATCATGCTGCTGATACTCACGCTTCTCGTGGTGGAAATGCGGTAATTGCTGTTTTACATTCATTCAAGATACTATTGTGGCCGGATATATTTTTTTGCATTTTGTAATGGTGATTTGCACTGCCGATCAATGGTGTTAGAATGAAACAGAGATGCCTGTATCGACATTGTAGAAGTCATTTGATCACCATTACCATTTCCTTTATCACCAATCTGATTGACTGGCTATTTTTTCTTTCTTTCTCATACTTCTGGAAGATCCTGCAATGGATACCGCATATGAAAAAAAACTTGTTGAATGCATGTATTCATGCAGCTTATGTCTGAAACACAACATAAGAATGGGATGCTATATAATCAGTTAATCACTGTGCTGCTACAATTTATAAGCTTTACAACTGACCATGTGAATGGTAGCATACTCTTTCATTAGAAGAAATAGAAACTGGAAAATTCAGAAATTTAGATACAAAAGAATGAATTATTATTGTATACCACTTTTTGTCACTGTGTTGCTCTTGTTTTCGATCTCATGGTAACCAAAGCTTTTGAAGTGTGCAGATTTTCAAGAGCGGGCCACTATTTATATCTTCCAAAGGAATTGGGTGGACATCCTGGAAGAAAAGATGGTTTATTTTAACTAAAACATCTCTGGTTTTCTTCAGAAGTGATCCTGTAAGTAGCTCTGAAGTTAAGGATGACAAATGAACCAAAATGAAGCAGTAATACCATTAAGAGAAGTACTAGGTATTTAGTTTTAAATCTTAGGAACATGATGCAGATATATGAGGGGATAAATGGTTTGGACTATGATGGGATTTTGCTGGGATTTCTCTTGATTGGTTTGAGAAAATTTAAATAAATGAAGGCTCATATAACCAGGGGCGAAGCTACCCTTTAGCATGAAGGGGTCCAGACCCCCTAAGCTTGTCTAATTCTCACATGATCACTTATATCATATAGATTGTACTGCAATTTCATCTTGATTCGGTCAATAGAACCCCCCCAACCAATGACTATTGTGTGCTAAGTTTATCTCAGCCCCCCTAAGGTTAAATTTTTGGCTCCGCCACTGCATATAACTATAGAATGTGTACTGTATTACCATGCAAAGATATGTATGGGCAGTAGGAATGTGTAAAACTTATTGGATTCTTCCTCTTGGTACTCTTATTGGAGTGTATTGTGCCAGATCATGGATCTGATTGACATGAGTTTTATTCGTTGTGGATACCCTTCATATGCCATAAGAAAATTCCCCTAAAGAATCATTTTTGGTTGTCTAAAAGGTTCTTACTGCAACGGGATGCCTGGCTAGGAACGCATGCCTTTCTATATGTACTTTATGACATTATATTTAAACTTGGGTCAAGTTGTGTACCTGCGACATATCACATATGTAGACTTTTTACTTTTGTTTATGGTTCCTTGTCTTCCTCTTTTACTTGTTCCATTACTGAAGTTTATTATTTTCCTCTTCTAAATCTACATTGACAGAGTGCTGTTCAGAAGGGGAGTGAAGTGAATTTGACCCTTGGTGGTATTGACCTCAACAATTCAGGCAGGTTGGCTTGTAGTTCCAGATTAGATCTACCTGTTGTGTATGACTGTTGTTTTTATCCTAGAGGACCAAAACAGTCATAATTTCTTAGCAATTGATTGTTCCTATTTCTAGTGTGGTTGTCAAAGAAGACAAGAAACTCTTGACTGTGCTCTTTCCAGATGGTCGTGATGGGCGAGCTTTCACACTGAAGGTGCATTTTCCTCAATGTCTCTTTTGTGATTATTTCCTGATTGAGAACTTCAATTGCTGTTTTCCATGATGGAACTGTGAAAGATTCAACTTCTGTGTTTTCTTTTTTATGGATAGGAAAGTCAATAATAACACATCGGTGACAGAATATCAAAAAAATCCACACAAAGCATCAACTGACTTCTGAAAACTGCTTTTAGAAAACACATTGAACTGACTAGAAAGGTGTGCAGTCTATAGCACCTGAAGTATGATGCCATATAAAGCTAGAAGCAATAAAATGTGCTGTTAATGTATGATAAATATGATTTTTTTCTACTTGAGTCTATGTTCAGTGTTCTGTATTGTTTGCATCAAAAATTCCTCAAAAAAGTGCATATTAAGAGTGATCAAATTAGAACTTGATGGGAAGAAGAATAAGACACTAGTTTGAAACCCTTTTATTGAACGAAGGACAGTATTGGGAAACGGAAATATATATATATATATATATATATATATATATATATGAGGGCCCTTCCACTAAGGGATCCCTTTTTTGACATATACGAGGGATCAAGCATTAGACCAACTTTATGATCACGTATCAATATCTCCACCGTTCAATACTTCGATTCATATATGTAGATCATTTTTGCAAAATTTCATCCAATTTGGTGATCGTTAAGTCTTTGAACTAACTGAAATCAAGAAAAAGGATCCCTCATTGGAAGGGGGCTGTATATATATGTCTGAGTAGTTTGATATGGAAATTAGATTGATTGTTCTCTCTTTTGCTGATGTATCAGTTATATCTCATGTTCTGCAGGCTGAAACAACAAAGGATCTACATGAATGGAAGGAAGCACTGGAGAACGCTCTGTCGCAAGCTCCAAGTGGCGCTCATGCTGTGGGGCAAAATGGTGTCTTGGGGAATGATCAGAAAGACTCTAAAGATAGGTGCACATTGGATCAGCGTAAGCTTCTCTTCTCTGATGCTTTCAAAAGTACTAGACATTGCTCATTATTGCTAGTTGTATAAATTTGTCTGTTCAATGAGCAGACTCTTAAAAGTAGATTTTGGTATAAAAACCATTGTATCACCTGAGCATCTTAATGAGGTATCTTGAGGCGTTTAATTTGTATTTTTGTCTTGACCAAACTCTGACGAAATTTCTAGGAGTGACAACTTTAGAAGTTTATTATCTAAATCATGGTATCAGGCTTTTCAAATATGGGAAGACTATTAAAAGTTGTCCGGTCTAGATAGAACATCTTACACCATTCATGGTCATGCTATATTTAAAATTCAATTAAAGGGATGAGTTTTGTTATCATACATTGTATTGATGTCAACTGGTTGAACTGTTGAACTTGAAGTGTATCAAAAATTCAAAGGATCAGTTGTGTTATTTGATGTAGTATTATTGTCAATCATGGTATTAGTGTTCATCATGGTTCAACTGTTGAGCATGAATTTCTATCAGATGATCATGACTAGTATCTATCAACACATTCAAAAGGAACAACATTTTGAACATGAACTAGTTTCTTCTTAGATCTGTTCATATTTTCTTATTTGGTGTGATTCCACCTCTTTGAAATATTGGTGTTGTATTTCTTCTACAGCAAAGGAGAAACCTCCTCCGAAATCTACGATTATTGGGGTGCCTATTTTGCTGGCCTTGGAAGATGTTGATGGTGCTCCGTGTTTCTTGGAAAAAGCCCTTAGGTTTGTAGAAGAATATGGTGGGTTCTCCTTATTTGACTCCTATATGCAATGTTCTAAAAAACGCTAGGCGCTAGTCGGGCGGACAACCGTGCTAGTCGGGAGATTAATCGATTAATCTCTTTTAGGCGGGAATTAATCGGTTGTATGGCAAAGATTATTCGGTTTCAACCAAAATGGTGAAACACCGTTTAGCGCCTAGGCTGAGGATTAATCGTTCTAGGCGGGGATTTTTAGAACATTGGCTATATGTCATCTGTCCAAGTATACAGTAAAACCCCGATAAAAAAATGTTCAAAAAATTAAAACCTTGACTAAATAATAAATTTCTCCGGTCCTGACTCGGGACTAATTTATATTACTAAGAATTTGCTAAATGCGTAAGATAATAACTTTTATAGATTTCCCTAGGTCCCAACAAATATATAAAGTTATAATTGATTAAATATTAAAAAATTAATAATAATTAATTAAATACATAAAAGAAAGAGTAAATAATGTTATTAAGGAAACTCCTAACAATTTTTAATTTCTCATTTTGGTTGTTCCCATACTTTCCATATATAGTCATTTGTTTTTCATTATATTATGAAAAATAAGGAAAATCTTAACAACAAACCCTCTATAAAATAATAATTTATTCATTTATCTAAAATATAATAACTCATCTAAAGTAATAATTTTCAATGGTCCTGACCTTATTCATTTATAGAGGTTTTCCTGTACTAGTAACAAATCTGGTCTACTACCATCAGGTATATTGCTTATTTAATGTTCTGAAAGGAAAATAAATTTCCGAATTCTTTTCATATACTGTTTTTTCCAGAGAACTTGTTTAATGCCTGCATTATCTGAAGCACCTTAATTGGCAGATGAGTTTAATAGGTCTTACAAAGCATGACATAAGTTAAATTAAGTTCAATCTGTCACCTGAGGGTATTTTGTAATCACACCACAGAAGATCTCAAGTCCAACATCTTTATTATTGTTTTGATATGTGCTGTCTTCAATTGTATGAATCTGATCATTTGATAGCAATTAACAGGAGTCAAGGTAGAAGGAATCTTGCGACAAGCTGCTGATGTTGATGACGTTGAACGTCGAATACGGGAGTACGAGCAGGGTTAGTGTTTCTTTTCTTTCAACATAATATTGTGGCAATGATCATTTATGTTTTTCATCATTAATCTTGCTCCTAAAGGTATGTGGCCCAGCTGAGCCCTAGTTTCTGTTTAATAAACTAAAAGCCAGCGTCTGCACTTGAATGTTATCCACACCTGAGTATTGTTTCATTTGAAAATGCACACATAAGATATTAAGTATTTTGCTTTGTACTTTATCAATCAGGGAAAGTTGAGTTCTCTCCTGATGAGGATCCACATATTATTGCTGATTGTGTCAAGGTATTTCTTTACCGAAGTTAAATATTGATCTTTTAAGTAGTTTATAGAATGCTCCAGTTATTTTTATATATATTTTAACTTTCTGTGTTTATGCATATTACTAGTATGTACTTCGGGAGTTGCCATCTTCTCCAGTCCCTGCATCTTGCTGCAACGCGCTGCTAGATTCCTTTCGCAAGTCTGGTATGGTGCATTTTCTTTATGTTATACCATCTAGATCTATGTTGCTTTCTCATTAAGTTATAATGTGTTACGAATTCTGATTCAATGTTTAAAAAAAGATAAACTACACGCTGGCTTGAGTGCATTTCCTTTTAAAGATCCTCTAATGTTGTACAAAGATTAGAGCCAGATAATACATATATATAGTATATATATCAATGGTTTCAATTATAGGTCCCAAGTCGTTTATTGTACTTGTAAACTGGCATGCCCTGGATTTTGCTTATAAAACTTCAAGGACAAACCAGTAGCAGTCAATCGGCAATCTTTGTTGATTGACCAGCAGATCAACATTTAAGCTCTGCGCTGCAGTGAAGAAGCACTTGCACCCCAGCATCCTAATGAAGAATTCTAAATCCCAATTATAACCTATTTATCCTGTGTATACTCTACCACCAAGTGTAAGTACATATCCATAAATAATAACTAACAATCTAAAAGAAAAAATAAGAACAGACGCTGTGCATTTGCATTTGTTTTATTTAAGATTACAAAACACAGCTTCGTTGCTCTTCAAATTTCAAACACTGCAAGGCATCTCTTTTCAGCACAATTTGAGGGACGTCACAGTAATTATGACAAAGTTTTTGACAATCTTGTTATTTGTATTCACTAAATTAGGCTTTAGTTTCTAAGGTATACTGTTCATATGAATATTATATTCTGATTGTTACATTTGTTATTAGGTAGTTCCTATTTTCCAAAATTATAAATTTTATTAAAAGTAATTTTGTGGGATTGATACTGTGAAGTGCTTTACTACCTATCTTTCACTCATAATCATTGCCCCCACAATCTCTCTTGGCATGAGTGTTTATGCTTGAAGTCAATTGGTAGAATTTTCTGAATCAAAGAAATCAGTAGTTAAGGTTTCGGAGCTTGAAAGCTTAAAAAATGGTTTTCCAGTACGGTAGGGGCTTGGAATCTAAGTTGAAACATGGAGTGTTCAGGCTGGAGAGTATTCCTGATTTTCTTCTTTGTGAAAGAGTGGAAAATAATGTTGATAGAAACCTAGTGATGCACTGCTGCTTTACGAAAAAAATGTTTTTGTGGCTGAATGTTGCAGTAAATACAGCACCACTGACTCAACTTGCAAAAAGTAATATGCTCAGGTCAATGAAGTTCTGCATTTTCAAGCAATTTAAGTTGGATTTTTAGTCTGCATGTGTCTAAGCCTCCATGGCTAAAAATAATTTGAAAATGGAGTTTATTGCAACTTTTGTTCAATAATGTTACACCAATATTCTTTCTTAATACACTATTATATTTACAAATAATTCAATACAGGTAATGATCGGGGTGGAAGAATCAATGCCATGCGTACGACAATATGTGATACATTCCCGGAGCCAAATCGTGTTTTATTGCAAAGGTGTTCTTTATGTTATTATCATTATTTGTGATTTCTGTATGTTCTATTTATGTGTATACCATCTTGCATTTTTCATAAGTTTTATCTTATGCCTGATTCAGAATTCTATTAATGATGCAAACTATTGTGTCTCACAAAGCGGTCAATCGAATGAGCTGCTCAGCTGTGGCAGCTTGCATGGCCCCCTTACTTCTTCGTCCGCTGCTGGCTGGGGATTGTGAAATCGACAATGACTTTAGCGTGGGTGGTGATAATTCGGTTCAGCTTTTGCAAGCAGCTGCTGCAGCTAATCATGCTCAAGCAATTGTTATAACTTTGCTGGAGGAGTATGATAACATATTTGGGGTAGGCTCCAAGCCTTCCAACACTATTTCCTTTCTTATGAATACTGTCTTTTAAGTGATTCCATTGATCAAACTTCCTTTTATCACACACGCCAAAAGTCCTATTACCATGGTGTCTTCTTGGCAACAGCCGCCAGTGACTTTTCAAAGAATAAGAGCAGTGAATATACTGTAGAACCATATCGAGTTCTGAAATAGCAGTGTTGTACCCAAAACAACAAAAAATGAAGTTGGAATTATGTTATAATCTTTGAGTTGAACCAAGAGTCTAGCTGTCTAAAACTAAATATAGCATCTAGTTGGTAGTCCACACTTATGTCAATGTTTACTTTACCTGAGGTTTGTACTGTTGAGTTCCATAACGCTAGTTTATTTGCAGGAAGGTTCCCTATCCCCTGAACTATACAGTGACACGGAAGATGATGAAACTGATGCCGATGGGGCAACAGAAGATGATGAGTATTATGAAGATGATGAAACGGAGTCTGGAGAATACGACGATGATGACGATGTTGAAATTGTCAGTGGATCATGTAGTGAGAGTGATGAAGATGATGAACAGTCTGACAACAAGGTTTATTTCTACCTCCTGAGTTTACCTACATTGAACTATGCTTTGAATGTGATGAGAGAAATACCTAGACAATTGAGGCTGCAATATATTCAGTTATCTCAATTTGAGTAGACTGTTACCACTTATTCTGTGTTGTCCTTATCCTATTCTACTATATGTTCAACTCTTACTGTTGTTGTTGCTAGTTTCTCTCCAAAACACACTTCAAAGATATACTACATTCACTGTGTGCAAGTGTTTATATCCCCAGGCTCATTCTCTTAAGATTTAATCCCAATACCCAAAGACATTCTTATTCACCCACTTCTGTGGGCTTTTTTCCCGTCTAACAAAATCTGATTGCTAAGTTTACTCCAGTCTCCACACTGTTGCTGTAATTCCCCCCCCTCTTTTATGCTCATGAATAAGTGGAATACTTGTTTCTCTTTATATTGTTTTATGCTAAAGTACTGTATTATATGGTTCATCTGGTTCTATGTGAATCATACTTAACATTCCTTATTGCTTTTGTCTGCTCCGAAAACTATATGAAAGAATGTCAGTACATGACGTATACTAACTGATTTAAGGGTGCAGGACGGACTTGGCTCAGGTTCCAAGGTTCCTGATGCAGGCGATGATAGCAAAGCTCATAAGTTGTCATCAAGTTCACTTAAACATGTGAAGCCTGAAGTTGGTGCAAAAAGCAGTGATGATAAACCAGATTTAAGTGAAAATAACTCAGCAGAGCTGGACAAAGAGGTTACAGGAGTAGCAGATGTTTCTAGAGCAATAAGTTTTGTCCACCAGTCAAGTGTACATGGCCTTCCATGCATACAAAAATCTTCAAGTATATCCAATGGACCTGATTATGGTGCAAGGCATCGTTATAACTGGGGACGTACCGCTGTAAGTATATGTTATCCGGTGTTTTGCTTGTCAAGTAATTTATTATTAGTTCATGATTTCCCATATTTTTTATGAAATTCTTGCTTCTCCAAGCCTTTAATTTTCATCTTTAATTTTTATGTTTTTCCTTTATGATCCTAATCTAGTGAATATACTGAGATGCATATTTTTTTTTTCATTTGTATCACTCCAGGCAAGGAAGAACCTTTCGATGAAATCCATTGGCTTCAGTGTAGAGGAGGAGTAAGTGATGCATATATGATATCTGCAGAGCTACTTTTCCATATATACCTGGCTAGATGTGTGGTTGTCATGTCTTGTTTAGTGTCGCAGATATGTTTGAATGTTGAATGATGTTCTAGAGATGGGCACATGTATACACACACACACACAATGTATAGAATAAATGGCACTTAACCAACATGAATGTTAACATTCTATTTAATATTTAATAATGTTTTAAGTGTGTAAATATTTAGTAATGTTTTTTTTTCTGCGATCCTGCGCTTTTTCTTTTCTTTTCTTGAAATGGAGATCCTCAACTCTTTAACTAACTTTGTTTGTTCTAATATCCAATTTTTTTATCTGTATGAAGGGATGAACAGATCCAGAGGCTAGAGATCATGAAAGCTGAATTAGAAGATAGTATTGTAGAAGAGGTAGAGAGTACAGTCTTTCGGGTTCCATTGTGTCATGTTCTAACTTTCCTGTACTAAGCTGTTAGTTTCTTTTACAGGTTCAAGATAATGTAGCTCTGCGAGCAAATCTAGAAAAGGAGAAGAAGGCCTTGCATGAGCATCGTCGAGCTCTTGAACGAGATGTAAATTCCATATAAAATTTCGAGAAGTGTTTTTTTCACATATTTGAATTTTGACCTGCTTTGAGGAAAGAACATTCAAAATTCTTTTGTGTCCACACTTCTAATAAGACATCCTAAGTTGTCACTAGCTATATGAAGCTAATGCTGACATTAAGCATTAAACATTTTGCAGGTAGCAAGACTACAGGAACAGTTACAGAAGGAGAGAGATTTGGGAGCAGCCCTTGAGGCAGGACTAAAAATATCCGAGGGCCATGTACCTAATTTAGCCAGTGTTGATGAAAGAGTTAGTATTCTCTCCTTTGACATCTCAATAGTTCTTTGATCATTCACCAAATGTTTAACATCTACATGTGCGACAGACAAGGGCAGAGCTGGAGGAAATGGTTCAGGCAGAGGCGGATTGTACCAACTTGAAAAAGAAGGTTGATGATCTGGATGTGCAGCTTAATTTACAACGTGAACGAAACCATAGCTCTAGCTCTGCGTCTGATGCATGCAATTTGTCTGCACATTGTCGGGATCATCATACAAAACAGTAAGATCCTTGGTTAATTGGTGGTGGTTTTCTTGCTGAATCATCCTTTCCTGTGTTAATTGGTGGTTAATTTGTCTGCATTGACGGGATCATATATATATATATATATATATATATACATATATATATATATATACAGGCCTTCTAGGCTACACACGTCCGCACCAATAGTTTTGGTGCGGATTTTCAATTTTGCCTCACTTTTGATCTTAGTTTCAGATCTTAACCGTTCAATATCTAGGTATATATGTATAGATCATTCGTGTAAAATTTCATCTCATTTGGTGATTGTTAAAGCATTCAAATCTGTGATTAACCATGAAAAAAAATGACGGTTCCGGTTAAACAGTTCAGGAACCGTCCGTTTTCTTCATGGTAAATCACAGATTTGAATGCCTTAACGATGACCAAATGAGACGAAATTTTACAGGGATGATCTATACATATATACCTAGATATTGAACGGTTGAGATCTGAAACTAACATCGAAAAGTGGGCCAAAATTGAAAATCCGCACCAAAACTATTGGTGCGGACGTGTGTAGCCTAGAAGGCCTGTATATATATATATATATCTTAATCTTTTTATTATAACACATTGCAAATTTAGACATGGTTGCCATACTTCATACTCAGTTCCACTTTTTATTCATCTAATTTTATAAATATTTTAGGCAGATGAAGGATAAAGAGAAGGATAGTGAAGCCATAGCCCCTTCACATTTAGAACGGTCAAGAAGTCAGGTAACACATGAGAAGAAAAATTCATTGGTTGATTCGAGTTTCGTACTTTCTTTTTCTCTTCATAGGACTAGTTCTAATGCTGGATTTGACTGATAAGTTATCTTTATAAAAATTGACTAGTATGTTTGATTTTGCAACAAAATTATTCAGTTATATATAACGTAAGCAAGGCATACTGAAATTGAACCTGAATAAGTCAGGAAGCAGTTTACGGTGAAGTGGATTACATAAAGTAGTCATTGTGTATGTACTAATTTCTGGACATGTTCAACAGGATGGTCATCAAGATGAGCTGGTTGTTGCCAAGTCTAGCAAGAGAGGGGGTGAGGTAGGACCATGGCTTTCACTAGTTTTTGTTTATTCTTTTGTGTGCTGGAATGAATTACAATCCACTAGTAATCATCTGGATACAGATCTATTTTCCATGAGAATATACTTTTTTCATCATTATGATCAAATGTAGCAGATTCTACTTGCTGCTACACTTGCTAATTTGCGTGTTACTAGTGTTGATCTTAAGTTGGAAAGCATGATTGTTGAGTTCATGTTATTGCTCTAAGCAAGGTAATCACCAGCTTTACACTCATCATGGCCTGTATTGCAGGGGAGTAGAGGAATAACAAAGTTGACATCGCGACTAAACTTTTTGAAGGAGCGGCGGACTACTGAAGGTAGAGATAAAGTCCAATCGCTCCCAGATACTCCGGGAAAAGGCCAAAAGTCGGAAAAACTTAGGAAGGCAGAAAGTCATTCTGACCATCGAGGGAAAAAGTCTGAAGCCCAACAGCAGCATATTCTGGACAGAGGAAAATCAGAAAGCCATCTGTCTGTTGAAGTGGACAAAGGTCATGTCTTGGACAATAGTAGTAACAGTAGTTTTAGCAGTAGTAAACCTATCCATTCTCCAAGGAAAGACAACAGATGATAACGGGTTGATATGTTTGGCCAAGTCGGTTGGTTTTTCGCACATGGCATCTAATTATTTCTTACAAGACAATGCAGGACATGGAATTGAACCTTACTGAATGTTAATGGTGAGGAAGTTCATTGATATAAGAAATCCTATCTCAATGGTTGGTGCGCTCTGATTTGGTTGGTTAACGTGTTAACTAACAACTTTGAGTTTTGAGTTCAAACCTCATCGACATATGTAGGATGTGTGAGTTATTAATAAAAAAATTTTGTTTTTTTTAAAAGAATCCTACAAATTACCTGGTTTAATTTGATGCTATACCAAAGTAGCTGCTTGAGTATTGGACCGCTATTTCTAACCCTCAAAATGTACAGATAAAGCATCTTCTCGGCGAACCTGAATTATTAGAAAATCTCACTGCTCATTTCTGCTGGTACCAAGTGATGCAGCAGAGCTGATTGTTTTCATCTGATGTATGGATGATGAAATATCGTATTCCTGTTCTGGTTTCTCTTAGCGTAATGTCACAATCCGTCAAGTTCCTTGAGCATTTTTGAAGCCAGCATTGCCCAAGGAAGACTTTGGAATACACTAGAGTGTTCTAGAAACTTCCAGTAGGGGTGGGCAAATATCCGGTTTTCAATCGAAAACCGAAAAAACCATCCGAAAAACCAGGCCGGATAACCGAACTGATTAAAACAGGTCAAAAAATAACGTAAACCGGTCCAAACCGGTTTGAATCGGATTGGTTCCGGTTTAGCCTAAAAACTCCGAATTAACCGAATATTTTATATTTGGTGTTATATTTTTTTAATACGTGTTACTTTATTATTAGTCAATATATTTCTTATTATGTGTCACCTTAAGAAGACAAAATTTATTTATCAAATTATACGTATTTATATACACACTATATAACTCACATTCTTGAACAAGTATACTATTAAAAATATATATATACTTTGACATATAATTTAAGCATGACTGTAAATTCGTGAAAAAATAATAATTGAGAGAAAAACCTAGAACTATATACGTTTTAATTTTTATATGGAAAAAGACAAAATAATAATTTTTTAAAATGTCTCATCTTATTGTTTTAAATTCGGGTTAAATCCGAAACTGATCCAACCCGATCCGGTTTCCGGTTGATCCGAATAACGGTTGATCAGATTTTAAAATTTGGTTCCGGATAGAAGTTTTACAAATCCGAATAATTCAGATTGGATACAGTTTGGACCAAAAACCGATTCGATCCGAATATGCCTACCCCTAACTTCCAGAACATTATAGAAAGCCTCCGGAAGGATCTATAAAGGTTGGGAAGTCTCTAGGAAACTCTAGAATTCTCTAGAGTCCTAGAAGAGGCTCAAAGGCCTAGAACCCTCAAGAACCCTCTAGAACATTCAATGTATAACTTAGAGTAGTGTAGTGTTCTCTAGAACGTTCTACACATTGTATATAGCTAGAATCTTCTAGAATCTTAGCTAAGGAGCAAGGATGCCTATAAATAGGGAGACACCCCTCTCATTTGAGACATATAAAGCAAATCAACACACTTGCCTTGTAAAGCTTCATTTAAAGCTCAATACAAGTTCTCTTGCTTTTCAAGAGTTCTTCTTGTGTTCTTTCGATTGTTCTAGCCGACGAGTTGCGTGAAGTAAGGCTGACTTAGCATAGCGGAGTGCTAAGGCCGCACGAGTATCTCAAGTGAAAGAAGTAAGCTCGTGACAAGTGGTATCAGAGCGAAAGTTCGATCAAAGGCTCGCTCGAAACTATGGTAAAGCCAGGCACAGGCAGAGGTGCAACCTGATCAGGACTTTCTGAGGAGACGCCGCAAGAAAGAGGTCGCGAAGAGCATGTCGAGCCCGTCACTGCTCCAAGGAGGGAGCGGTCCAAGGAGATCATTTCATCCTTCGACTCACCGTTATCTCAAATGGAAGAGGGCGTGAGTGGCATGGGTGCCCAGGTGGAAGAACTAGGCCAAAGAGTAGAGGGCCTAGAGGCGGAGGATGCCGTTATCCACACTGCGTTTAAGGGGATGTTGCTCCAGTTAGAGGAGTCCTTGCGGGGCGAGATGGACAAGATTCGTGAGGATTTCATGGGAGAACTCACCAAAATGCGTCAAGTCCACGAGAAAGAGTTAAATAGCACGCTTGCACGCATGGGGACTTGGTCCTTTGCAAGCGCGCATTGGCGTCGGGAGCCAGCCCTAGTGGTGCCATGGAAACCAAGCGCATTGATGTGCCAAAACCTAAAAATTTTGGGGGTTCGCGCAATGCTCGTAAAGTGGATAACTTTTTATGGGGGCTAGACCAATATTTTGGAGCCGTAGGCATCATCGAGGAGGATGCCAAGATTCAGACCGCAGCTCTTTATCTCACCGACACCGCCATGTTATGGTGGAGGAGAAGGCGAGGAGATGTTGAGAAAGGTACGTGCACCATAACTACCTTTGATGACTTTACAAGGGAGCTTAAACGTCAATTTTACCCTAAGAATGCCGAGGACGAGGCTAGAGCTCGCTTGCGAAGACTCAAGCACTTGGGGCCTATTCGTGACTATGTTAAGGACTTCACCAACTTGGTGCTTGAAATTCCCGATCTGTCCGACAAGGATGCACTCTTCAATTTCATGGATGGTCTCCAACCATGGGCCAAGACCGAGTTAAGGCGTCGTGGGGTGCAAGACCTTGCTACCGCCATAGCTACGGCCGAAAGCATAATTGACTATACTAGTCCAAGGTAGTCCACCATCAAGCCAAAGGAGAAGAGGAGTGGCTATGCCAAAGGCGGGGGAGACAAAGGACAACACAAAGATAAGTCTCGTCAAGTCAATTACTTTGCAAGAAGCAAAGATAAGGGTAAGCAAAATGATACAAGGAGTTTTAACAAGCCCAACAACAACCGATGTATCCTTTGTGATAGTCCGCATTGGGCTAGAGATTGCCCACGAAGGAGAGCTCTAAGCGCACTCTTAGGAAGTCATCAAAGCGAAGGAGAAGCCGAAGGAGGCGATGGCGGTGCACACATAGGGTCGATGCAATTACTCAATGTGATTCAATCGACACCCAAAGTTCAAGCCAAAGGCTTACTCTTTGTCGATGTCGTTGTAAATGGGAAGCCAACGTCAGCAATGCTCGACACGGGGGCGACCTACAACTTCATCTCCATTGAGGAGGCCCGAAGGTTAGGACTCAAGGGAAATGGAGGAGGCTCCATTAAAGCGGTTAATTCACCTGCTCGACCCATTCAAGGCGTAGCTCGAGGAGTCAAGACCACCGTGGGGGCATGGTGTGGAAGTTTAGACTTCTCGATAGTTCCGATGGATGACTTCAAGGTCGTCCTAGGGTTGGAGTTTCATAATCAAGTCAAAGCAATAACGGTACCATTCGCCAATAGCATGTGCATTATGGATGGCGACAAGGCATGCATGGTGCCGACAACTAGGAGCGCCAAGCAAGATGTAAAGGTGTTGTCGGCATTACAATTTAAGAAAGGCATCAAGAGGGAAGAGGAGAGCTACTTAGCCATTCTCAAAGAGTTCGATGATGAGGAGCCAAGAGCTCAAGATGATGTACCCAAGGAGGTAGCCGTAGTACTTGAAGAGTTCAAAGATGTTTCACCATCCGAGTTTCCCAAGAGGCTACCATCACGAAGGGAAGTCGACCATGCAATAGAGTTGGAACCGGGAACAAAGCCACCCGCCATGTGTGCATATCGCATGGCGCCACCCGAGCTAGAAGAGTTAAGAAGGTAATTGAAGGAGCTCTTGGATGCGGGGTTCATTAGACCTTCAAAAGCCCTACTTGGTGCCCCGGTCTTGTTCCAAAAGAAGAAAGATGACTCTCTTCGCATGTGCATCGACTATAGAGCACTCAACAAGGTCTCGGTAAAGAACAAGTACCTTATTCCTCTTATTGCCGATCTATTCGATCAATTGGGGCATGCACACTACTTTACAAAGTTGGACCTTCGTTCGGGATATTATCAAGTCCGCATAGCCGAAGGTGATGAACCAAAGACCGCGTGCATCACAAGGTATGGTTCCTATGAGTTCTTGGTTATGCCCTTTGGTCTAACTAATGCACCAGCGACGTTTTACACTTTGATGAACAAGATATTCCACCCCTATCTTGATCGGTTTGTGGTCGTCTACTTGGACGACATCGTCGTATATAGCCAAACCTTAGAGGAGCACGTAGAGCACTTGAGGGAAGTGTTCAAGGTGCTAAGGGAAAATGAGCTATACGTCAAGAAGGAGAAGTGCTCCTTTGCTAAGCCATAAGTGCTATTCTTGGGGCACAAGATCAAGGATGGCAAGCTAATGATGGAAGATTGCAAGGTGCATGCCATCCAAGCATGGGAACCACCCACCAAGGTACATGAGTTGAGATCTTTCCTTGGGTTAGAGAACTACTATCGCCGCCTCATCAAAGGATATTCGGCGAGGGCCGCACCATTAACCGATCTTCTCAAGAAAAACAAGGCGTGGGAGTGGACGAAGAAATGTCAAGAAGCCTTTGAAGACTTGAAGAAGGCGATATGCAAGGAGCCCGTATTGAGCCTGCCCGACCACACCAAGCCATTTGAGGTACACACCGATGCATCTGACTTTGCCATTGGTGGTGTAATCATGCAAGAGGGGAATCCAATAGCCTATGAGAGTCGAAAGCTCAACGAGATGGAGCGACGCTACACGGTGCAAGAAAAAGAGATGACTGCCATCATCCATTGCCTGGTTCTTATTTAGCTGCTTGATAAGGAAAAATCTTCCTTTTGTTCTTTCTCAGTTGCACCTAGGAAATTCTTTCTCAGTTGCACCTAGGAAATTTTTTTATGATATTTTCAAGCTCTTCTGTAGATTCACAGATCCGCTTGTTCATACAAGCTTTTCAGCTCTTCTGATTTTAACATCATCATAGGTCTTTTAGCATATTCTTCCTCGAAAGATTCTTCAAGACAAGAAGTTGGCTTGGTTCTAGAAGTACAACCTTCCTCATAGCTAGCGAATGAATGCCTATGAAATTGTAAGCTTATTTTTCCTCCCATGTCTTTATAGATAGAAGCATTGGTATTTTCTACCTGTCTAGCTGGAGGTGTCATATTCCGTTCTCTTGGGAATGTTACTTCATACCTTTTTGTGATATGCTTCTATTCAGTATAATTTCTTGGATTGGTGAGGATTGATGTTGTAATCCCAGGGCTGTTGAGAAATCTGGTGTTTGGGGTTACATTCGAGCTCATAAATTTATAATAGATACGATAATCTATCGCAAGCTCCATCATTCCTTTCTTCATGGAAATTCCATCTGTCTTGATTCTCAATCTTAGACAGTGTGCTGCATCTCTGAGATGTGTGGTGAAGTTTGAGAAAACATTAATATATGCAACTTGGTTGCATAGAGAAGCTTCTACTGTTCCTAACAAATTTTTCTTAAAGTCTGTTATTCTATCATCTTGTAAGACACATAGAACAGAACAGTCTATACCATCTCTGGCTAAAAGCTTTATTTCTACTTGAACTGCCCCAATATGCATATAGGAATATTTCTTCTGAGATGCTTCACTTACATCTTTTGGAGTGATTAACCTGATGTCGGTTTCTTTTCCAGTGGCAGGAACTGTTAGTTCAAGAATCTTGAACCTGTGAGAATCCATAAGGAAAGATTCTCTCCTATAGATCTCATTAAGCTTGAATCTAGGAACCAATGTTTCTCGTATACTAGATTCAATTTCATTGTACTCGAATTCTTGAGCATTGATCAGCTGTACATGCATAGTATTTCTTTTACTGAGTATTCTACTCAGCATCTTCACATCTCTTCTGGTTGAAGATGTAGATTTGGACGAGGACCAAATATGGAATTTAGGTTTACTAAACTTAAACTCACTTTCTCCTTTTGGTAAAGGGGTATGATTATTTTGCTAGTTACGTTTTGAGCTAGTTGTTCTTCATTGATCCCTTCTCCTTCTTGTATCTTTATTTTTTCTATGCTTGTTTGCAGTCTTGCTATCCTGCTGTTTAACTCTTGGAATTGATTTTCAAGATCAATACTCATCTCTTGGAGATAAGCTATCTTGTAATTCTGTTGATGGATTATTACCTTGACATTATCATGCACCGTTTCTGTAGGAATGACAAAGCTTAGAGCTATATCATCTTCCTGTTTTACTTTTAGTTCAACTCTATGATTCATCCTAATCAGGTGATCAGAGTTTCTAAAAGATTTTTCAGTGATTCTTGAGAAGATTTTATCTCAATTGCTTGCTGACGAATGTTGTCGGCGAGATGCTCAGTGCGAACTAGCTTCTTTTCAATATCCAATAGATATTGTTTTTCTTTGAGATAATCAAGCTTGGCTTCAATCTTGCCAAGTGTAGAACTTATTTCTTCAAATTGCTTGAACTTGAGATGAAATCTCTCAAGTTGTATTGCAACATTGTCTGAGGTCGTGCTCCTAGATAGATGATCTAGGTATTCAGTTAGGCTTGGTCTAGAAGGATCAAGCTCTTCAACCTCGACTTCTCTTTAGAGGTAGACAAAATCGTCGTAGAGTCTATTTAATACTCTACAGATATACTCTATCGAGTATTGGTCTTCCTGAATATGCCTTGAATGAAAGCACTTTTGCCACTTATCAGTACCTTTTGTAATACATAATAACTGATAATTTTTTAGTTTGGATTCTCTTTTGTTAGACAAGAGAAGCCAACTTTGTGGCATAAGTCTTGATAACCTGCTTTTGAGCCAAGCAGGCTTTGATACCAACTGTGGCGGATCTAACTGAAACTCAAAACGTTCAGCGGAGTCTGATCGTAATCAAAAATTTCTTGTAGAACTTCAATTTGTTCTTCAGTTCGTTTGATTCTTTGATGAACCTTGAGGATAATATCTTAGTAATTTTTTGTTTTTCTAGGAAGATTATCTCTGTATTTTACCAATCTTCTTAGTTTTCTTTTTTCGTCTTGCAATTCTTTACGGGAAATTTTAGCATAAGCTAATAAATCAAGTCGGGTAGCTATTAAATTTGCTATTGATGATGAAAAATAATTGTTTACCTTCGAGTGAGATGATGAGTTTATATTTATAGTATGCTAGATAAACAAATTCATAGACTTAGGCCCACCATGCTCCGTCAATTTTTAAAAGAAAACAATAGAACACACAAAATTGAAGAGAAGAGATGTATTACCTTGTTAACTTTACAAGTTCAGGTATCATTTTGGCAGTCCTTTAAGAGTCTAGACACCTTTCGTGCATATTACCCATTAGAGATATGTAGGAAACTGTAAAGCAAACCGAAATTGAAGAGAAGAGATGTACATGATTCAAATCCAAGATATGCAGACCAAGCTGATTCAAAATCAAAGGTACCATTTTTAATTTGCAATGGAGTTCATTTTGTAAGTGAGATCGAGACCGAGAAACTAAGCTTCTTGATTCGGCTAGGTCACTTTTTGGATTATGCAGTCGAAACTGAGGAAAACAAAGATATTGCTATATGAGGGGTAAAACGGTATCTCTGCCACCTGCTGACTTGGCTCCCCCACCTTGGTAACCTTTGCTTCTCAATTGGTATATAGGGAAAGGTTCTATTAAAGATCTTCTTATTGAGGATTAGTTGAGGACTTATTCGTTTCACCCTATTTTCGATCGCATATTCACATCTCGACCGTCAAGTTTGTAGATATAAATGGGTAGATCATCTTTACAAATTTTCATCCAAATTCAAAATCGTTAAGGCATTCATACATATGATTCACCGATTATAAACTTGAACGATTGATATTTGACATATTTGGATCGTATGGATTTAATCTATTTCGATGTCTTAACGATCATCAATTTGACTGAAAATTTATATAAGTGATCTACTTATATAGTCCTATAAACTGAACAGTTGAGATGAAAAAATATGATTGAAAAGTGGGTGTAATAAACCATTAAGGAAAAAGTCATCGACTAGTCCTCAATAACAAGGTCCTCAATGGATCTCCTCCCTTATATATATAGTCAGGATTATGTGCACGTTTGAGGGTCTTTCTGATCACCAAATTGGCTGAAATTTTGCAGAGATGATCTACACAAGATGATATAGATATGTCTAGAAGGAAGTTTCAGGAAATTCGATCGAAAAATGATCCAAAAATAGAAATTCACACCAAAAAATTGGTGTGAACGTCCGCACCTGAAACTTTCTGTATATATATATAGGAAATTCCATTCCATTCATTGATCCTACTTACCTTTGCAACATTACAATAGTGATATTTATATCAATCAACCGACCTAATATATTAAAGTACACTCGAACCTAATATTGGGATATTGGCATTAGTTTTATAATTTTATGTTGCATTTTGTTTGGTGAAAATTAGGAATATGGCTTCTTATTACAATCAAAAGCTATATTAGCTAAAATAGTTACTTTATCTATGCAACGAGGAATAGCCACTAATATTATGAAAGGCAGCAAAAGATTTGATTCAGGGTTGCCAGCATTGCAATAGTAGTTCATCATTTAGATATGCGGCAAAAAAATAAGGTGTCAATTTATAGTAATCCGATCTAAAATTATTTAGACTATAGAACAAAATTTTAAAATCTAACAAAAAGAAACATGACAATGATGAAAATTTAAGTTCATGGGGACACAAAAAGAAAACACTAACAAGTATGAAAATGTAAAACATTTTATGATAAAATTCAGTTTACCATCTTGAACTTTGGGGTTAAAATTAGTTCAGTCCCTCTTTTTAAAAATTCATCATTTAATACCTTTAACTTTTAAATGTCTACACCATGGTTCAAATTTTTATCTGTTTATGAAGAATGGAAGTCTGCATCAAATATATCGATGAAATATTTTTATATTTTGTCAATTTTATAATTGTAAGTTAAAAAAAACTAGATTTCTCCAATTTAAAGGGTAGATTTGGAACCTTAAAGTTAAAAATAAGATAGGTGAACTTAGCATTTAGTGAGGTGGAAATAGTTGCACCCTCCTTTTTTTAAGAATCGTATGTTTACTACAAAAAACTAGTGTCTGACTATTAAATGGTTACAAAACGAAAGTGATATTAATCTAATAATAACAAAACTAAATAAAATGACAGTTGCAAGGATCGAACTCGCACCCAAGTACCATCTCATGCACTGCCTTACAATTGGGGTGTGGAAGCATTTAGATTAGTAAAGTATGTTATTTATTTATAGGGAAAAAGTGCAAACAGTGTCTCAAGTTTCACAAAAAATGCACTTTGGTGTCTCACGTTCTAAAAACATTACAATGGTGTCTAAAGTTTCACTCTTGTTCCAACATCAGTACCTCTATTAATTGACTTAGTTCTGTAACGAAGATAAAAACTGTAAGGGTGTATTCGTCCATCTATATTTAATTAATTTGTTGCTTCTCCATACCAGATTTTTCTTTCAGTCTTTTCTTCTTCATTTTCTTCTCTCTTTTCAGATCATGTACGGTTTTGTATTGTGTATGGTTATTCAACTTATCATCTCTACACGGCTGCCGCCATATATATGTTAGCCCATTTTCCATCCAAGAAAGAAAATACATGGTTGAGGTATGTTTAGATCTGGAATAAGATTCGATCGCAGATAATACAAACAAAGATTGAAGGTCAAACATGGAAGCAACATGAAAAAGTTTAATCACTTCCGAACCTAACGATTGTCTTTGGACACACTAGCCTTCTTCTTTGGTCGTCTATCTCTAAACGCGAGCACACCGGAAAATCACCAACTCAGGTTGTCTCTGTCTCTTGATGCGACACTCTAATCAAGTTTAGAGCTAGAATTTGCCTCATCTTCGAGCACGGTAACTGAATAGTCTGAATTTACCAAGTCTGACATCAACAAATCTCGATCAGCCAAGGTTGATTCAAAGCCAAGGCCCGTAGGTGCTAACCTGTCAATCTTTCAAGGCTCTCCATGTTTGAATTATGATTGCGCTTCTTTTTTCTGTTCACCGAACTAACAAAAAACTGAGCATGACCGAACAAGCTCACAGTCTTATGGCGTCGTCGACTCGGAGCTAACAAACTGTGGGGCTTAAAGAAGCCAACTCTATGGACATCATGATGATTGGGGAGTAGGGTTTCTAGGTCATGGATTAGAGAGAGAAAGTGAGAGACTATAATGGAGAGAGACCGAAATAGTTGAATCCTTTCAAAATTTGGGGAAATCGATTTAAGGTTATGAAAAACTTGAAGCGACCAAAATATCCTTCAGGTTTTTGTTACATGTTGACTCTATTACAGAAATGACGAGGCTACGTACTGATGTTGTATCAAGAGTCGATCTTTAGATATCATTGTGATGTTTTTAAAAAATGAGACACTAAAGTGCTTATTTTGTAAAACTTGAGACACTGTTTGTAATTTTTTCCTTATCCAAAAAGCTATGTGGGCTTGAGCCTCACACTGCCCTAATGTGGCTCCGCCATTGATTAAAATAGTTGGATTCCATTTATATAGGTAAAGATATCAATATTTTCTTCATATTGAATAACCTAAACTAGTGACAAAATTATACTCAAATGTTCAAAAATCACAAAGTTGTTATTTCGAGTACTACAACTGAATATTTGGACAACATCTCCAATATTGCCTAGGGTAAACTCCAAATATGTAAAAAACTACTAAGTCCGTATAATTGACATATCAGGTAAGTTTATAGAGTTATACAAGTACATTACAATGATAACATAACTCAAAACATATGAATCCATAACTCATTGAATACGTCTCCATGAACATATATAACATTAAATCATGTTTATTTTTAGTTTTCCACCGATTTATGCCTAGCAAGGCAATTACTTACGAGGATCTTCCTCTCTTCAAAGATGACAAAATCCCAAGAGTAACCATAATCAAAATATTAAAAGAAAATGTCACAGAAATCCACTTTTAAATATTGTCTTTGCTTTAAGTTAACCCAATAGTTTTTGTACACAGAGATCCACCCTACCAGCTTCAATTCTTTTTTATTGACCACTTTAACCTTGTATTTTATAAATCAGATCAGTCCTTCACGTCTCTCTCTCTCTCCATTATTCAATCGTGCCGATGTTGTCCACCTCCAGTTCCGACGAGTATGTCACCCGCCGCATCAGATCCAGATAGCTACACATCATCCTTGTTCCACGATCAGATTTACTCAACGCCGTTCAGATTTGAGGTACGAATTTCTTCACTAGGTTTCTGATTCAGATCTACTCACTTCTTTTTGTTCATATGCTTATAAGAGACAGTGAATGAGTTGATCAAAACGATTTGGTTTTGTTGATTTTGTTGATGTGGTGGCGATTTTACAGTGATCGCAGTGATGAAGATGACGAAGGAGTTGAAGGTTTTTCATTCTTTGTTGGTATTAAGGTTTGTGAAGGAAGTTGAGGATTCAATTTGGAATTACAGCTTGAATGATCGATCTGTTAGGGAAACGATGCATCATAGTGGTAGTGGATTTAATTGTATGATAACGAAAGGCCTGTAGTTTCAAAACGTCTATAGTATATTTTCGGCACTGTTATATTACATTTTCGACATCGTGTTTGTACATTTTCGACAGTGTAATTGTATCTTCGACATATTGAGTATATTTAGTATCACTTGGTAGTAGCTTTTATGGTGGATCGTAATAGCTTTTGTTCTATAATGTAGTAGCTTTTGTTGTTGGCGATAGTAGATTTAGTTTTATACAGTAGTAGTTTTAGATTATAGTAGTTTTTGTAGCCGACATTAGTATCTTTTGTTACCGACAGTAGTAGCTTTTTTGCTGACAGTAGTATTTTTCTTAAGGTAGTAGTAGATTATGGTGCAAGTAGCAATATCTTTTGTTACTGATGATAGTAGCTTTTTTTGACAATAGTAGTAGTTTTTGCTAAAGGTCGTAGTAGCTTTTGGTATTGGAGATAGTAGCTTTTAGTAGTTCTTTTATGACCTTGTTAGTGGTCCTCGAAATGCTCAGCGTTGTAGTTGTTGTAGTTAATGGTAGTAGTTTTTGTTGCTGGCGACAGTAGATTTTGGTGTAAATGACAGTAGCTTTTGGTATTGACATTAATAGTAGCTTTTGCTAAAGGTGGTATTAGCTTTTGCCAAGAAACATCGTCGGAGGTTTGCCGGAGACACGCTAGAGGTTGGCTAGGGAATTGCCGGTGGTCTGTCAGAGACTTTTTCAGAGAGGAGAGTGGTTGTTGACTCTCTACATAAGTTGCAATTTTATAGATAAAAAAGAACAAATCTAATTTTGTTGAATTAGTGATAGTCTGTAATGTTGTCAAACTTTTATACCTTTATTTAGACTTGAGTGGATTTATATGATAAAAAAATATTTAAGACCGTCCATCTCTCGACATATGCATCCCTGCAACCGGACGCTTCAGGGTCCGAACCGAACAATTCAAACCCGAATATTTCAGAGTAAAGACTTCACTCTTCTCGATGCTACGAAATTCCATTCCTTACCTCCGACCAAAAAGAAATCATATTCCCAGAAATACCCCCTCATTTCTCTCTCCACCCCCCAATCCGAAACGATTTCTTCATTATTGTCCGAATCCCCCAAAAATAAAAAAACAAGAAAGAAAACGGGAAACCGTCACGAAAAAGAAGAGAGCTCCCCACAACAAGCACTACTCTCCGACCCCATTTTCGTCATTCTCCGATTCCCCTCGCCGGAATTTCCCTCTCTCCAAACTCCGCAACCGCCGCCGTCAGCTCCGATTCGGCTTTCTGATCGCTCCGCAGGCTCTTTTCCCAACCTCCGCCTGAATCTATGTCCGATTGGGTTTGGGGTTCGGAGGATAAATGCATGTATCGGTGGATCTAGGGTTTCGGAGCCTGGTGCTGGTGGCCTGCGTCCTGGTGCCGGTGATCGGATTCTTCGTCGCTCGCCAGAAATGGCGCCTCGCCGCCGCCAGAGGTGAGGAGATCAAGCGGCTGTTGGCTTTGGCTTCCGCGGAAGCTGCTAGGGCTGAGTTTGAGGTCACTACTGGCTACGACGTCGTCGTTTTGGCTCCTGAGAAGAGGGATTCTTATTGCGCCGTCTGCTACTGCCCCACCACCACTCACTGCGCCCGCTGCAAGGCGGTCCGGTACTGGTACGTGATTCACTCGTTTCTCTTCTCTCTGTGTTTTGGTCAAATTTCCGCTCGTTAGGGTTTGTAATTCTATGAATTTGGGGCTGATTTTTATTTTTCCTTGGTTTAATTTTTATTTGTCTTATAATTCCTTGAAAAATCAGAAGTAACTATTTAGAGGAAACGAAAATTCTATATTGTCCTCTGCTTGAAGAGCCTGAAACCAAAAGGGTGTTTTATTCTACATCCAAACCAAGTGATATCATGGCAAGCTATACTCCCGGTCCGTGGAGTTTTGATTGCATTGCAAGCTATAATTTTTCTAAACATTAAATGTTTAGATTGATGTGTGACACCTGCATCAAATGTTTCAGTTCTGGGAAGTGTCAAATTGTTCACTGGCGACAAGGTCACAGGGAAAAGTGCCAGCCTGCACGCATAGTTGATCCAATTGTTGATGGGGAAAGTGGTGAAGGCCAGAAGGTGACCAAGAAACATCTTGAAACTAATGCTGACAAGTTTGAAGCTAGGCAGTTAACTGAAAAATTCTCCGAGGAACCTGCAGTTCCTAATCCTGGTTGCCCTCCTGAGGTTCAGTGTGTAATGGATGACGATAGTGAGGATGAATATCTTGCCGATAGAAAAGAAACAAATTCTCCTTCTGGGTCATCAGCTACCTCATTTTCTGGATTTTCGACCTCTACAAGTGGTAGTGGATCTTCAGATGATGTTTCTGTTAGTGAAAGTGTTGGTTCATTTGAACCTGACAGAGCAGATGCACACCAATCTGTTAATGATTCCCTTGACATGCTGCAGAATTCATTTAATCTGGAGCAAATTGATCAATCTAGGCCATTATCCCCAAAGTTTGCTAGCTTGGTTGATTCTGTGGATGGCTTTGCAAAACTGAGTAAGTCAAATCAGGTTAAACCTAGTTGCAATAATGGAGAGAACGAGCATATGTCAAAATCTTCTTCGGGTGTGAATCATGATGGCTCAAGTAAGGGTCCAGCTACCAAGTCATGTACAACATCTTCTGATTTCTGGGGAAGAGCTCTTGATTCTTTTCAGCCTGAGAGTGATGATCATGTGTCCAGTTCCTGTATTGCTAGTACAAGCAAGATTTCTTCTTCTGGATCCTCCGCTCACATTTCATTTGAATCATCAACTGCTGTCCCCCTGCATACAGGAGACTCTGACTCAATTGGCAGTATGTTAGACGATGCTCTTCCAGACACTTCAGGGCATAAGTCTGTCTATGGGGCTGAGTTAATGGAAAAGACTAGGGGAGATGTTTCAAAGTTCAGGAACTCTCCATCCCTGAACTTTGATGGGTTGAATAATGATGATAGTGGACCTCGCAATAATTCACTTACCTTCAACTCTAGAGAAACTAAATCCATGGCATCACCCTCTTCTTATGGTCCCAAATCTCTTAGCAATGAAAGTGTTCCAAGTAAAGATGCTTTGCATTTTAGTAGAGTGATACCTACTAGTTCAGAAAGGTCGAGCCATATTGCTGAGAACTGTAGTAGGACGTTGAAGTCTAGAGAAACTGATTGTCAGTCATCCAGTGTTTCTGATGCTTGTTTTGTATCTGGTGGCCGAGGCTCTTTGGGTCTAAATGTAAAATCTGTAAACGGTCATTCTGTTGTGTCTAGTGCTACTGTTCCATCTCAGGTTACAAGATCCTCAAATGATAAGACTGGCTCGAAGACTTCTGTATTTAAAATTTTTGATCAGTTTAGAGGACCGAAAATTTCAAAGCACTATCCGTTGGGAGGTGGGAGTGAAATTGCAGAAAAACAAGCTGAGAAGGTTTTACATTTTATTCTATTATTATGAATATGCACCTTTAACATTCAAACTGCCGTGCAGTATAATGTGGCTTATCTGTTTTGTTTCTGCAGGAACTCTTTCCGTATGGAGTATTTGTCAAGCTTTACAATTGGAACAAGGTGGAATTGCACCCTTCTGGCCTTATAAATTGTGGTAACAGGTAAAAGCGGCTGATATTAAGTTCTTGAGACATGTTTGAAAGGAGTAGGACATGCGTGCCATTGAGTAGTTATGTGTGTGTGTGTGTATTTTAGTTTTGCTGGAAAATGGTTGACACCCAGATAGGCTTGCCCTCAGCCTAATGCATACAGTTGAGTAGCTATTTGACTGGGTAGATCTTTTTGAAGTCTCATCTATTAACTATGTGTGCTTGTCTTGTTGCATAGTAGTCAGTATCACCAGCTATGTGTGCTTGTCTTGTTGCATAATAGTCCGTATCACCAACTATGTGTGCTTGTCTTGTTGCATAGTAGTCAGAGTCACCAACTATTTGTGCTTGTCTTGTTGCATAGTAGTCAGAATCACCAACTATGTGTGCTTATCTTGTTGCATAGTAGTCAGAATCACCAACTACGTGTGCTTGTCTTGTTGCATAGTAGTCAATATCATGAAGTGCTATATGTATGGTCTAATGCCATCCACTACTGTGCCAGAGTTGTGAATGGCCCCGAACTGTACAATAACTACATTATTTACTGAATTTGGTGAGACTGCTATGTGTGTGAACCGTATTAACTGGTTTTTATTAGTTGACAAATGGCTATTCTTTGCCAAATAAGACTTCTGTAAGTATTTATAGGAATGTGGCTTGCATAAGAAAGTTGGATTGTTCTCCAACTAACTGAAAACTATTTTAATTTATATTGTGATGAGATATTAAGGACTTAAAGTTTTTATGTTGTTGAATTTTATGATTGATTAGTAATGTTTGTTGAAGCATTCCATAAGAGCTGGTGTAAATGGAAGAATGCCTTGACATATGTGCATGTGTAAGGGTCTGGTAGTGTTTTCTAATTGGTGGGCTATCAGGAAAGGAACAGTTGGCTAGGGTATTCTCTACCGAGTTATCACGTTATGCAATTCATCTTGTGACTGAAATCCTTTGATGAGTTTGATATAATAATGTATAAACCCGTTTTGTCACGGTTTATCTTATCTAATAGACTGATTATTGAGTAGGGTATAAACTTCTTATTTGTAGATTCAAAGTTGATTCTCTTCTCTTATTGATTTTCTTGTTTATTGTTCTGTTGTCAATTTTCGTTCTAACATGGTCTTTATTCCTATTGTGCAGCTGCTATGCCAATGCAGTCCTCCAATGTTTGGCATTTACTCCTCCTCTGACTGCTTATTTGCTTCAGGGACTCCATTCTAAATCTTGTATGTTTTCAAGCATGCTCTCCATTACGGATTTAATTAAAATTTTATTTCGTACAACCATTAGCTCTCGTATAATAGAAAGTTTATTGTTGAGTCTTTACTACTTGTCAGGTGCAAAGATGGATTGGTGTTTCATGTGTGAGTTTGAAATTCTAATTTTGAAGGCAAAGGAAGGGAAGTCTCCACTGTCTCCCATTGGAATACTTTCCCAGTTAAGAAATATCGGTAGTCAACTTGGTAATGGGAGAGAAGAAGATGCCCATGAATTTTTAAGGTGTGCTAGCTCTTTATTTATATGGAGCCTATAGCCATGTCTTGGCATTAGTCAAACTAATACTTTCTTTCATACTTTAATTCATTAGTTATATTCACAGATATGCTATTGACATGATGGAATCCGTTTGCCTTCTGGAATCTGGGGTTAATGCTTCGCAGTCTTTCAAGGAGGAAACAACTTTAATAGGCCTTACCTTTGGAGGCTACCTTAAATCCAAGGTAATGTACAATATTACCTACCATGATTGACAAATTTATAATCAAGGAAATTCCTGTTGTAGTTGAACTATGTTTGGATGCTGTTTGATCGTTTCCATGCAACTGATAATGAAAACAATTTTTTAATTTCCCCAGATAAAATGCTCAAGGTGCCAAGGCAAGTCTGAGCGGCAAGAACGAATGATGGATCTTACTGTTGAAATTGAGGGTGACGTTGCAACCCTGGAGGAGGCTCTGCGGCGATTTACTGGCACTGAGGTCTTAGATGGTGAAAATAAATACAAATGTAGCAGGTTAGATGTGTTTCTTAATGCTTTTGAGAATTCGTATTTTCTATATGCAATCCATTTCATGTCTAAAAAAAGGAGAAAAGAACAATAAAACAGAACAACTACTACATGCTAAGTGTGCTGATGAGGCTATAACTGTTAAGTCCTCTGGTATGTGTTGGTTAATTAGAAATGCCAAGTCCCCTATGACAATCATTTTGGTCCCCTATTTAGAGATGATACATACATATCAGAGAAAGTAGATAGAAAATGTGGGTAAAATCTTGAAATGGTACCTTAGATAAAAGCTAAAACTAAAAAATGGAGATAGAAAATGTGGATAATATCATAAAATGGTACATAAGATAAAAGCTAAAAGCTAAAAACAGTACCTTAAGATGAGATGCTAGAATGCTAGGTAAAGTATACTTGTCATGTGTCACGATGCTTGCCTTTCATATATTTCCAGAGTGCGAAAGGTAATGTTATTCTTTTAGTGCAGAATAATGGATTGTGGAAAGACAAACTCTGTTATATTACAAAGAATTATGAATGGTTTTCACCTCATACCCATTTTTGTAATCTTCTCCTTACGTTTCCTTCAAAGTTAACAAATATTGATACCTTTTGGAGTTGCTATTCATGTGAAATCATTGTCTTTGAGATGCCAACTTCAGTGTCTTACAATGTATATGTATCACAGATGCAAATCTTATGAGAAGGCTAAAAAGAAGTTGACAATACTAGAAGCTCCCAATGTTCTTACTATTGCATTGAAGCGATTTCAGGTAATTGATTTTTACAAAGTGGTGCTATAAAGTTTTCGTATTTTTTCATACTTATCTTTTTTTTATTTTTTTTTATTTTTTGTCAAACAGTCCGGGAAATTTGGGAAGATCAATAAGCCCATACAGTTTCCTGAAATTTTGGACTTGGCGCCTTACATGAGTGGCACAAGTGACAAATCACCTATATACAAGCTTTATGGGGTTGTTGTTCACTTGGATGTCATGAATGCTGCATTTTCTGGTCATTATGTGTGCTATGTTAAGAATCTGCAGAACAAGTGGTTCAAGGTTGATGACAGCACGGTATGTTCATAGATAAGTTGGTGTTTTTATCGCAACGTCATTGTTTATTTATTTATTTAAGATACCAGTGCCTTAATTTTAGGAAGTTTTGGCTATGTTGTGTCTGCGTTACGAATTACATGTATGCACATCTATATAGTTATGGCCTCTACATTTTTGTTTTACCTAAAAGAATATGTATCCAACATACAAGGGTTAGCTTTTGGTTGTTTATGAGTTTGGTACTCATGGATGGTTAATTAGTTTCCAAAGCTTCTAAGGACTATATAGTGTATATGCTGGTCCATGTAGCCCTGTTTCATGTTTTGGTGTCTTATTGATTGCTTGGTAGACTTTTCCATGCATAAACAGTTGATTAATTTGATAAATATATATAATTATATTGTATGTGATTGGGCAGGTAACTGCTGTGGAGGTTGAAAATGTCTTGGCGAAAGGGGCATACATGCTTCTGTATTCAAGGTGATGCCTGGATCTCTTTGGTTTTTCTTTTATCTTTTCTAGTCTTCATTGTTTGGGCTTTTGACTCAATTACCCTGCAGGTGCTCGGCAAGAGCCCCGAGATTAATAAGGAGCAGAATAATACCTTCGGATACAAAACATAGAGCCATTACTTCATTGATGAGTGGAAAGAGTACCAATTTGAAATCAAAATCCTTTTTGTCACATCCAAGTGGTTGTCAACCCACCACTTCTTGTCCTCCAGAGAATTCTACCAGTTATCTACCATTGCAAAGGATTTCAGAAGAAGACTCGTCAAGTGACAATTCTTCCCTTATCACCAGCTGTTCTGACGAAGGTTCTTCTGGTTCTGATAGCACACGGTATTCTAGTAGCACCGATGATTTCTCCGATTATTTGTTCGGTAGCTCTTGGAGAAACATTTCGGATTCTGACAGTTCTTACTCATCCTCTTCCTCACCCTCGAGTTTGAAGCACTCGCCCCTTTCTGATTCAAACCGGTACGCTTCAAGGGCCAGCGAAACAGTGGGTTTTTGGGATAACCGACCTTTTGAGGATAGCAGCAGATTTGTGAGTGTTCCTTTTTTGAGTTCTGACATCACTAAACAGTGTAGAAAGTTAGCTAGTAGCAGCAGCAGCAGAAGCTATAGGGAAACTGACTCTGAGAGATTAGGGCGTGATTCGGTAAGCAATGTAAAATTAAGAAATACAAATTCTGTAAGAACAGCAGGCGTTTGATCGTCACAGTTAGGAAGCGGTAAAAATAATTGAGTATGGCTTTGTATGTAATGTACCCATTGTCAATAGCTGATTTAATTTATATGTGCAGTTTTGTGAAGTCAGGGCAGGCAATGTTTGATTGTCTGGCTTTTCTGGGTCAATTCGAACTTATTCTTGCTTCTGGAATCTGGCGGAGTTGAACGTTTCAATTTGACCTTCCTGACCAACCTTCTTCATTTGCCATTGCTTTTGGTTGTCAACTTTTTCTTTCTTTAAACATGGTTTCCTCAGAAACTTTTCTATACAAAGAGACTAATCATTTTCCCCCTGTCGCGGTACCATGACTAGATTAATATTTAACTCCAGTCAGCGTATCGGTGTAATAAAAACCTAGTGGAGCTGCTGCACACCATGTAGATGTTTATGAAGACACAAGTTCGCAAATCACAACTTGTCCACCCTGCCGAGCTTAACTTTATAATACAAAATGACCGTGACCATTCAAGAATTGGACGTGAGAATCTATTTGTCGCCATTCAAGAAGGCATTGCAAAAGCAACTAATCTAACTCTTCTTGACTAAGGTTTTATATTATGAAACAATAAAAATTCTTATACATGTATATATCAATTTCGATGGTGAAGATTTCTTTCAGGCCGAGCCGAAAGCAACCCCGGGAAGGCCAACCAAAAATGGAAAGTTGTTAAATATAAGTTTTTTTTAATATTAACCTTAACTTTTGTACCGACCTTTTATACGTACTGTTTGGACGAGTCCTTCCCTTAATGGGTTAGAGGAGAGTTGTCCAAAACGTTATCATAAAAATAGCAACGAATAGGCGTCAGGAGTAAAGACCATGGTTGGCGGCCTATTACTCTCCGTGCTTAAGTCAGTAAGTAGGTTTGGTGGAGTAATAGTGGTGGGATAGTAACCGTACCTTAATCATTTGTGCTGTCGCTATTTATAGGTTTTCCCCGAGGAGTCACTGAGCTCACATTTCGATGTGGGAATAAATACTCTCATCGGGAAAGACAAGAGGCATTGCATAGCCACGCCAACATAGTGTCAAGTAGCGGTTTACGCGCCGCGCGTGCAGGCGCGTTGCTAGGTTGTTTGGCTGGCGGGTCGCACCGTTGCTTAGACCTTGTTGCTAGCTTGCTTTTCGTGCCGTTAGCGCAGGCTGGTGGGATGATTATGGTTGATTCGTAGGTCGCCAAAGTGCTCTGCTTAGAACGTATGTCAACAAGTCCCCCAAGTCCTCAGTCATGTGGGACCGCTTGACTAAGGAGCTTATAAGTAGACCGCTAGAATAAATCATAACCATCATGCTTAGCTAGCGGGTACCTCAGAGTCCACCCACTCCCCAGTTAAGGCGTCCCTTACATCTGAGTGCGGTGCCCAAAGGGTTTTACTGGTGGTTACCAAGTAACTTCGTCTTTGTGACGAATCTTACACTGGTAGTGTGTTTACGCGTTTAGCGGTTGATCATTGCTCATGCCGACGGTTGATTGTCGCTTTGCATATTTTCGGGCTACCCAGTTGTTCTCTCAGTCAGCGAGGGTCTCCCGAAGAGTGAGGCAAATTCTTGGCGTTGATATATCGCCAGTGTGAAGGTAACAGTGTGTAGTTTTTAACCTTTGAGGGCCGCTTGTCCCGGTCTCCCTGTATCCTCTCAATCAGCGAGGGTCTCCCGAAGAGTGAGGCAAATTCTTAGCGTTGATATATCGCCAGTGCGAAGGTAACAGTTTGTCGTTTTAACCTTCAAGGGGCGGTTGCTCCGGTCTCCCTGAATTCTCTAACAGTTAGTCATACATATGAAATTTGTGGCGCCTTCCACTGCTAGTGAGTGGGTAGTCAGCTTGTTTGCTGGCGTTTTGATATTTTTTGGCGAATAAGCATCTTATTGAGCCGTTCGTCATTCCTTAGCGGCTAAGCATCGCTAATCTCTCCTAGAGGAAGCGTCTTGTATGTACAAGGTGCTAATGAGCTGTTCCTATTGCGCTAGCGGATAAACATCACTTCGCAAATAAGCATCTTGAATTCACGAGGGATTGGCAAGCGGTTCGCCATGTCTTAGCGGATAAACATCGTTAGCATGTTGTGAAGACGAACTTAGGCGGGGTTTATTTATTTATTTTTTACATCTAGTTGTGTACACAACATCGTTTAGTGTTTGAGCTGCTAATATAGGGTAGCTGGAGTGTCTGTTTGTCGTAAATGACCCGCTAATAACATGGTTCGTCTTCTCTCAGGTGATGTGCCATTAATATTCTGCCACACGTCACAATTATACTGGTGGAATGGGCGGTTGCAGCTTTAAATGCGTGACCTTTCGTAAGCGTCATTATGATGCTGGCGACCGAGGCGTCGCCTCAGCTGTCATGTCCCATAATGGTGATGGTTCGCGAAACGACATGGACACTTGGTGGACCTCTAGCGGTGCTAGGGTTTTGATCCGGTTCCTTGCCTCTCCCCTCTCTATATAAGGGGGGGTTTGAAACCCTTCTTCCCCTCACTTTCACTTTGTGCAAACTGTGTCGAGACCCTTGAGAGTGTGATAGAGCTCAGATTTGTGTTTGTGCTGCCGGAGTTTCTCGTGCTCGCCCGTTGCATCTTCTTTTCTCCTACAGAACATTTGGTAAGTTCTCTGTTCTGAACTGGAAATTTTCTCATTATTTTCTTGTTTTGGTTGTTTTCCTGAGATTTCTGAGTCATTCTAGATGAACTAGGGCTGTGTTCATGTTTTCTGGGCTGTGAGAGTAGCTTTGATCGAAAATGATTCTAAAAATCCTTATTTTCGTTGTTAGTGGCGGGTTGAGAAGATGGTGAGTGCTAACAGTGAGGATGAGACATATTCTAGGTCTAGAGCAATAGCGCCAAGTCCCCCCAATCCGTAAGCTAGCTTCATTTCTGTTTTTCGTCCCACGTCAGCGGCTAGGACTTAATTATGGGAAGTGAAAGGTTGGATAGGTATTCCAGAGATCGGTCATATCCAATTGCTGGAGGTGAAGAAGCGTCGGCGAATGCTCTTCCTAACACTTGGTTCTCTAGGAAGTCAGTGACTTACTCATCACTGAACTGAACGAAGTAAATCTGCAACCAGAGGTCTAAAATTCAAAGTGGGCCTGATATGTCGTTCTAGTTCAGTTGGTGAAGTGAAAGCTTGTACAACGCTCGATATAGGAATCTCAATATTAGCTGAACTAGACCGAGACGATGCCCATTGAAAACAAGAGTTGCAGTGCGTGTCCAGGCCTTGGTTAACTTTTGGGTTGTTGTGCAGGCTACAAATTTGTGAAGCCAGAAGTCTAGGAATGCAATTCCACTTTGCTCGTCTGCGCGAGCATAGAAGTGTCAAACCCATTCTTTGTATGACAGATGTGTCGGGTAATTTGTTGAATCAGCAATGTGGAAGATGTCTGCATCCTAGAAGAGATATTCTTGATATGCTTCCTCAGTAACTGGAAAACCAGTAATAGCATAAATATCCAATAAAGTAATACCCATTTGACCGAACCTGAAATCGAAAGTATTACTGAATGAGTTCCAGAAGCAGGCAGCAGCCATCATTGGAGGATGATTCGCGTCATGACTGTTCAAAGTAAAACTCAGGTCAATAGCGTCTGGGATTCATGCCAGCCTTCATCGATCCAGATCAAGTGCTCTACGATTGCGATAACACTTCATCATTTGATCGCTGGAAAATGGCCAGGCTCTAATTCTGGCTGGACAGTCATTTTGTTTCTGCCATACAATGACATCAACAGGAACATTCTGGAAAAGGAAGATTGGTGTTCTTGATTCATGGTAGTAGTGTTGAACTTCTGGGAGCTTCTTCATGAATGGAACAAGTCCAACGGTGGCTCTAGTGGTCAATTCCAGATGGGAGTGGTTTGGGTGATCGATGGCTTTCAACTTTTTGGAGATTCTCTTGCCATCAATGACCATTTATTTAGGGGGAATATTATTCATGGTGTAAAGGTGTCGTGGAAATGAGATTTAGTGTCGAGGCATTTAGAGGAACTGAAATAGTGTCTCTGAAATTAAGCGTTGTTTACTGAAGGTAGACGACGGCAAAAGGGGAACGATGCGGCGTTCCAATTATTTAAAGAAACTGGGCCGGGTTTCTAGCCCTTATCAATTTCACAAGTGGGCTTGTGTTCAATCTCAAAGCCTGGGGGCAATGTTTGGGCCAAAATAATATCTTTTCGGTGAATGCTGATTCCTTGAGCCCATTAGACCGATACTTACAGTCCAAGTAATTGTACATATTCTTTTTTCCTTTTAAGGTCATGCTTGGCTGATTTGCATGAATACATAAGATTTGTTAGTCGTTTAAGAGGTACATTTCCTAGTGGATCAAGAGATTTGATTTGCATTGGCCTGCAAATAAGAACAAACTCTAGTGTTCACTATATAAGGAGGTCATGCGAATGAAGATGGAGATCTTCAATCAATCAATAAACAACTTTTGCACACTGCAAAACAAGCCTCTCTCAGAGCACCTCTACCAAAAACATTCCTTGGGTCTTTTTGCTCATCAAAGCCCTACCCGTAAGCATTCCCCGCTGCAACTCACCAAAGCCCGATGGGAGTGGTTTGGGTGATCGATGGCTTTCAACTTTATGGAGATTCTCTTGCCATCAATGAATATTTATTTGGGGGAATATTATTCATGGTGCAAAGGTGTTGTGGAAATGAGATTTGGTGTCGAGGCATTTAGAGGAACTGAAATAGTGTCTCTGAAATTAAGCGTTGTTTACTGAAGGTAGACGACGACAAAAGGGGAACTATGCGGCGTTCTAATTATTTAAAGAAACTGGGCCGGGTTTCTAGCCCTTATCAATTTCACAAGTGGGCTTGTGTTCAATCTCAAAGCCTGAGGGCAATGTTTGGGCCAAAATAATATCTTTTCGGTAAATGCTGATTCCTTGAGCCCATTAGACCGATACTTACAGTCCAAGTAATTGTACATATTCTTTTTTCCTTTTGAGGTCATGCTTGGCTGATTTGCATGAATACATAAGATTTGTTAGTCGTCTAAGAGGTACATTTCCTAGTGGATCAAGAGATTTGATTTGCATTGGCCTGCAAGTAAGAACAAACTCTAGTGTTCACTATATAAGGAGGTCATGCGAATGAAGATGGAGATCTTCAATCAATCAATAAACAACTTTTGCACACTGCAAAACAAGCCTCTCTCAGAGCACCTCTACCAAAAACATTCCTTGGGTCTTTTTGTTCATCAAAGCCCTACCCGTAGGCATTTCCCGCTGCAACTCACCAAAGCCCGATCCGTCGGCAGTTCCCGCTTCTACCTCATCCGTGAGCAAACAGTCCACCACCACTTCATAAAGCCCTATCTGTATCCGTAGGCGAATACCCTCAAAATCATTGTTGGAGTGAGAACTCTAGCAAATATCCTCAGTTTGTCAAGGAACTCTTTGACGAACGCCCCGCAATCTTTATTTATAGCTCTGCTCAACCATTCCAGTCTGAGTAAGAAACGTCCGCTTCGTGAGAAGATGAGGAAAATCCTAGTTGCTCATCAGCTAGGTCTGCGAAGAACCTAAATGCCTGCCTGACCAGCGCCTGTACGACAGTTGTTTAAGAAGAAGTCAGAAGGCGAACAAGCATCAAAATCAAGGTTGTACCTGACTCATAGGTACTGGCACACCTCAAGTCTGGTTGTTCGAGAAAAGCAATTTTCACCCCAAACACTGAACACGCAGATGGGTATTACTTAAACCAGGTGCAACCATCCAAGAAGCTTTTTGGCCTGAAATGAAGAAAACAAATTAACTTAAAACAAACACAGAATCCTTCACATTCGGTTCGGAACAGAACTTACGGATTGGCCAGACCATTTCTCTTCCCGCCTTCACATTTGTTGGTCAGTATGTTTCAGCACCATTAATATAACTTCAAGCTACCATTTTCTTTTTCATTTCTGTTTTTAGGAAGAATAAGATTTGTATTGGATTGAATGAAACGTTAGTAGAATAAAGTAAAGGGCATTGATCTTATCCAATGCCTCAGCGCCAAGCATATTATAGTAGTCATCCAGAATTCCAGATTGCTTGGAGCATGCTAGGCCTAAAAATACATCATCTTTCGCCTTGCTTGCTTCATTTTTTTCATAGAAGAGGAGCTGCTCAGCACCAAAAGTCTGGGGTCAGTGACCACAAGGGTCCATTTTTGCCAATTAAAGTGAGTAAGAACTGATACCAAATAGCACAAGAAGCCCATAATTATAATTATATTTATAATTATATGAAGAAGGTTTGGTCAGAGTCAAACAAATTGGTCAACAATTACCATTAGTCTTCATGTGAAAGTGAAAAGTTGTAAATTTGTAATAATTTGAGTGCGTTTATATGAATGAATCCAGGGAGTAAATACATAAATAAGAATCAACTGCATTTTCATTCATGATTCTGGATAATAAGTAAATCCAGGAAGAAGAATGTCTCCTCGATCTCTCTTGTTCCTTCTCTTCTCATTCCTTTTTAATGTCATTCAAGTTTAAGAAATGCACCCTATGGAATCATCCCATACCTCACAAATGGAGGTCATATTAGCTTTTGACACATAAATTGCATCCTCTACTGTTCTACACACTACAGACCACAGAGATAGAAGTTACATTAGAATCTCTTGGAAGTACCATTTCACATATGTCAACAAAATATTACACCATTACTCCATATCTCATAAAGCAGTACTCCTATCTAATTCCATCAAGGCAACACCAATAATACTATCCCAAATTTCCTTTGCTAATTAAACCCTCAAATACATCCAAACATCTTGATTCTTTACCCCTCAAAAGTTCTCATCTTGCTTTACCAAAAGACTCAAATTTTCTTTGTTCAAACTTGAAATCCCTCTATACACAAAGTGACCAAAGCCATGATTACATATGCTTTCCCTTCAACTTTTCAAGCATAAATCATCAAACCGACCCGTAAAACCGAGCCCGCTTCCCCGACAAACCGACCCGACCCGAAGCCCGATTCTCCACCACCGCCTTCAAAGCCACCTTCAAATCCTTCACCTCCTCCTCCTCACCTGCACCACCATTCCACTTCATCACCACCACACTCTTGGTCCTCCCACCCACCGTCACCATCTCCGCCTTCACCGCCCTGACCCGAACTGACCGCATGGCCTTCACCAAGTCCCGGTTCAGACCCGGCCTGTCCTCGCAGCAAAGCGTCGCCTTCATAAGCCCCTCGCCGTAGCAACTCACTCTCACTTCGTCCACCTCTCCCGGAAAACTCGACGTGTCCCCCTCCTGCCGCGCCAGCTCATCAACCCGCCCCTTCAGGTCCTTCACGTGTCGCACCACCTCCGCCAGCAGCGACGCCTTGTCCGTCTGCCCATGCAAAGTCATAAAATTTAGGGTTAATTGGTGAATATAGATAGATGACCCGCTTTTCGAAACCTTAACCGTTGCTAAAATTTTTCTAAAATTTTATAAAAATTATCAGGTTATATATATCTAGCTAGATTCTAACTATGATCGAAGAATGTCAGAAAAAATATCTCCAGTTTGCATATATATATTTACTCTGGTGGTGCTGGGGAGGAGGGTACGGAGGGTGGAGAGGTGGGTGTTGATACGCTGGCGGCGCCTCCTCTCTGCTTCCTTGTGGCTCAGCGAAGCCGCTGAGCTTGTAACTGAATCTGCAGCGTCGACCGTCATGTTCACCACGGACGATGACCAGGAGGAGAAGTTGTTGTAACCCTTTTGATATTTTCTCTCCAACAACTCATTGAAAGAAAGCATTGTTGTCTTCTCTTTCTCTTGTAAACTGAAACGATAGAACTGAGAGTATGATAACAACTAAGGAGAAGTGAGTGTGAGACTAGAAGTACGTGAGAGCTGGGAAGCGTTTGAAGAAGAAGAAGAAGAAGAAGAAGAGGGAGTTGGAGTTATAAAGGGAAGCAGAGTCACAGTGGCGCTATGTAGATATTGTACGTACTTCTGAAACACCGAGCCCTTTTCTTTATTTACCGGTGTTGCTGACACGCAGTGGTGATAAGGTAAAAGAAGGTGAAACGGGAACCGAGGCCGGAGTAGATGAAACATGAAAGGGTGAAATCTAGAGGAGACCGAGGGAATATCGTTGAAGGAATCGGTGCAGGAATTCTTGGTCAAAAAGTCTTTTTTGTAGTGATCATATCGACTCACATGCGCGCAGTTAACTGTTTTTTACTACTTGCAGTCGGCCAAGATATTGTTACTGTGGTAAAAGGTTGAAGATTTGGGTGGTGAAAGATTGGAAGGTGGAAGCAATGGGTGGTTAATGACGACGGCTAGTTACTTCGACGGCGGCGAGTACAGGGAATCAAAAGTGGTGATGACTAGGATGAATTCCCACGTCCAGCCGCGGTTACATTACATGTACATTATAGTACAAAAGATAAATATTGTATAATATAATCTATAAAAATTCTTATATACATTAAAGTATAAGTAAATTGAGTATTTATTAAAAAATTTTAATGGTTGATAATTATACTTAATTTTTATTTAAAAAAATAAATAGTGTTATAAATATAAATTAACAGTCTATTTAAATTGTTTTAAATATATCATAATGCACCCAAAATATTCTGTATAATCTAATATATGTTCCAATCCCCCCGACAGTGCTGCGAGTGTGAATGGTTTCTAAACTTTATACATCATTAATTGCACATTTACACATTTCAAAAATCGGTGTCTGTAATCAATTATTGCAAAATTTGAAATCCTAAGTATTAACTACACGAAATCACGATGCCAACTCTAACTTGAACTTCAAAACTCCATCCAACCAAACAAAATAACTAAAAACACCAAACTGATAAATAGTTCGGTTTCTTAAGAACATAAATGGTTCTCTTTCAAGATTGTTATATAGGAAATTAGGTCTACAACCTCTTTTATCATATTGTTGCCTCTTTTTTGGCCTTTTGCTTTTTCTTTCACATCTGTGACCTTTTCCCTCTTTTGTCTACTGGATCTGCTGCTGTAGCACCATGGTTTTTAACTCCAAAAGGCATACAGTAACTAGTAACTAAAATTGTGAGCGACTGAGTGATTCTTAAATAGAAATCAAAACCCACATGAGTAAATTGATGCTTGCTTATTAAATGTATTACTTGATTTGTCCTTTTTTCACTAAACTGTAGTCAATAAGGTTATCATCTTTTTCGTCAATGTCACTAATACAAGGTTAATAATGTTTCATCTTTACCGTCTAAATTTTTTTCTTTGAGCGTCGCATTTCTAAATCAAAAGATTCAAAACTCAGTTTTACGTTAAATTCGCTATAATTCTCTTTTAAATGATTGTTGAAGAGTTAAAAGGTGGGATACCGGACACCCTACATTTTCATAATCAAATCTTGCTCACAAGTAATGTTCTAAAAATCTCTGTTTAGACCGATTAATCCTCCGCCTAGGCCCTAGACAGTGTTTCACCGTTTTGGTTGAAACCGATTAATCTTTGTCATACAACCAATTAATCTCCGTCTAAAAGTGATTAATCGATTAATCACCTGACTAGCACGGTTGTCCACCCAACTAGCACCTAGCGTTTTTTAGAACACTGTTCACAAGGATAGAATGAAAAATGTAAAAGGTAAAACACTATTTGTCTTCCTAATTTTGGTCTGTGTGCTGTCTGTCATCTCCTATCCTAAGGCTCTATCAATGTCTCCCAATTTTACCTAGTTTTAACTTATTCTTCTTTTGGTCAATTCCTTGTTTTAACTTTTACCCCACCCTATGCACTGTTAAAACGTGTCCACACTCCACAGTGACCTCAAAAGTTTCACAAAGCATCTTCCTCAAGAGTTAAACATTTCCAAAAAAATCTTCTAAAAGAGTTAAACATGTCATAATTTACTCCTTAAACCTGTTGGAAATTATGTAATAATATCTAATATGAATAAAAATAAAATTACTTATGACCTTTTTATTTGAAAGACTGTGTCTTTCTAATATGTGTCTTTAGGAATAAGTGTCTCTTGAAGGAGATACGTGAACAAACATGTTGGTACACTTGGGGTTCCATCTTCCATATAAACCCAATAATGTCTCCTTGAGGATTAAGAGATGATCAACCATGATTTCTTCCTTAATTCTTCTCCAAGTCTTCTTCATGCCAAGAGAGTACTAAATACAATTTATGGTTCACTAGAATCCAAAATTTGCAGTGCTTCTATTTTGGACCATCGATTGTTGTATTCTACAAGGCAGACGCCCATCGAATTACAAGCACAAAGGTAGGGCGAAATCTGTCTTTAGTCAAGTGCATTTATGCATGCCTCAATCGAAATGTCAAGTCAGTTCTTCCTTTTCCTTATTCTCTATTTATAGGATTCAAAGACTATTACACTCAAATATTAGGATTGATTCACTACTTCCAATCCTAGATGTAAGTTGTTATGTTTTCTATATTCTTTTTTTAGAAAGAAATCATTATAATTTCATTGATAAAATCTTCGGCCAGAAGGCACTTACATCAAATGTTGTCTTGAAACCTACTTCGGCACAAGCCCTTACACATGATAGGTAGTCCTCATTGCTGCAGCTAAGCACAAATAAAACCTACCACATATGACATAAAAATCATCCTATCTAATCCTGTTAAAGAGATATATTAGTTGCATGCCTAGACCCCGCAATTGGTGTACAGCTGAATAAGACTCGAGGATAAATAAGAAAGTCCTCTATCATACGTATAGGTGAGACCAGAGAGTTCGAGCTTCTCCCTTGCCCTTGCTAGTAGGGTTGGCATCATTCTTCGGCATAGGAAAGGTTATACGCGGCAATGGAGTAGCCTCATTCAGTGGCTTAGTAACCTTGTTCTTGCTTCCTAGACGCCTCCCAACGGTCCTTTTCAAGGAAACTAGGGTAGAGTCAAGATCATCCTCAGTGAACCCCAGAGATTCAGCTTGCAAAGTTGGGACCCTTCCACCCAAAATGGTTTTGAGTTTTTTGGGTGAGGGAGTACACTGACCTGGTCTAGCCCTCTTCTTGAAACGTAGTGCTTGATCCAACTCTTCCACTGTATTATGTACCTCTTTTATTCTTGTAAGAGCCACCTCAGAGGCCAAAACTTGAGTACTATTTCCACTACCTGAGGAACTACCCCGTAGCAACGTTGCAGGTGCAACACCTGCGGCCTTCTCAGTCCTCCTAAGAATCAGTTTCTTCTTCTGTAATACTGTTGCAACCGCCGCTTGGTTAGCGAGACTAACAAGAGGTGTAACTGATTTTGCCGTGAAAGAAAAGGTAGATGATTGTACCACCACCACCGGCTCATCCTCAAATCGTTCACCAACGTGCATGATCAACTTACAGATGGAGCACCTCCCCAACAAGTGCTCATAATCAAACATCAGCAGCGGTTCAATTCCTGGCACCAAGGAGATCCTACGTTCCAACAACACCGGTTTAGAAATATCATGAGTGTTTATAGGTGGAACCTAATATTTCACCTTTACCGGGTTACAATTAAATGTGAAGCCACTCTGGGCCCAATTCGCCATAAAGCTAAGTAAAGCAAGGGAAACTACTCCCACATTGGAAAGGGACAGGAATGCTGCCTTCAATGCTACTATAAATACCGGCACATACATCCCGGTAAGGGGGGAACTTCTGAACTACGATGAAACTTCTTGACTATTCCCGAGTTTTTGAACTCAAGACCCTCTCGCTTAATGTTTTGAAGAACAATGATGGAATCCTCCGGGTTATGGAAACCCGCGAAATTTTGACAGTGCGTACATCCCAAGTAGGTGCAAAAGTTATCTACAACTGTCCAAGTTTATTATATTTTGATGTTATATATATAAAGCCTTTCAGGCCCACATAAAACCCGGCCGGGTTATGTCTATCAATCAGTTTGTTGAGTGAATGCAGGCGATCTCCATTTGACATGAAATATTGCAAGCCTTTCACGACCTTATTTCATGGTCAAAACTCAGCAAGCTCCGATAAATCTCCGATAATCTCCGGTAATCTCCATTTGACATGAAATATTGCAAGCCTTTCACGGCCTTATTTCATGGTCAAAACTCAGCAAGCTCCGATAAATCTCCGATAATCTCCGGTAATCTCCATTTGACATGAAATATTGCAAGCCTTTCACGGCCTTATTTCATTGTCAAAACTTGGCAAGCTCCGATAAATCTCCGATAATCTCCATTTGACATGAAATATTGCAAGCCTTTCACGGCCTTATTTCATGGTCAGAACTCAGCAAGCTCCGATAAATCTCCGATAATCTCTGGTAATCTCCATAACTTGAAATATTGCAAGCCTTTCGCGGGCTTATTTCAGTCTTTGAAAGTCCTTATGGACCCGTAAAGCCCTAGCGGCACTATCTTTATTTACATGCCAAACCGGCATTATATGTGTAAATTTTATCACATTTGCATATTTTGCATCAGATTACCGTGTTATTTGGCAGGAAGCCCTTGGAAATCCTAACGGGCCCGTGAAAGCCCTAGCGGCCCTTGAAAGTCCTTATGGACCCGTAAAGCCCTAGCGGCACTATCTTTATTTATATGCCAAACCGGCATTATATGTGTGAATTTTGTCAACACTTGCAGGTTGTGCATCGGGTTGAAAGTCCTTATGAACCCATAAAGCCCTAGCGGCACTATCTTTATTTATATGCCAAACTGGCATTATATGTGAAATTTGTCAACACTTACAGGTTATGCATCGGGTTGGAAGTCCTAACGGACCCGTAAAGCCCTAGCGGCGCTATTGTTATTTACATGCCAAGCCGGCACTATATATGTGAATTGTCACACTTGCAAATTATGCATTAGTTTAACGTGTTATTTTACAGGGAAAAATACCGTGTTATAAAAAGACATTCCCACCCAAGGCCTTAGCGGCCCATGGAAGTCCTAACGGACCCGTAAAGCCTGAGCGGCCCCATTTTCACTTTATAATGTTAACATGCCAAACCGGCAATATGCGTACATTTTGTCAACACTTGTATATTATGCATCACATTACCGTGTTATTTGACAGGAAGCCCTAACGGACCGGTAAAGCCCTACCGGGCCTATTGTTATTTTATGACGATAACATGCCAGACCGGCACCATATGTAAATTTTTTTTTTCTACACTTGCAAGATATGCATCAAGTTAACGTGTTATTTGACAGGAAAAATTATGCCAACAGCTTGAATACTTTTATTCGAAAGTCAGCTACATGGCAGAAAGCCGCTACAAAAATAAAGGCTAGTCTACAAAAGCAAAGACAAACCCTCCGAGAAGCTCCAGCTCATGGCGCTGCAGACCCGCTACCCCCGCCAGTGCTCGACCCGCCACGTCCTCCCCGGGGCCGTATGATAAACTGTCCCCTACGGAGCGGTGGCCGATTTTGAGGACCACCGACAATCCCACCTCGGGAAGTACCTCTCCGGGCTGCTGAAGCAGGAACCGGGGGACTCCGAGCCGGGTTTGCAGGAGCCCTAGGCTTCGCCACCACAGCTGGACTCGACCGGGAGCCGCCTGCAGCCTCATCGGGTCTGACATGACCTTGGTGACCATCGTACCCGGCCTTGTCGAGCCAACCTTGGCGAATCCCGGCGCTAACAATTTCGGCACGAGCCTCAGCCCTCGCCGACCGCAGCTTCAGCTCAAACTCTGGACTCGCTAGAAACTCGGAGACAGCAGAGTCCCTGGCCCGGGAAACGGCCTGCACCAACTCTCCTTTCTGCTGCTCCACAGAAGTCACTTGTTGCTGCAGCGCTTGATTTTGTTCAGTAAGCTGAGCAATGACGGCATCTTGAGCACACCGGTCCTCCCGGTGACCCTCGATGGCTTTCTCCAATTCCGAGTTCTTGGCCACCAAGTCTGCTACGTGTTCTTCTGCCTTGGCCAACTTTGCACTCGACGCAATGGCTGATGCGCTTGCGAATTCCCGGACCCGAGCCAGGTTTTCTTCGCTCGCCGTCACCTGGTCCCGGGCGGCCCGGAGATCATCCCTGAGGACTCTCTCTCGCTCGGGGATGCCTTCGGTTATGAGCCGATCAGTTGCCAAGTACGACAACCTGACAGCCTACACAAATCAAACAACGGGTTAGTACAAGGAAACAAACAAAAGAAGAACGGGTTAAAAGAAAAAGACACTTACCCGCATCAGTTTCTCCTGCGCCCTCCGGGCTACAGTCACCGGGTCCTCATGCTCCAGTACATAGGAGTCGGCGGCGCAGTTCTTCAGATCCGCTACCATTCTCTGGATGGCCACGTCCGCCATTCCCGCGCCCGCCAACTCCTCCATGATTTCAGTGGTGTCCCGGTGCTGCTTCCTCTCCCTCCTCTCTTTCCTCTCCTTCCTTCTCTTCTTCCTCTCGGACCTTGCCGAGCTGGATGCCTCCCGGGTGCGTTTGTGGGAGGGGACGGGTTCCACTTCGCGCACTTCGTCGCTCCCATCACTCCGCTCAGGGTTCTCACTCATCACCCCTTCGAAACCGACAACTTCTTCACCCCCGTTGTCAGCCTCATCTTCAGTCAACTCCTCTTCACCCGGGAGCATAGATGAGGGAACTGCGCTCATCACCGGTTCTTCAAACTCCACCTCTTCGTCTGCTAAGGGGAATTGAGTCACCGGTTCTTCAATCACCGGGTCTTCCGCCACCTCCTCCGCGGGGCTCCCCACAATCTCTTCATCTAACTCCTGGTACATCTCCGTGTCAAGTACCTCAGCAAGGTACCCGGGGATCTCGTTGAAGTGCAAGGTGTCCACGAGGAATTTCTCAGTATCCCCTTGCTCTGCTTCTGGGCGCAGGAAAGCCGCTTTCGTGGTCAGGTTAATGTCGTATAATTGACCATCCGTTGCTTGTGACCGGATCCCGGCCCAAACAGCCTTATCTTCAAACCCGTCGTATATTCCCGGGTTCTTCCGCTTTGTAAACTCCATCGGAAGAAGAGCTGCAGAAACACATATAGCCCGTTACACAAGAACATTTGACAACAAAAGTTGGAGGGATACGAGACAAACCTGGGAGCTCCATCAACCGGCACCTGCTGTACACATACAGCCTACAAAGCCGGTATGAACTCCGGTCGTCTTGCCCCCGAAAAGCCCACAGCATCCTCCGGATCCTCTTCTCCATCACCGGCTCCAAAGGAATGTCGGGGACGTCTGCAACACATAACGTATGTAAGTACAACTCGGTACGAAGAAAAGAAAAACCCTAAGGGAGAGGACTTACTCATCAGCGGTTGAAAGTCACCCGGTACTTGAAACGCGTATCCCGCGTCTTGAAAGTTTCTTATCAAGAAACTTTTCTCCCTCCAGGTCCGGCTCACGGAGGTTGGCAAGTCCTCGACGATCTTCTTGAAAACCGCTTTGGACTTCAGTTGGATGGTCCCGCTGAAACCCGCCTTCCGGGAGTACTCGGCCCGGTACATGGCGTGTAACTCGTGATAGGTTGGCATCTGCTGCTTCAGCACTTTGTACATAACGCACAACCCAAGTAGCTGCCTCCACATGTTCGGTCCAACTTGCCCGATTGCGAAGTTGCTCGCAGCCAAGAGGTACTGCACCTCTACCTTCAGCGGGAGTGACAGGCCGCAGCGTAGCTGATACTCGTGGCACAGCGTCCACCCATCCCCGGGAGCGAAGAACTGGTCCTCGGGTTCTAAAGGCCGTATTTCTACAGACTCGGGAATCTTCCAGTTGCTCCTTAGCTCCACGATCTCCTCCGCTGTCAATGAGTACCCGGGAGGGTCAAGAGCGGTCCCATCAGTGAAGGTTACGGAGGCAAACTCGGGGACGTGAGTGTCCATTGTTTCGTTGGCCATCTGCAAAACAAGAAAACACGGGGGCGTCAACAAAACCCAGAAACCCGGCGCCACAAAGCTAAATTCCCACAGAAACGCAGAAACCCAGAAAACCTTCCTGGGAACCCAGAAACAGTACGCAAATCGTCCCAAAACGATCAAAAATGAGGGAAGAAGAAACAGTACCTTACTTTTGAGGGCTTGAAGGGACTTTTAAGATCGATTTGAGATTGAGAATCAAAGAAACAGCGACAAAAGAAAGCGACAGCAAAAGCACGAAAAAGTTATCGGGTTTGGAGGTGAGACAAAACTGTCACCTTCAACTCCTATTTATACAGTTAGAGACGTACACTGAAGGGACGTTTCGGTTTTTCGAGAAAATCGACACGTGTCGTGCATGCCGCGTCCCAAAACCGAAAAACTTTTCAGTTTCCCCACTTCAAAACTGAAGACTTTTCAATTTCCCCCACTACAACCCGGAGACGTCGTTTTGAATTCTCAACGACAAGAGTGTCCGCGGGTCACGCTTGCGTACGGACTTGGGGGACTGGATACCCCGGGTTCGGTTGCTACCTTTGTAACCCGGTAAAGAAACGATTTTAAGTCCCCACCCAAGCGTACCCCTTGACTGAGGACTTGGGGGACTTGTTTATAGGTGGAACCTAATATTTCACCTTTACCGGGTTACAATTAAATGTGAAGCCACTCTGGGCCCTTTGTCTGGGCCCAATTCGCCATAAAGCTAAGTAAAGCAAGGGAAACTACTCCCACATTGGAAAGGGACAGGAATGCTGCCTTCAATGCTACTATAAATACCGGCACATACATCCCGGTAAGGGGGGAACTTCTGAACTACGATGAAACTTCTTGACTATTCCCGAGTTTTATGCTTAGCTGACAGTGTCTAACTTAAGCATCGGAGTGGCTTCCCTCGGTAAACCCGGGGACGCCTCTTTGACGTGTTTGTTCTTTACACAGGAAAACTCGGAGTACAGGGAAGTTCGCTATTTCTGGAGCCGTGCAACCCGCTAAAGGGGCCACGAGCCTCCCGGAAACAATGAGTAAAGAGAATACGCACTTTACCTCTCCGATGTTCATTCTTATCATAGCCCATAAAGGCTCCAAGAAGATTCCAGGTCAGTTTGTAATTAGGAGGTCCTTCGTACAGGGAGGAATCTCTGTAACCCTAACCCAAACACGCACATGACGCACAAACCATCATAAGGTTCTAAAACAACCGGAGCCTTATCATAACACCAAGCTCCACCTTTTAGGACTTTGTTGTGATCAGCAGCTGCTTTCGTCGCCCTCTCTTGAATACGAAAAGGACCAGAAACCACCCAAGTTCATTGAAAGTGGCTAATGAAAGCTGAGGAAACGACCAGGCGACGTGTGAGTGGACATCCGAGCAAAAAAGATTGAGAAAATTTCGTCACATGACCTCCTCCAATCTTCCCCAAATCAGGACCCGCACCGCCACCGGCAATAGCCAGGGCTGCAGCAAAGCTTGCAGTCACAGAGTCGATGGGATCCATAGGTACAGAGAGAGAAGGACTGGAATAGGGAGAGGATGAAGAAGAGAATAGTTGAGATGAAGATTCAGCTGTGGACAGCTATTTGAGAGCGGCTAGGGTTTTCTAGAGCCAGAGGAGAACTCTCTTAAGATTTCGGATCGAAAAAGTATAGGATGCATGTTTTTTATATTCTTTATTAAATTTTACATTATATTTTAATCACAAGCTCGCAATCACAGGTCCCCAAAATTAAAATGAACCTTCCAGACCTGTAATTGCATGAAATATGTCCACTACGATGACGAATTAAAACACAATTTTACTCGGAGATTACCCGTATAGTGATATGTTGGGAGGGTCAGACAAACAGGGAAATGCCGGAAGACGTTGAGAGGGCATCAAAGATCGATCAACGTCTCATATGAGCAGTGTTGCAGACTTGGACAGAGAACATATATCTGATTCAGTTCAGAGATTATTAGCAATTTGTACTCTACTATACTGTTTCTAGTTGCTGGCCCGATTTCAATAATAACACTATTATTGTTGCTTGGCCTACGTATATACGCATCCCCTGCATCATGAGGGTGACATTTCCACACTGCAATTGGCATGTTCCTACATACCTGTAGCCTCATCAAGATCCATTATCAATAGCATAGTATGGTCATGGAGATTGGAGACCCCTCTATAGCGCCATTGGTGATTCAACCAACCATTTTAGCCCAATGCCAATACTGCTTCTGGCTTCTGCTTCTGCTTGAGGAAGTTGGACCACACCTTAAAATACTGGCTTCTGTTTTAACCATTGTAAATTTGTAAGCTATTGCCAGGTACAACTGCTCACTGCTCAATCCTCATAACAAGCCAAAGCCTAAAGGCATGTTGGAACAATGAAGCAAACAATAATATTCATAACACCAAGATGTAAGCAGACAGAGAAACATCCTGAAGTTGAACCCCCTCCCCCATGACATGAATAAGTAACTAATGATATCTTCCCCTAAAACCCATCAACATTTTGATTACAAGATTTAATTTACCTGGCAATATGACATGGATTAGTGGCTTACTGATTAATGGAGCTCAACTAAGACGAATACATCTGAGCAAGGATGAAAATCACTTAAATCAGCCTCAGCAATAAATTACTTGCCAATAACCAGCTGAAGTTTAAGAGTTAAGAGCCCAATCAACAATCAGGGTACCTTGGATAACATGCACTCTCAATTCTCAAGGTGACATTACAATAGAAAATGGCCACCAAAAGGAGTGCCTTTTCTTTCTTTTCATTTGTATTGATAGAACTAACCGATCTAGCATTCGTAGCTCAAGTTGTTAAGATATCTTCTAATTTCGCAATTTACTTACTTATGTACCAACTAAGCAAAGTACATATATGAGTAGATGACTAAAAGAAAACCACAAACTAGTTAAATGTTAGATGAGAGTTAAAGTTCAAATCCCCTTTCCACATGCACAATAAGAATATATATTTCTCAATAGTTTCAAAAGAACAGAGAACAAGCTCTGAAATCCACTAGACATTGCAGCCACCCAAACAATCAAAAAAAGGAGCAAAACCACCTCAATGAGAAAGATTAAGCATACCTTGTTGGGTGGTCTTACAGAAAAAAAACTTATATATATACATAAACTATGCAACTCTTGCATCAAAAGCTAGCAGCTAGTACACGAGTCCGGGTTGTTCTTGGGCCAGGTTTAAAGTAATTGTATACTAGATTACAATCCAAAGCTGCACAGAGGATATAAACAATGGGAAATACTTGCATCAATACCGGTATTGACACGTGCGTGCATACTCTTCTTTATTTACATACTTCTAACAATGTAAATTATAATCTTAGCCGTTCCAAAAGTTTAATTAACTAATCAAGATCATCTTTGCAAAAAATCAATTTAAAAAAAGATCGTTTGCTCAACCAAATGCATCAATCAAATGGACGGCAGTTCATGGGGCTGCTAACTTTCATCATAACTGTCCATTTGATTGAAGCATTTGATTAAGTAAACGATCATTTTTCAAATTGATTTTTTGCATATGTGATCTTGATTGGTTAATTAAATATTTGAACGGCTAAGATTATGATTTACATTGGTAAAAATATGTAAATAAAAGAGAGTATGCACGCTTGCGTCAATACCGGTATTGACGCAAGTATTTCCCATAAACAATAAGGAAAACTAAAACTTCAAAATTTATAATGACAGATAAAGACAATCGGCAAGAGGCTCAATACCTATGAGTCAGCGACTCAAACACGTCCATTTTTGTGGTAAGGAGACCCTGAAGGGGTAATGAGGCCAAGATTTCGCATCACTCTTAACCTTCATGCACCTGCCTCTGTCAACACTTCTGCCTGGACACTTGATCCATTTTGTTTGGCATTCTTCAGCAACCCATCTTGCTTTTGGGTTTACCATTTGCTTTATACTCAACCTTCTTTCCATGCTTCTTTAATCTAGGAAAATTCCTTATCCTTGCCTAATAACATATTTAAAAAGACAATGTGAACACAAGACAACAGATAAACATGTACATACAGTCATAAACCAACTTAAAAGCTCATGCAAATCCAGTTTTAAATGAATAAGTCTACTTAAAATGCTTCATTGTAACCTTTTATTAGATTCTGAATGATACTCTGATAACCAGGTCCATATTTCATTAGTCTTCTTTAGAATGCTTCGTTTGTAAACTTTTAAACCATGTCCAAATGATTTCCTTCCTACCTAAAGAGGAGCAGAAACTGGTCAAAGAAAGGTACCTGCTCCAGAGCTTTGAGAAATATATTTCTATGGGAAACATTATTCTGCTCAAGAATCTGAAAGAAAAATATGATTAGGCATAAAGCACAGTGAATCTGGGGAAACACAACACTAGAAACATAGAAGTGATTCAACGAGAATCTAGTATTAATTCGAAACATACTTTTTCAAAATCAGAACAGCATTTTTGAGGGTCCACATACAAGCTGCAAGAAAATATAGAGAGAAGTTACGTATAAATAAATACTAACAAAGACAAGAACTGACCAAGGACTAAAGCCCTTATAATTTATAGCTTCCGTAGAGCCGAACAGGAACTTCCCCAGATGATGTTTTAAGGGGCTTGTTGTTTCCACTCACAGCGTCTTCAATAACAACCTACCATAGAAGTAGCAACATGTCGAAGAGGATATGATCCTTTATCACTTGCTATATTTGCGTTCAAGGTTCAGCAGATGCAATTAAAAGACTTGACTCCCAACAACCATAAAATAAAACATTTCAAATTCAGAAACCTGTGCAGGCCACCATGAGTCTTCATTGGTCTCCACCCATATTAGATCTGCCACCTTGACTTTCTTGCCTAAACGATTACCAGTGACATCACATCCATCTTCCATTTTTCACCACTTTTCCCAGTTGCAAGATGTCTGCTGTTGAATTCTGAAAAAAATACATTAAGAGTAGATTCTTGTGTTGAAAACCTCTACAGATGTAAAAAGTGCGAAAAAATGAACATCTCATTTCATAGAAATTCTGCAGAAACAATGCATTGCTGCGCTTTCTTGTTCAGGTTGTAGCGTTTCTTTATTTCCTTTTGTTGGTCTAAAAAATATGTGTTGGTCTAAAAAAATATGTGTTGGTCTATAACACTGCAAAACAATATTGCACTCTTCAGATCATAAACTCTTTCTTTGTTCATTCATGTGCATCACATTGTTATTATCAACTCATCAAGAATACAAATTTACCAGTTATTTATTTCCACATTATACAAGAGACACGAACCTCAAATTTACCTTGGGGTGAAGCGCAGCCCCAAGATAGACCAATAGGATAACGAAACAATACAAAAAATAAACAAAAAAGATAGGGATTGTCCTACATTTGCTCAGCAATCAAAACAGCAGAAACACATCTCAAAGTCTCAAACAGATATAAGAAACCAACCGACACTTGCCAAATGCCAGGACTATTCTAGAAACAAATGACAATAAAAAGAAAACAAGGGCTGAGCTCCAAACCCTTTTCAAAAAAAACAAGAGTGGATTTTGGATCACTGACAGCAACTGATCAAGAGAGACAGAAAGAGGGTGGGATTGAACCAGTTGAAGGAGAAGAGATGAAAATGAGATTGTTTGGAGTCCAGGTGCCATGTGTGGGTGGTGTGTGCATTGGGAGCAGAACCCACTGCTTTAATGAAACAAAGTTGCGTTTTGGTGGTGTTAATAATCAAGGGTCTTCAATCAAGACTGTTCATTTTCTGATTCAAATTTCGATAATCATATCATTTTTTCAGTTTTTTTTAATATAATTACTAATTCGCTACCGTATATTGCCAATTTATTCAGATTTTTCCTTTTGTTTCAGCCAATGTTACGTTTGCTACCCATCATCAAATTTTTGATCAACGGTAGCAAATTTAGATAGCGTCATAGGGTAGTAAATCGACGTTTGAATTACTTGCTCTAGGGTAATGTTTGTACAGCTCTGTATACCATGGAGTTGAACCTCGTCCTCTATAATTCAAAAGTTTACATTGAACCCTCCTTCAGACCGAGACTGAATCGTGCTAGCTCAATCGGTTTTGATCATCCAAAACTACTAACCCAGACGCCCGGACCGGTTCCTCAATTTCAGGTCAGGTGTTATTCATAATGTTAGCCTGTTCTGTAAGAGCTTTTCGGCGATTCCGAGTAGCCTCTCGGCTTCAGCTCCGTTCGGATTGTGGTCCATGATTTTCCGATCAGGATCGCCCAAGATGAAAATAGAAAATGAAATGCTAGTAGTCAGCTGGTGCTCTATTTTGACTTTTTCCAGTGGGTGTTTTGGTCATTTTATATGGCATTGGCCCATATCAATTTCCAGTATATAGGAAGCTTTCCCTTTTTTGGGCCGATGGACTCAGGTAGAGATTGAGTGGCAACAATCAAAAATGGGTGAAAAAGGTTTAGAAAAATAAAAATTATCAAGTGGAGACTAATATATGATGTTTATAGGTGGAACCTAATACTTCACCTTTACCGGGTTACAATTAAATGTGAAGCCACTCTAGGCCCTTTGTCTGGGCCCAATTCGCCATAAAGCTAAGTAAAGCAAGGGAAACTACTCCCACATTGGAAAGGGACAGGAATGCTGCCTTCAATGCTACTATAAATACCGGCACATGCCTCCCCATAAAGGTACGATGAAACTTCTTGACTATTCCCGAGTTTTATGCTTAGCTGACAGTGTCTAACTTAAGCATCGGAGTGGCTTCCCTCGGTAAACCCGGGGACGCCTCTTTGACGTGTTTGTTCTTTACACAGGAAAACTCGGAGTACAGGGAAGTTCGCTATTTCTGGAACCGTGCAACCCGCCAAAGGGACCACGAGCCACCCGGAAACAATTGGTGCTCTCGTTGAGAGCTGAACTCAAGACCTCACGCTTACCAAATGGACGCCAGCCAGACTGCTAAGGTAATAACCCCAGTAGGGAATCCTCCGGGTTATGGAAACCCGCGAAATTTTGACAGTGCGTACATCCCAAGTAGGTACAAAAGTTATCTACAACTGTCCAAGTTTATTATATTTTGATGTTATATATATAAAGCCTTTCAGGCCCACATAAAACCCGGCCGGGTTATGTCTATCAATCAGTTTGTTGAGTGAATGCAGGCGATCTCCATTTGACATGAAATATTGCAAGCCTTTCACGGCCTTATTTCATTGTCAAAACTTAGCAAGCTCCGATAATCTCCGGTAATCTCCATTTGACATGAAATATTGCAAGCCTTTCACGGCCTTATTTCATGGTCAAAACTCGGCAAGCTCCGATAAATCTCCGATAATCTCCGGTAATCTCCATTTGACATGAAATATTGCAAGCCTTTCACGGCCTTATTTCATTGTCAAAACTTAGCAAGCTCCGATAATCTCCGGTAATCTCCATTTGACATGAAATATTGCAAGCCTTTCACGGCCTTATTTCATGGTCAAAACTCGGTAAGCTCCGATAAATCTCTGATAATCTCTGGTAATCTCCATAACTTGAAATATTGCAAGCCTTTCACGGCCTTATTTCAGTCTTTGAAAGTCTTAACGGACCCATACAGCCCTAGCGGCACTATTTTTACTTACATGCCAAACCGGCATTATATGTGTAAATTTTATCACATTTGCATATTTTGCATCAGATTACCGTGTTATTTGGCAAAGAAGCCCTTGGAAGTCCTAACGGACCCGTAAAGCCTTAGCGGCCCTATTTTCACTTCATAATGTTAACATGCCAACCCGGCACTATGTGTGAATTTTATCAACACTTGCAGATTATGCATCAGTTTAACGTGTTATTTTACAGGGAAAAAACCCGTGTTATAGAAAGACATTCTCCCGCAAGGCCTTAGCGGCTCATGAAAGTCCTAACGGACCCGTATACCCTAGCAGCACTATCTTTATTTATATGTCAACCGGCATTATGTGTAAATTTTTATACTATGCATCAGGTTACCGTGTTATTTGACAGGAAGAATTCTGCGAAGGAAAAGTTGCAAACTTTCATTCAGAGGTCAATTACAAAAAGTAGCAAACCGCTACAGGTAAACTAATCTTACAGAAATGAAAAACATCCTAAGGCTCCGGTTCATGGCGCTGCCGACCCCCTACCCCCGCCAGTGCTAGACCCGCCACGTCCTCCCCGGGGCTGTATGATGAACTGACCCCTACGCAGAGGTGGCCGGTTTCTAGGACCACCCACAATCCCACCACGGGAAGTACCTCTTCCGGCTGCGGAAGAACGAACCGGGGGACTCCGAGCTGGGTTCGCAGGAGCCCTAGGGTTTGCAGTCATGGCAGGAGTCGACCGGGAGGTGCCTGCAGCCTCGTCGGGTCTGACATGACCTTGGTGACCGTCATACCCAGCCTTGTCGAGCCAGCCTTGGCGAATCCCGGCGCTAACAATTTCGGCTCGAGCCTCAGCCCTTGCCGACCGCATCTTCAATTCAAACTCGGGACTCGCCAGAAACTCGGAGACTGCAGAGTCCTTGGCCCGGGAAACAGTCTGGATTAAATCCCCTTTTTGTTGCTCCAGGGAAGTAACCTGTTGCTGCAGCCCCTGGTTTTGCTCGGTCAGCTGGGCTATCGCGGCGTCTTGAGCACACCGGTCCTCCCGGTGACCTTCGATGACTTTCTCCAACTCCGAGTTCTTGGCCACCAGGTCTGCTATGTGTTCTTCTGCCTTCGCCAACTCCGCACACAACGCAATAGCTGATGCGCTTGCGAATTCCCGGACCCGAGCCAGGCATTCCTCGCTCGCCGTCACTTGATCCCGGGCCGCCCGGAGGTCGTCCCTGAGCACTCTCTCTCTCTCGGGGATGCCTTCGTTGATTAGCCGATCAGTTGCCAAGTATGACATCCTGACCGCCTACAAAAAACAATTCAGCGGGTTAGTATCAAAGAAAAAGAAAGAAACCCCCAACACAAGTCACGAAAGAAACACTAACTCGCATCAGTTTCTCCTGCGTCCTCCGGGCTACGATCAACGGGTCATGATGCTCCAGGACATAGGAGTCGGCGGCACAATTCTTCAAGTCCGCTACCATCCTTTGGATGGCCACGTCCGCCATTCCCCCGCTCGCCAACTCCTCCATTATCTCGTCAGTGTCCCGGTGCTGCTTTCTCTCCCTCCTCTCTTTCCTCTCCTTCCTCCTCTTCTTCCTCTCGGACCTAGCCGAGCTGGATGCCTCCCGGGTGCGTTTTTGAGAAGGGACGGGTTCCACTTCGTGCACTTCGTCGCTCCCATCACTCCCCTCAGGGTTCTCACTCGCCACCCCTTCGAAACCGACAACTTCTTCACCCTCGTCGTCATCCTCTTCGGTAAACTCCTCCTCACCCGGGAGCACAGACGAGGGAACCGCGCTCATCACCGGTTCTTCAGTCTCTTCATCGGCGAAGGTAAATTGAGTTCCCGGCTCTTCAAATACCGGGTTATCATCCGTCTCCGAGGGATTCCCTTCAACTTCCTCTCCCTCCTGGTAAACCTCTGGCCCGAGAACCTCAGCCAAGTACTCGGGGACCTCGTTGTAATGCACGGTATCAACATGGAACTGCTGAAGCTCCCCTTGCTCGGCTTCCGGGCGCAGAAAAGCCGCTTTTGTGGTCAGATTGATGTCATAGAGTAGACCATCCGCTGCTTGTGTCCGGATCCCGGCCCATACAGCTTTATCTTCAAAGCCGTCGTATATTCCCGGGTTCTTCCGTTTCGTGAACTCCATCGGAAGAAGAGCTGCAACAAAAGAGATAACCCGTTAGACGAGCATGTGACAACAAAAATTAGAAAGGACACCGGACAAACCTGGTAGCTCCATCAACCGGCACCTGCTGTACACGTACAGCCTACAAAGCCGGTATGAACTCCGGTCGTCTTGCCCCCGAAAAGCCCACAGCATCCTCCGGATCCTTTTCTCCATCACCGGCTCCAGAGGAATGTCGGGGACATCTGCAACACAAACAACATAATTATAACCCGGGATAGAGAAAAGAAAGAAGAATCCGGAGAGAGAATGACTCACTCATCAGTGGCTGGAAGTCACCCGGTACTTGAAGCGAGTGTCCCGGGTCTTGAAAGTTTCTTATCAAGAAACTTTTCTCCCTCCAGGTCCGGCTCACGGAGGTTGGCAGGTCCTCGATGATCTTCTTGAAAACCGCTTTGGACTTCAGTTGGATGGTCCCGCTGAAACCCGCCTTCCGGGAGTACTCGGCTCGGTACATGACGTGTAACTCGTGATAGGTTGGCATCTGCTGCTTCAACACCTTGTACATAACGCACAACCCGAGTAGCTGCCTCCACATGTTCGGTCCAACTTGCCCGATTGCGAAGTTGCTCGCAGCCAAGAGGTACTGCACCTCTACCTTCAGCGGGAGTGACAGGCCGCAGCGTAGCTGATACTCGTGGTACAGCGTCCACCCATCCCCGGGAGCGAAGAACTGGTCCTCGGGTTCTAAAGGCCGTATTTCTACAGACTCGGGGATCTTCCAGTTGCTCCTTAGCTCCACGATCTCCTCCGCTGTCAATGAGTACCCGGGAGGGTCAAGAGCGGTCCCATCAGTGAAGGTTACTGAGGCAAACTCGGGGACGTGAGCATCCATTGCGGGGTTTGTCATCTGCAAAACAAGAAACACGGGAACGTCGTCAGAAACCCAGAAAACCCGGCGACCACAAGCATAAACGCACACACTAACGCAGAAAACCTTCCTGGGAACCCAGAAACAGTACACAAATCGTCCCAAAACGATCAAAAAGGAGGGAAGAAGACACAGTACCTTAATTTTGAGTGTTTGAAGGGGTTTTTGAGATCGATTTGAGATTGAGAATCAAAAGAAACAGCGACAAAAGAAAGCGACAGCAAAAAGCACGAAAAAGTTATCGGGTTTGGAGGTGAGACAAAACTGTCACCTTCAACCCCTATTTATACAGTTAGAGGCGTGCACTGAGGGGACGTTTCAGTTTCTCGAGGGAAACGACACGTGTCACGCATGCCGCTTCACAAAACCGAAAAACTTTTCAGTTTCCCCCCACTACAACCCGGAGACGTCGTTTTGAATTCTCAACGTAAAGAATGTCTGCGGGTTACGCTTGCGTACGGACTTGGGGGACTGGATACCCCGGGTTTGGTTGCTAACTTTGTAACCCGGTAAAGAAACGATTTTAAGTCCCCACCCAAGCGTACCCCTTGACTGAGGACTTGGGGGACTTGTTTATAGGTGGAACCTAATACTTCACCTTTACCGGGTTACAATTAAATGTGGAGCCACTCTGGGCCCTTTGTCTGGGCCCAATTCGCCATAAAGCTAAGTAAAGCAAGGGAAACTACTCCCACATTGGAAAGGGACAGGAATGCTGCCTTCAATGCTACTATAAATACCGGCACATGCCTCCCCATAAAGGTACGATGAAACTTCTTGACTATTCCCGAGTTTTATGCTTAGCTGACAGTGTCTAACTTAAGCATCGGAGTGGCTTCCCTCGGTAAACCCGGGGACGCCTCTTTGACGTGTTTGTTCTTTACACAGGAAAACTCGGAGTACAGGGAAGTTCGCTATTTCTGGAACCGTGCAACCCGCCAAAGGGACCACGAGCCACCCGGAAACAATTGGTGCTCTCGTTGAGAGCTGAACTCAAGACCTCACGCTTACCAAATGGACGCCAGCCAGACTGCTAAGGTAATAACCCCAGTAGGGAATCCTCCGGGTTATGGAAACCCGCGAAATTTTGACAGTGCGTACATCCCAAGTAGGTACAAAAGTTATCTACAACTGTCCAAGTTTATTATATTTTGATGTTATATATATAAAGCCTTTCAGGCCCACATAAAACCCGGCCGGGTTATGTCTATCAATCAGTTTGTTGAGTGAATGCAGGCGATCTCCATTTGACATGAAATATTGCAAGCCTTTCACGGCCTTATTTCATTGTCAAAACTTAGCAAGCTCCGATAATCTCCGGTAATCTCCATTTGACATGAAATATTGCAAGCCTTTCACGGCCTTATTTCATGGTCAAAACTCGGCAAGCTCCGATAAATCTCCGATAATCTCCGGTAATCTCCATTTGACATGAAATATTGCAAGCCTTTCACGGCCTTATTTCATTGTCAAAACTTAGCAAGCTCCGATAATCTCCGGTAATCTCCATTTGACATGAAATATTGCAAGCCTTTCACGGCCTTATTTCATGGTCAAAACTCGGTAAGCTCCGATAAATCTCTGATAATCTCTGGTAATCTCCATAACTTGAAATATTGCAAGCCTTTCACGGCCTTATTTCAGTCTTTGAAAGTCTTAACGGACCCATACAGCCCTAGCGGCACTATTTTTACTTACATGCCAAACCGGCATTATATGTGTAAATTTTATCACATTTGCATATTTTGCATCAGATTACCGTGTTATTTGGCAAAGAAGCCCTTGGAAGTCCTAACGGACCCGTAAAGCCTTAGCGGCCCTATTTTCACTTCATAATGTTAACATGCCAACCCGGCACTATGTGTGAATTTTATCAACACTTGCAGATTATGCATCAGTTTAACGTGTTATTTTACAGGGAAAAAACCCGTGTTATAGAAAGACATTCTCCCGCAAGGCCTTAGCGGCTCATGAAAGTCCTAACGGACCCGTATACCCTAGCAGCACTATCTTTATTTACATGTCAACCGGCATTATGTGTAAATTTTTATACTATGCATCAGGTTACCGTGTTATTTGACAGGAAGAATTCTGCGAAGGAAAAGTTGCAAACTTTCATTCAGAGGTCAATTACAAAAAGTAGCAAACCGCTACAGGTAAACTAATCTTACAGAAATGAAAAACATCCTAAGGCTCCGGTTCATGGCGCTGCCGACCCCCTACCCCCGCCAGTGCTAGACCCGCCACGTCCTCCCCGGGGCTGTATGATGAACTGACCCCTACGCAGAGGTGGCCGGTTTCTAGGACCACCCACAATCCCACCACGGGAAGTACCTCTCCCGGCTGCGGAAGAACGAACCGGGGGACTCCGAGCCGGGTTCGCAGGAGCCCTAGGGTTTGCAGTCATGGCAGGAGTCGACCGGGAGGTGCCTGCAGCCTCGTCGGGTCTGACATGACCTTGGTGACCGTCATACCCAGCCTTGTCGAGCCAGCCTTGGCGAATCCCGGCGCTAACAATTTCGGCTCGAGCCTCAGCCCTTGCCGACCGCATCTTCAATTCAAACTCGGGACTCGCCAGAAACTCGGAGACTGCAGAGTCCTTGGCCCGGGAAACAGTCTGGATTAAATCCCCTTTTTGTTGCTCCAGGGAAGTAACCTGTTGCTGCAGCCCCTGGTTTTGCTCGGTCAGCTGGGCTATCGCGGCGTCTTGAGCACACCGGTCCCCCCGGTGACCTTCGATGACTTTCTCCAACTCCGAGTTCTTGGCCACCAGGTCTGCTATGTGTTCTTCTGCCTTCGCCAACTCCGCACACGACGCAATGGCTGATGCGCTTGCGAATTCCCGGACCCGAGCCAGGCATTCCTCGCTCGCCGTCACTTGATCCCGGGCCGCCCGGAGGTCGTCCCTGAGCACTCTCTCTCTCTCGGGGATGCCTTCGTTGATTAGCCGATCAGTTGCCAAGTATGACATCCTGACCGCCTACAAAAAACAATTCAGCGGGTTAGTATCAAAGAAAAAGAAAGAAACCCCCAACACAAGTCACGAAAGAAACACTAACTCGCATCAGTTTCTCCTGCGTCCTCCGGGCTACGATCAACGGGTCATGATGCTCCAGGACATAGGAGTCGGCGGCACAATTCTTCAAGTCCGCTACCATCCTTTGGATGGCCACGTCCGCCATTCCCCCGCTCGCCAACTCCTCCATTATCTCGTCAGTGTCCCGGTGCTGCTTTCTCTCCCTCCTCTCTTTCCTCTCCTTCCTCCTCTTCTTCCTCTCGGACCTAGCCGAGCTGGATGCCTCCCGGGTGCGTTTTTGAGAGGGGACGGGTTCCACTTCGTGCACTTCGTCGCTCCCATCACTCCCCTCAGGGTTCTCACTCGCCACCCCTTCGAAACCGACAACTTCTTCACCCCCGTCGTCATCCTCTTCGGTAAACTCCTCCTCACCCGGGAGCACAGACGAGGGAACCGCGCTCATCACCGGTTCTTCAGTCTCTTCATCGGCGAAGGTAAATTGAGTTCCCGGCTCTTCAAATACCGGGTTATCATCCGTCTCCGAGGGATTCCCTTCAACTTCCTCTCCCTCCTGGTAAACCTCTGGCCCGAGAACCTCAGCCAAGTACTCGGGGACCTCGTTGTAATGCACGGTATCAACATGGAACTGCTGAAGCTCCCCTTGCTCGGCTTCCGGGCGCAGAAAAGCCGCTTTTGTGGTCAGATTGATGTCATAGAGTAGACCATCCGCTGCTTGTGTCCGGATCCCGGCCCATACAGCTTTATCTTCAAAGCCGTCGTATATTCCCGGGTTCTTCCGTTTCGTGAACTCCATCGGAAGAAGAGCTGCAACAAAAGAGATAACCCGTTAGACGAGCATGTGACAACAAAAATTAGAAAGGACACCGGACAAACCTGGTAGCTCCATCAACCGGCACCTGCTGTACACGTACAGCCTACAAAGCCGGTATGAACTCCGGTCGTCTTGCCCCCGAAAAGCCCACAGCATCCTCCGGATCCTTTTCTCCATCACCGGCTCCAGAGGAATGTCGGGGACATCTGCAACACAAACAACATAATTATAACCCGGGATAGAGAAAAGAAAGAAGAATCCGGAGAGAGAATGACTCACTCATCAGTGGCTGGAAGTCACCTGGTACTTGAAGCGAGTGTCCCGGGTCTTGAAAGTTTCTTATCAAGAAACTTTTCTCCCTCCAGGTCCGGCTCACGGAGGTTGGCAGGTCCTCGATGATCTTCTTGAAAACCGCTTTGGACTTCAATTGGATGGTCCCGCTGAAACCCGCCTTCCGGGAGTACTCGGCCCGGTACATGGCGTGTAACTCGTGATAGGTTGGCATCTGCTGCTTCAACACCTTGTACATAACGCACAACCCGAGTAGCTGCCTCCACATGTTCGGTCCAACTTGCCCGATTGCGAAGTTGCTCGCAGCCAAGAGGTACTGCACCTCTACCTTCAGCGGGAGTGACAGGCCGCAGCGTAGCTGATACTCGTGGCACAGCGTCCACCCATCCCCGGGAGCGAAGAACTGGTCCTCGGGTTCTAAAGGCCGTATTTCTACAGACTCGGGGATCTTCCAGTTGCTCCTTAGCTCCACGATCTCCTCCGCTGTCAATGAGTACCCGGGAGGGTCAAGAGCGGTCCCATCAGTGAAGGTTACTGAGGCAAACTCGGGGACGTGAGCATCCATTGCGGGGTTTGTCATCTGCAAAACAAGAAACACGGGAACGTCGTCAGAAACCCAGAAAACCCGGCGACCACAAGCATAAACGCACACACTAACGCAGAAAACCTTCCTGGAAACCCAGAAACAGTACACAAATCGTCCCAAAACGATCAAAAAGGAGGGAAGAAGACACAGTACCTTAATTTTGAGTGTTTGAAGGGGTTTTTGAGATCGATTTGAGATTGAGAATCAAAAGAAACAGCGACAAAAGAAAGCGACAGCAAAAAGCACGAAAAAGTTATCGGGTTTGGAGGTGAGACAAAACTGTCACCTTCAACCCCTATTTATACAGTTAGAGGCGTGCACTGAGGGGACGTTTCAGTTTCTCGAGGGAAACGACACGTGTCACGCATGCCGCTTCACAAACCGAAAAACTTTTCAGTTTCCCCCCACTACAACCCGGAGACGTCGTTTTGAATTCTCAACGTAAAGAATGTCTGCGGGTTACGCTTGCGTACGGACTTGGGGGACTGGATACCCCGGGTTTGGTTGCTAACTTTGTAACCCGGTAAAGAAACGATTTTAAGTCCCCACCCAAGCGTACCCCTTGACTGAGGACTTGGGGGACTTGTTTATAGGTGGAACCTAATACTTCACCTTTACCGGGTTACAATTAAATGTGAAGCCACTCTGGGCCCTTTGTCTGGGCCCAATTCGCCATAAAGCTAAGTAAAGCAAGGGAAACTACTCCCACATTGGAAAGGGACAGGAATGCTGCCTTCAATGCTACTATAAATACCGGCACATGCCTCCCCATAAAGGTACGATGAAACTTCTTGACTATTCCCGAGTTTTATGCTTAGCTGACAGTGTCTAACTTAAGCATCGGAGTGGCTTCCCTTGGTAAACCCGGGGACGCCTCTTTGACGTGTTTGTTCTTTACACAGGAAAACTCGGAGTACAGGGAAGTTCGCTATTTCTGGAACCGTGCAACCCGCCAAAGGGACCACGAGCCACCCGGAAACATATGATTAAAACTATAATAATTTTGGAGTCTAATTACCAATTTCAATGAAAAACTGATTTCATAACTCATATCAATTAATCTTATTAAGATTACCTATTTACTCCTAACATAATCTATTTATTCATCAATCATTCACCACTCATTCTAAACTGATACATTTCTCTCTCTTTCTCTATCTCCAAATCGGAGCTTTCAAATGTCGGCAAACCCACTCCGGCGTCGATTTGCTTCTGACGATGAAGCCTTGACCTTGCCTCCACCATCTTTGATGACTTCGCCCTCACCTTCACCATTTCCGGCGACGTGAAGACACCGACGAGGCTAGATCTCTCACTATCACTTTGATCCCGATCTGGAAGCTTATCCCTCTCTCTCTCTCTCTCTCTCCAGATCGGGATGAGAACGGAACTCGATCATCCAAGGCAGAGCTCCCCCGTCGCTGTCGTCGTCGCCGTGTTCAACCTTGCAGACGACGTCGACGAAGACTCAAGTTGAAAGCTCTATTCTAACTCCAGTCGGAAGGTTTGATCAGTCAGGTGTTGCGATGTAGTCGATCTTCGGTCTCCGATCTTTAACCAACGTTGAGGCATTGCGAGCCGAGATATGGATCTCAGCCCTCTGAATTGGTCGACCTGCCTAATCAAGGTTTTTTTTACGGGATAATGAAGTTCTACCGAGGTGAAAAGTTGATAAATTCTAACAAGGTGAAAAGTTAATAAGTTCTACTATGGTGAAAAATTTAATAAGTTTACTATGGGTAGTAAAAGTTTACTAGGGGTAATAAACTTTATTTTTTCGTTTCTAAATTGATTTTTCACTTTTTAATATGTATAATGGGCTTTAGAGAAATTGTTTTGAAAGTTTACTACCTCTGGTAAAGTTTATTACCTCTGGTACAAGTTTATTAGGAGTAGTAAACTTATGATTTACTACCAATGCCTCGAGTTTGTTCGTCTACTCGAGTTTACTACCTTAGTAAAAGTTTTCTAAGGGTATACTAGGGTTAGTATATTTGGTTTTGAAGTATACTGAGTTTAGTAAACTTGGTTTTGAAGTATGCTGAGTTAGTAAACTTAGTTTTGAAGTATGCTGAGGTTATTAAACTTGGTTTTGAAGTATAGTAGATTAGTAAACTTGGTTTTGAAGTATACAATGAGTTATTAAACTTGGTTTGGAGTATACTGGGATTAGTAGATTTAGATTTGATGCAGAGTAGCCCAGTAAACTTTATGTAAAAGTTTATTGTCCCTAGTAGAAAAAATGACGGCGAAATTCCAGTTACCAGTAATTTTTCGGAGTCCAACGATTAGGGACCGAAGACCGAAGTTCTGTGACCGGAGATGCTCCGACAAAATATTCTCTTTTTTTTCTCTAAGTGTTTATAAGGAACAAGAGTAAAATTATCTAAAAAATTATTTTACTATGAATTTATTAAAGATTTGTATAATTAGATATTAATAAGTACACCTTATAATGAAATACACATTTAAATTTTTAATTTATTAATTTAAGGTTTGACTTTTCTTATTTTATGTAGGTCCCTTCAAATTGAAATTACGTAGTGAAGTGGAGATAAAGATGAATTTAACCGACAACCTTGATATTTTCTAAATATTTCTTTCTACCAATCTGAGTAGGCAAGGTTAAACCGAGAAAGAGATAAACGATGCAGATCAGATCTATAAAAGTCCTGACTGCACAATTAGCCGTCTGATTGCCGCCACGCCTGTTTCTTTTTTACCATATGTGGAAAGTGTTCTTTCCTTTTTCTGCCCAACTGGGTTTACCACTATTTGACCTTGTATTCTTCTTCTCCAAACAGCCTTCTGGTGAGACACGAAGCCTCAGTTCTGCACCCACCAAGAAAGGTAAGCAAATCCGAATTAGGAATTGCTTAATCCTTATTTGTTATTTGATTTGCTGGTATGATTGGTCGGTTTCTTTTTGGGGAGTTTTTCTTCACTGATTTCTGGGTACTCTAGCTATGATGATTAATTTTTCAACCGGTTGACTTGGGTACTTTGATCCTTGACGAAGTAGCAAGCTTGCGATGATCAATAAGATAAAGATTGAGAAGATAGAGAACCTTCCCGCGAGGCGAAAAGGGCTGTTCAAGAAAGCCGGAGAGTTATCTGTTCTTTGCGATGCTGAGGTTGCTGAGGTCTTCTCTTCTACTGACAAGCTCTATGAGTCTTCTAGCCCCAGGTACTTCTCCACCGTCCTCTTCTAATTATTCTGATTTTCTTCCCTGAAAATAATTTACCGGCAGAGACTTAAACGAGAGAGATAGATGGTAATCTTGTGCGTGTGTCCAGATCTTTGTGGATCTTTGTGTTGATGAAGTGTTCTGATTATGACAAGTATTCTGATTTGCTTTTTGTACCGAACACGTAACATACATGCAAAACTTTGCACCCACTTTTTGTTAAAAAAATAAAGTTTTAGTGCCTATCAATTATTCTTAGTGGACAAGGTAATTGAGGACGACAAGAATAATAATTCATAAAAAAGATCCGAGTGTATCATAATTCATGTTTATTATTAAAATTTGTAAGGATATTTTAATTACTATATGTATTTTCAGGCAATCATGCATGCATGTCTCATATTATTTACACATCTTTGCTCAAGGTTTATATGGCCGGGTTTGATATAGAATGGTATGGTGGTTACTGGTAGCAAGGTAGATATTAAGCTATATATTTTGAGTTTTTCATACTAGGCAAGTGCATAGGAGCTTGAAGAAATTCAGCTGGATGTAGATCCATGCTTCTCGAGTAAGGCATGCAATGAGTGGTGGAGCTATCATGACCATGCATGCATTTTTAACTTGGTTTTGCCCTGCAATATTAATGGTTTTGTTTGCATAAATTCAAACTGATAGAACCAACTCTCATAACATATATATGTATGCATTGCATCATGCATGAGAGAGATACATGGAGGCTGATGAGAATGTAATGTGTAATGTAAATCATGGAATAAGAATTAGTGAGCTGCATGTATGTTTTCTGTTTAACTGATCCTAAGCTTATAGCTAGTGAAACTAGAAGAAGTGTTACAGAAATTTCCACAAATGAAACAGTTTTGTAGTAAAAGAATAAGTCTCATTTATATGTGCATAATCAAATAACGATGATTAATCTCGTTATTCTTTTTATTGCTGGTCCAAATATCTAGAATAAGACAACATAGATTAGCAACAAAAACTTTTACTTATAAATAGAACAAAAAGACAAAAAATAATAAAATTACGACTAAGGGCGATGAGATAGCCCTTAGCTCGTATTTTTTAAAGAACAAAAAGAGTGCTTGATTATTCAACACTCGCAAACAAAATAGAATCCATGTAAAATGAGGACCTACAAATTATATATACCAGAATTAATAATAGGACTATTATTAGGAATTGATATATATATATATATATATATATATATTAATAATAGGACTATTATTAGGAATTCATATATATATATATAGATGTAGAGCAGATGTCCGCATTGCCCTAAAGTGCAGACGTTTATGGTTTTCCGATCATTTGGCTTCGATGGAGGCTCTACTTGCTACTGGACAAACTCTAGAGGCATCCCAAACAGCAGTAGTAGGAAGAACACCATGGAGATCGGAATCGAAGGCCAGTGCTGCGACCTCATCCAAAGTTACAAGATCGATCAAGTTTTGTCGAAAACTTGAGGTCGGCAAGGCCACTAACAATGAGAAGCTCTTTCTTGAGGTCTAGAGCCCGTCCAGCAGCAAGTAGGGCCACCGTTGACACCAAATGGCCGGAAAACTAGAAACACCCGCACTTTAGGGTAGTGCGGACGTCAGTTCTACATCCTTATATATAGGCCTTCTTGGCTAAGGGCGTCCTTACCAAGAGTTTGGTGCAGATTTCCTTAATTTACCCACTTTTCGATCAAATTTTCTCATCTTAACCATTCATAATCTAGATATATATGTATAGATCATCTCTACAAAATTTTAGCTTATTTGGTAATCGTTAAGGTCTTGAAAACGTATAAATACAATGAACAAACTGAATTTGTTCAACCGGAACCGTTCGTGTTCTTCTCTGTAAATCACAGTTTTGAACGTCTTAACTATAACTAAATTAGCTGAATTTTTGCAGATATGATCTACTCATATATATCTTGAAACTGAGCGGTTAAGATGAGAAAATATGATCTAAAAATTGGCCAATTCAAGAAATCCTTACCAAAACTTAGGTAATGATGTCGTAAGGTGTGAATCCCTATATTATATATATAAGAAAGATACCAGGCGCACGTCCGTAAAATTTCTAGTTGCGGATGAAATACGTGGCAAGCTCCAGTTCAACTCAATTTCAAGTGGGACCCACTCTTCTCTGTCTCACCCTAACCAATTTAACTCCTCGTATCTTCATTTGTTTTTTTTTAGGAAAGACTCCTCGTTTCTAGTTTCTAAACCCATGAAACTTCATTCTTGATCCTCTATATATTCTAATAACCAAATTGAATAAGAGCTCCTTAGATTGTCTCTGGGAACTGGCACAAAACATAGCTATTTCAAGTTAGTGCTTAATCTTTTGTTGGAAAGCTTCAAGCCAAAATTCATGGATGGGATATTCCATGAAGAATTTTGTAGGAAATGAAACAAATCAAACACGAAGTGATGCCCAGAAAAGAAAAAAAAAAGGAAACTGTGTTTGAGGAAAGATTGAAATTCAAAAAGGGAGTATATGTTTATGAGAGCATGAAACTTAGATTATCCAAAAGCTAGAACCTTTCATTACCAAACCACCAACCCAATCTCTAACTTTGAGCTTCGTCAAAGAGATGCAACCATGTAAATTCAATAGTAGAAGCGGAATGAATTTTGGAGGAACAACATCGTATTTGAGATGGATGTTTCATCAGACTCGTTCCGGATCTTGTGTCAGAGATTGAGAAGAATATGTGGGACCCATTGAATTTCTTTGAACCAATTGGAGCGAGCCAACTATTTCATCGGCAACATAGCAATTTTACGGGCGTGCGCCTCATATTATTCCTCTATATATATTATGTATATGCAGTCTATCTAGAGTGAACCTTCACTATAAAATTAAAGTGTGAAGATTCATATTTCGCTCAATTTTCGGTTAAATTTTTCGATCATAGCTAGTCAATATCTAAATATATATGTCATGATTATCTCTACAAAGTTTCATCCAATTTGGTGATTGTTTGGTCTTCCATAATTATGATTTACACAAACGGTTCTATTTGAACAAATTTTGTTCTATTGACTTATTTAATCTAATTTGGTATCCAAACGATCACCAAATTGGACGAAACGATCACCAAATTGAAAAAAAATCTACAAAGCTACATGTGAATTGCTACCTGATCCAAAGTAAGCACCCTCCCCCATGACTTTAATTTCCTCGCTATCCTTTATACAATGATGCCGGAAGAAAGGACTCTTAACGATTGTAGAAGTGAAACGCCGCAATTATAGGTGTTTTAGCCATTGTAGGACATTTATCTTATGCTAGCTAGCGCGCGAGGAAGTCCCAGGGCATTTGACGGCATTTTAGCTATGTCAGTAATCCATCCTTTGTGGAAAAGGCATCATGTGCCACCCTTAGTTGACACTTGGTGGTTAGAGGGTTTGATCAATACCTACAGTCAAGATAAAGACAGACATTGCCATAACCTACTGGACCTTCTCCTATGGTTGGTACATCCAGCCTATTTTGAATCTGTCCTAAGTTTGGTGATTCGTAGTAAGCCTTTCTTTTAAGGGATGAAATAGGTGGTAAATGCAGTTGTGATCTACAGCTGGAGCCTGTATAAAATGACTTAGCAAACTAAGTAAATCAGTCCCTGGACTAACCTTGATATCTTTTGTTATTACCAAGTTACTTATTTTAATCATCGTGCTTATCCAGTTTGTGACTAATTCTGTTATGTTCCATTTGTCTTTTGAATACATTATATGCAAGCATATCAATTTTATCCAAAAGGCTTATATCGTATTTGGATATGAAAGCATATATACCTTGACTACCATATATAATATCAAGAGAGTATCTATACACCCACCACAATTTTCATTTTGAGTATGATATATAGATTAATGGGCTGCCAGCTCCTAGTTTCTTCCTTGTCATCGTGGTTAGAATTGATAATTATACAAACCAACTTTGCTATTCTAAATTCAGTAAAAATGAAAAAACTTGCTTTTCCTGGGCATGCAAGAAAGCGTGATCAGCTCTCAGTTTCATGTTTCATGGATATCAACTCACCACCTAAAGCATGGTCTAGGACTGTAGGGATTTTCTAAGCCCAGTTTAGTGAATCTGTAAAATAAACGATGGTTGAGAATTTGGTGGTTCCTTTTTTGGTTTCAGTTGGTATTGGTTTTGTGTGCATTCAAAATTTGATGGATAAGAAGAGATCTCTACACATCTAGGGTTTCTCGAACAATATTGCCCCGTAAAAACAGTTAGGGTATTGCAAGGAAAGTCAAGGAAGAGGTTGGGGTCGACATGGATGTTTCCGGGCTCGGCAATGCCATAGGACTTCGTGGTAGTATGCGGCTCTTCAGTGTACGGCGGAATCTCCCTATGGTAGCGTGGCTAGGGTTGACGAAAGTGGTTTCATCGGTGGCCATGGAGGAAGCCTAGCGATGCAGTGGCGGCCTCGATTGGCTGAAGTTGGTTTAAGGGTCTGCTCGCCCATACTGCGTTGTGGCATGGCCCATTGTTTTGGGTTCTTTTGGGCCTAGGTTTGGGTTTTTTATTTTGGTTTGTTAGTTTTGGTGTTGGTTGTCCCTTTTGTTGTGAGCGAGGGTTTAAGGTTAGGTAGGGTGATGTCGAGGTCGTTTCTCCTCTTTGAGAGAGGGTTTATGGTTTTGGTAGGATGGTATCATGCCGTTGGGTGTGTCATAGTTATGGTGTCGTGTCCAGGGATTATTTTAATGTCGTTTAGTTCTTGTTGTCAATGTAATGGTGAGGTTACATGTGTATATATGCTGATAGTTTTGACATCATGTAGTGTTTGAAAGGGTTGTTTCTTCTTCAGGTTGACTGTAAGGATGTATCGGTACTTCTGGATTAGCTTAGATTACGGTTGAACCCCTTTCGGTTCTTGTCCATCGTAATCGTTGGTGTTTCGGGTAGGTAGGGAGCGGGGAATTTTTTTTACCACGGTTGGTCCTCATGGTTGTAATATTGTATCTCTGTTTAATAAAATTCTTGATATTTGTCTTAAAAAGATGAATAAGAAGAGATAATTTAACTTCAAGTCAAGAGTTCTAAAATAGTAGAGTATAGTAGAAGTGTTAGGGGACAATGAAAATATCAAAAAAGTCAATTATCCAAAATATACAAAAACATACTAAAATTGCAGCAACATAATATCAAATAGAGTTAATAAGAAAAATATCAAATAGAGGTTTTTGGGGTGGGTAGATTTCAATTTGGGAAGTGAAATCCACATGCTTCCCCTTTTTGGTAACAAAAACCGTGTGTAGCGACTCAAATTTTGTATTCTCACAAAAGATAAGAGGTAGAGAAGAATAACAACTTCTTCCAAAAAGAGTACAAAATATCTGGAAAATATTATAGATTTGGGTGGCCCCACCAGTCCTTCAGTTTGGTTTGAGACGTCTCTTTCACTCATAGATTCCAAGCATATCTTAGAAGCCCATGATATGCTTGACCCATAGCAATACTCTGGTGCATGGTTTTTGTCCAAGGTTTCATGCAGATCCATAATAAACCACTGCATGACATTATCATTTATTGATATTATTATTATTATTTGAAGGACTTCTCTACAGATTATTATTTAAACTTCATAATTTTGTATAAAGTATGCAAAAATATCTGATTTTTCTTGAGGGATAAAATAGACAAATGTTTTTTTAAGCCTCCCTTGGAAATTATATCTTTACTTCAGGACTCAGGAGAGACATCTCCTTTATATAGTCTGGACTTCCAATCCTGAGATCTGAATATTGGAAATGGAACAGCACGAAGCTTGTATGCAGTTCATTAGTTAAAGGGTCATGGCTTCAGAGCTCGGGCGGTTAGTATGAGAAATATATTTTTTCCCCTGGAAACTGGTCCAGGCTTGTGCCAAAAAATCAACCAAACTAGCTATATACAATATTAATGTGTAGTATGGAAGCCTTAATTTTAACCTATTTCCTTGATTGTGTATTGTGAAGCACCAAGGATGTCATTGCAAGGCACAAACTGTGCACTGGAGATGTGGTAGAGGGGGAGCAGCTGTCACCTATTGATATGCTCCAGGTACACTCAATATTCCACTCAACCCAGTTAAATATCTTTAAATTTATTTTTTGAGCGTCGCATTAATTTTCCAAATATTTTCAGTATGATAATTAATTGCTGTAATTTCGTGTTAGAGAGAAAGATTAAATTATTCAAATCATGATTCCACTTCTCAATATTAGTTGGAGACAGATGAGTGCATAAGGTTGAATATGGAGCTTGCGGAAAAGATCCGCCAGCTAAGGCAAGTAACTGCCAAATTTTAACAATTTGTATGTATGATGGTATTCCAGGCGAAGTCTGCTCGAGTACTGTGGACTGTGTGCCTTTAGTAACAGGCTTATGGAGGGGCAGGATCTAGAACAGCTGAATATAGATGAGTTGCAGAGATTGGAGAATATGTTTGAAAGAGGACTTAGCAGCGTACTTCAAACTAAGGTTCATGTTAACAAGTTATAGATATTCATGGTTAAGTGTACATATGTATGTGAATAAATGTCCATAAAGTAATATCTAAGTGTTATTTTCCATTCAATTCCAGGATCAGAGGATTATGAGTCAGATTCTGGCACTTGAAACAGAGGTTAGTAAGTTCAATCAATTGATATAACTAGTGATAGATGCACCATATATATTTATATACATTTAAGTTGAAAGCAAGTTTATATAACTGATCAATTAATTGTAAGAAAAATTATGAGATATCCTACAGTTTTGTTGGTTTATTAGGTGGCTTTCTTCATCATCTGATCATTTTAATAAAAAAAGAATGTCCAATGGTCATTTCACTCATTTGCAAAATTATTTCTAGCTATTGGTCACCAAATCTTTGCTACATAATTCAGGGAGCTGAGATGACAGAAGCAAACAACCTATTTAGGCAAAGGGTAAATAAGATCCTTCTTGACCATTCTGTGCTTTATATATGAGTTTAAGTTATGGATCCTTATATTTAACTGCATGAACATTTAATTGATCATTCATTACATGCATATAGTTAGGAACGCTATCTAATGGAGATGGAAATAGAGCTAGTGGAGTCCCTTCGGATCCAGGGATCTCAACTGATGAAGAAGGTTTGACATCAGGATCTTGCACAATGGTCACCAGCTGTTTTAGTACTGGCTCTTCGAATTCGTCCATGGATGACTCCTCCTCTGAGAACACCTTGTCTCTCAAACTTTGGTGAGCTTTATTGCTTGAGTGCTTTCGTTTAAGAGAAAACTATTTCATGCATGGTTATTTCTTTCTTATATACATATAAACCTTTACGTACTTATATCTGGGAGTTAATATCGTTGAAGCTTATGAATAAATTGAACCAAAAGTTGATAGAGCTCTATGTTTGGACAAAATTAGGATTTACTTTTGTATCTATGTATAATTATTTCAGTGGTCAATCTATAAGTTTTTTGTCACTAGATTATACTTCAATTTTTTTATACTTTTAACTTAAATAGCTTTAAACGAATAATTCTGGTAATACGCATGTATTATTGATATAACAAATTAACAATATATTTAAGTATATACCTGAATGAGATTTGCTTAACAACTTGCAATGTGTTTAAGTTTCAGGCTTCCTCGCTGAGCTAAAACATGGAGGGAAATATGGCATAATTATTAGTGAATAAGGTGGAATGATATTAATACACCATTTTGCATCGTCTGTGTTGTGTTGAATGACTAGAATGGTGAGTAACTTGCCTCTCAAGTTTATTTTTATCAGTTACAGTTGAAGTTGTGTAATGAACTTAGATAATAATATCTAGTCTGGGAGCTAGCTAGGTTGAAATAACATATGCTGACCAATAGTTATTACATGTAAACAATGTCAGTTTGGATTGTTGTCTTTCAGTTCGGGAAAAAAATCCAAGCCAACTTTTCGGGGATGCCTGGTTTTTGTACAAATAGGGAAAACAAAAAACAAAAAGAGCAAACATTAGGAAATGATTCTTAGATATCACTTTTAAGCTTTCAGCGAATAATCATAGATATCTTTTAATCTTCTCTACACGAATTTTTCTTGAACAAAAATCAAGCATAATTAATTAACACAAGGAAGAAAAGCTCCAAAGTGTCTTATCTTTTATCCACAAAAGTAGTTTCTTATTTTAGCAGTATCATGTACTGTTTGAATCACAATTTGATGGTCTTTTAATCATTATGGAAACAAAACAATATCCAACAGACTTGAATGAATAGCTGAAATTTCTCCACAGAGCTATTTGGCAGAGGTGTATGATACGAGCAAGTGTGAATATTTTGATGTTATGTTCCTTAAGACCCTATAAATTTTATAGGTACTAATATCCTGTTGATTGTCAGTCTGTTTTCATTTTATGGTGAATTGCATTTGCTAGGTATAGACTTCACTCCATTTTCAAAAAAAAAGTATAGACTTCACTCTATTGATTAATTGGTGTGTGTGTAGTGTGCACCAATGTAGATGTTGATGGTGTCTTCTCTGGTGCTATTTCAGCTGTTTGAGGTTGCAATTCGTTCTTAAAATGACTGTCAAAAAATATAAAATTTCTAGATTTTTTTTTACAAAAAATAATGAGAATGTGTCTGAACCCAGGTTCGAACTGGGGACCTCTAGTGTGTGAGACTAGCGTGATAACCGACTACACCATCCAGACTTGAATAAAATTTCTGGATTTTAGTATAAGGTATTGAAGAGTGATTATTTAGTGACAGGGTTAATGCTCTATATTTTGAAGGGTGAGTTTTTGAATTTAAGACCAAACAAACATTGAGCTACAACATCATTCCTCAATTTAGTTTCCCCTGGTCAAGCTCACTTCTAACTATTAGCTTGTTGAAAGCCATTGTTGGTTGGTTTAGAATTAATAATGAGCAACAAGTACATGTCATTGAGATTTCGCCATGGGGATGTTTGTATGCAGTATTTATTTTATTGGTTCATCACAGTGTTTTTTATGTTTCAATTCCTTAGGCCATTGTTGATTGGTTTAGTACAATGTACAACATTGAGAATTTGCCATGGTTATTGTGTAGTTGAGTTGGTGTTCTGATGTTATTACTTGACAAATTCCTAGTGAATGTTCTTGATTGCTTTGACAAATATTCAAACAGCAGACTAACTGTTAACAGACAGGACAAATTTTGAAACCTGCAGGCAGATTCCAGCAAACAAGAGCCACGGCGTCGGTGGTGCAATGAAATCATGGAAACCCCTGAACTCCCGGTAGTATCAGTATTGGAAGGGTTAGAACTGATGCATATCCAAGAATGTTTATCTTGCATATGTTAAACATTCTTGGATATGCACTGTTCAATACTGCTGTTCTTTTAGTAGTCATAGCTGATCAGGCTATGGTTTTGCTCTGTTTTTTTTGTATTAGGGAGCTTGAGATTTTCACCAGAGGTTGGGATGTTCCATCTTCTATTTCTCAGCTGCACCTCCGGAAATAAGGTTTCTGTTCCCCCAACTTCCCCATATTTCTTTTTTCTTATCTTCGTCATTGTGTACAATTTTCTTTTCAAAAAGATGTCTTTGGTGGTTTCTTGGACATGAAATTTTTTTGTATGTAATATGCTATATATGCTATTTTGTTTTCATTTTTGGATATGAAATGTAAACGCATGCGCATGCCAACTAGGAAACTGTTATTATGAGAGTTTAAGTAGGTATACCAATCTTTCTAGTGTTGGGTGGATGGACCTATAGTTTCTTCTCGTGTTACAGGGTTGCCAACTAGAAGAGGAAAATAATACTAAGATGGGTCCTCGATCAGAACGGTGCTGGCTAGGAGTCTTACCCGGCCGGAAACAAACGGTAAGGTTAAATGTTTCTACTATGCAGTATATGTAATGGAATAAAACTTTAATCTTATGGGGTGTTTCAGTCAATCTCCGGTTAAACCTGATTAACCTAATCTGTTTGGTCTGGGTTCTATAAGAAAGTCCTAAAAACAATGATATAATGCTCGTGAAAGCCATCTCCCTGTTGTCCGTTTAAATCTTACGAGTGTCTAATAACACGGTTCAACTACTACTGTGGGCGGCGGCGGGGCTGCGAGTTGAGCTATAATATTCACATAGGAGCATCAATATTAATTGAAATACGGGTTGCACATTTAGGGTGGCCTGAAATATATCCACTTGCTGCAGTCTGGGACTGATTGGGTAATGTGTATATTTCAGTCATGCTTTAATAATTGTACATAGTTTATGGTTTTAGCCTAATCTCATGGAATATATACCATAAGCTGTCAAGGTCGATGTGCTTTACGTCGGTTATTCTATAGCACTGTATCCTTGATGCAGCGGAAAAAAAAGGGATAGGAGATTGGAATCCACCAATCTATTTTTTTGATCTCGAATTCACGAGAGGTTCTGGAATCCATCAGGAATTGAGATAAACTTAAAGGTTTTTTTTTAAATCAAGGTTATCAAATACAACTGATAGAGGCTCCTTATATAGGAGTGAAGAAACCCTAGGGTAACTAACAATGAAAATCTAAAATCCTATGGATTAAAATAAAATAAAGTTTAAAACAAATTAATTAAAATTAAACAAAACAAAATAATAAAAATAAAAACTCAAAAATAATTAAAAACAGTCTTCAGAAGCCCAACGAACTTAGATGTCCGGAAATAATTTGCCACTATCAAACGGTTCTTCAATCTTTATTTTTCGTCGGAAAGCAAACCCCTTTCGTTCTACATCAGTCTCTTCCACTTCAAAAGAACTCGGTCTCGGGTTCATCTTGAATAAAGAAGAATAATTTGTAGAAAACAAACTCAATAATAAATCCAATAATTGAACTTCTGGTGTAGAAGCCGGAGACTCTGCAAACTCTGAAGACACAATCATGAATCCAACACCATAAATGAGTGCCAAATGCAACTTGAGAGAAGTCTTCATGATTCCCAAAATTGTTTTCTTAAATGGCCATTGGTTCTGGTTCTGGTTCTGAAAAAAGTCATATGAGGCAAGGTTTCTTCAATACTGACAACCGACTCAACATGAGCAAATTCTTCTTTAATCTGCAAAGTGATTTCTTCAACATTCTTTTCACACATTTCAGTCTTTGCAGGCTTGATTGTAATCTTGTTCAACTCCTTCATGAATAAATATGTTTCGTCTTTACAATAACTACCGCTTATGCTTTCATGCCATGGTTTTTCAAAAAACACATGACTATTATCCATATCAATCACATGACAAGTAACTTCATCGTTATAAAATTCTCCTATAGAGATGGGAACTTTACAAACCTCTGTCACATGTGCACGATCATCAATCCAAAATGGATTGCTCAACTTTACTGTCGGTAATTGAAGGGAATGAACAACCTTGCTGGCAACAAAATTCTCATGTAGATCACTATCAATTATTGTTGACCATACCTTGTTTTTGATGTAACACGTTCTGAAATCATTACAATCTGGTAAGGTAAATATTCAACGTTCCATGCTAGCTTCCTTCTTCTTCTTCTTCTTCTTCTTTCTTTCTTTCTTTCTCCTATCTTCTAATTTTTTTGGCCAGGCGGGTCGGGTCGGTTTGATGGGTACTGGGTTAGGTCGGGTTGGGATGCCGGGTCAGATCGGCTAATGGATAGGGCTGACTTGGATCGGGTCAGTTTTTCGGGCCGGGTTGCGATACCCGGTCGGGTTTTTGCAGAAAAACCTAGAAAACTGGGTTTTCTTGAGGGGACGTCGAACGACGCAGAGTAGTGGCCGGAGGCGGAGCCCAGGCGGGGCAACCTTGGGCTGGCGAGGCGCCGGGTTGGATGGCGACGCAGATGCAGGGGCTTGGTGGCGACGTCGGGCTGGAGAGGTCGAGGATTTTGCCGGAGGTGGAGCCGAGGCGGTTATTCTTGGGTTGGGGGAGGCGCCGGGTTGGGGTGGCGCTGTCACCGACTCGGAGAAGAGCAGCAAAAAGGACGAAGGACGCCTTCGTCTGCCGGGTCGGGTCAGCGGCGCTGTGTTTTTTTTTCGATACTGTTTTTTTGTTTTTTTTGTCGATACTGTTTTTTTTCCTGAATCGATCGAGAAATCACTCACCAGGAATCCACCAAGCTCTGATTACCAATTAATGCAACCGAAATAAAAAAGGGATAGGAAATCGGAATCCACCAATCTATTTTTTGATCTTGAATCCACGAGAGATTCTGAAATTCACCAAGAATTGAGATAAACTCAAATGTTTTTTTTTTTATAAATCAAGGTTATCAAATACAACTGATAGATGCTCCATATATATGAGTGAAGAAACTCTAGGGCAACTAACAATGAAAACCTAAAAGCCTATGGATTAAAATAAAATAAAGTCTAAAACAAATTAATTAAAATAAAACAAAATAATAAAAATAAAAACTCAAAAATAATTAAAAACAGTCTTCTAGAAGCCCAACGAACTTAGATGTCCGGAAATATTTTGTCACGATCAAACGGTTTTCTAATCTTTATTTTTCGTCGGAAAACGACTCCCTTTCGTTCTACATCACTTGACACCATGAGCGCCATTGCCTACACAATTATTGAAAGAAGAATACCTAGCGACCGGAAAAATTCTATTGGGAAGTTATCCATGACCAGAAATATGTATTGGGGTTTGGATGGTTCTTTTCAACCCTTACATGTTGACGTCCATGACTTCCTATGTTTTATTTGTTAGCGCTCTTAATTATTTTTCGCAAACTTCCTGTATCTACCTGCTTTCCGAAATGCCCCTTAATTCCCTTGGTATGTATTTTTTTTGTACTTTATTAAAAGATCAAAAAATTTTACTCCTATCCTTATAGTGACTTGAACCCATGATTTCGTCAATAGGTAGTGGATGCGCCTATCACTACGTTATAACCACCTTCGTAGGTATCGTTAAGTTCTCATTTCTTCTTTTCTCTCCTTCGTGTCAAGTTGCTAGAGTACCACTGCCAGCAGCGGTGGCTGATATTTTCTGAATATATAAAGCCTAAGGTGTACTCCGTATTGACATTATTGCAGGCGAAAACCGGTAAAGCAAGCCGCACGAAGCTATCAAGCCACTGCTGCAAAAAGAGGTCGTTTAATGTCATCGAGTAGAAATTTGTGGGTTTTGAAAATCACGAGCATCTTCCTTAGATTCTGGTCGATAAACAACGTTAACCTAGAGTTCAGTGACGGGCAAGGTGAAACAAATCATGGGAGAGAATAATGTTTTTGGATATGCAGCAAACCATTCCATATACGTACATGTCATCGATCAGTCTATGTTAGAACACATGACAAATAAAGAAAAACGTTATAGGTATTCCGTACGTTCTTTCTACGATTTGGAGTTCATACTCAAATCTGGGATGTGTTTGTTGCTCTCTGTTAACGTTTTTTTATCGATCACCAGCCTCTTTCGATTTAGGTCGTTCGGGTGAATGCTGACCAAAGTAGCAAAATAAAAGCGAGCTATGAAAGTACGTACGTTGCATTGGTTGGCTTTTCTTAGTCGAGGCTAGACCGACCAAACCCTAGCTCGATCAAGTCCTTGTGCTTGATGTCGATCTTGTACGAGATAATCTTCATGTCAATTTGTTCGTTATATCCCCCATTCATGATTCCGAACCATTAGCAACTGTACGGACAAATATCATCCACATATATATAATAAATAATTATACCGACACAGAATTAAAATATCCAAACTAACGGTGGAGATCATCTTGGTTCACACCTGGTGCATCCAGCGCCGTCCGATGTGTCTCAGCCGACTCCGCTCCCAAAAAATTGCGAAACGGTGACCAAAAAAAGAGAGGCAACAGGGGTGAAAGATATGACGTCGTTGCCCTTTTCCCATAAATGGTAAAGAATATTTCCATTCTTAGTGCAGCAACAAACTCACCTTCCTTCAGCTCCAGGTTCCGCAGCGCCCAAGAAAGGTAACTATTCAAACGAGGAGAATATTTCCCTGTAATATTAGACTGAGAATCTGAGCATCTTTCTCTGTTTTCCGATCAGTTTTTATGTGTTCTTTGATGTAACTCGTGAGCTAGCTGAGGATATTTTTATGTTTTTTTTTTCGGGGGTTTCTTCAGTTAGATCTGGATTCTAGGGTTTTTAGCACAGTATATGATCTCTGAAATTGGCGGAAAATGTTGACTAGTGGTTGGTTTGATTTTTGATGAAGCAAGCTAAGCGTGCTGGGTAGCTAGCTAAGCTATGACGAAGCCCGCGAGGAATAAGATAAAGATCAGGAAGATTGACAACTTGCCGGCGAGGCAGGTGACGTTTTCGAAGAGGAGAAGAGGGCTTTTGAAGAAAGCGGGAGATCTTTCGGTGCTCTGTGATTGTGAATATGCTGTGATCATCTTCTCTGCTACTGGAAAGCTCTTCGACTCCTCCAGCTCCAGGTACCCCTAACCTCCATCTTCTTGTTATTGTGATGGCTTTTCTTTCTTGAAACTATAGCCATATATATAGAGAGCTAGAGAGAGAGAGATAATATTTATATTGGTAAGGAGGAAGGGCTTTACTGAAATTCCATTCCATGGTTTCTAGTTTCCAGTAGTAGTATGGTGACACCAGTACACGTACTAGGAAACTTCAACTGCGTGCGTCTTGATAATGACAAAAAGTGTTCCCTGCTGCTGGATAACACGCCAGCTTTCAATTGCTTTGTCCATGTACTACACAGACACGTGGTTAATACCCAGTTGAGAAGTTGATCTTTGTTTATTGATTCCATGAATCTTTGCCTCCCTTTACTGGGAAACGATGCATGGAGTAACACGAGACGATCGATGATTGATCAATATCTAGCTACGTACCTGCCTTTAACATATTCAATCGATCCCCACTTGAATATATCTGATCATCCATTATATATAGTACTACATATATACGTATAAAATCTTAGAATCTAAGGTCGGAAAATAAGCCAAAGAAAGCTTTTACATAAGACTGATAAGGTTTTTGTTTAAATATTAGGGTAGCTTTCTTTTCCCGCATATTATCGAGTGTTACTTATATCACTCTTGTTTGTGATATATTTAAAACCAAATTTGCATATAGCTTAATAGCTGAGTTAAAAATTGGTCCATGTTGTCAATTGTTCGATAGTGGTATTCCATCCACATAAAATGATGGATCGAATGAGCTAAAGTGAGCATATTTGGTCTCTTTTGAACTCTTGATGGGTTCAATGGTCATATAAATCACATTTTCTATAAATGCATGTGATCAGAAACTTGAAATATGTTAGCATTATTCAGACAAAAAATGAGATATGTTAGGATTATAGACATTATATTATATGAATTGAGGTTTTCATACCAGGAGACAAGCACCATATGATGGTATGTTGGATTAATACTTAATAGAAGCTTGAAGACTTTCATCTGGAATATGTATCCATGTTTCAAGTATGGCATGCAATGAGTGGTGGTGGTACCATGATCATGCATGCATGTATAACTAGTTTTGGCATATCATGTATAAAAAATCAACCTTCATAATATGTGCATGCGTAGGAGTTAATGTAACTAGTTTTGTAAATTATGGAATAAGAATTTTTAATGTATAAGTTTATGTTTCTTTTTAATTAACCGATAAAGATGTGTTATACTAGAAACCTCTAATAGTGATGAGACATTGATGAACCAAAATTTGCGAATGAAAGGTGAATAGGACATGAGCCCCACTTTGTTCTTGTGTGTCTCCGCCCATGTTCTCTAATCCTTGGTCTAAAACTTATAATAGGTTTAGGCAAGGCCTTAAATATCCAAAATATCCTTGATATTTCTTCAAAATTTCTATTTTTTACAAGCACCGATATTAATTTTTATTTTTTCGATATTTTATACTTATCTTATTTTTAGTCAAATATATAATTTTTATATAATTTTTTTTATAAAAAAAATTGATCGATATTCAATAATTTCTCGATATATCTATCAAAATGTTGATTTTCGAACCATCGAAATTTTCATAATTTTCGATATTTGAGTCATTAGATTTAGGATATCTAAAATCACATCTCTAACTCATTAGTCAAGTTGAGTTAAAATAGAATTTACCTAAAATGTGTTCTATTTTGACTCAACCAAATAAGACCAAAGCCTATAATTTATGAGGATGAGTGGAGGTAGGTCATTGTCATATTTTATTAATATAATGATTAAATAATTAAGTTTAACTATGATTAAATGATAATATAAAATGATTTAGGTTTGAGTTTTTTATTCAAAGATTGAATATGCAATGTCTATCCCTTTTTCATGGCCCAATTGTTGAGCAGCGAGCCATCAGAATTATTAAACTAAGCTAAAACAAGGTGGGGAGGGGTTCCACTTAATGATGATGTTTTTGGTTGTCAATCGTATCTCGTTCTAAGAGTGTAAACTTCATGTATGATTTGGGTGTTGGTCTTTGCTTACAGACATCCGCAGCCATCCGCTTATGTAGAATTAGGTTTGTTCTCATGTCTTTCACTTATAATCTTATGTTTTCCTCTTATTTAGCAGAATTAAAACTCTCCTTACATTCATCATTTCCCCTAAAAAACTTTCCTTAAATTGGTTGTGCTTTTTAAAACTTTATAAGTGGGTGTATATTGGTTTCATAATCTGCAAATTGGATACATTGCACTTTTAGGAGAATCTTATCCGGATAATTAAATGTGACAACATTATATATATATATATACATTTATTTTTTCAAATGACATCACTTTTAAAAATAAATAAGAAATTAGACAATATTGGTTCTGTGTAGGGGTGTAAATGGGCGTGGTCGGACCGAATATTATAGTGTTTATGTTTGACTCATTTTATTTTTATCGAGCTCGAACCGGGCTTAAACTTGATTTTTTTCATGTTCAAGCTCGGCTTGGCTTGTTTAAACTTGAGCTGGGCTTGAGTCGTCTTGACTCATTTAGTTTAAATTACAAAATATTAAATTTAAGACTATCTCATCTTAATTACTTCCTTTTTATGGTGATTGTTAGTGTTTGATTTCATTGTTTCATAAATTGATTGTTTTAATATATGTATTTTAATTAAATAATTTGATTCTAAAAGGAAAGTAATAAAAAGAATAGAAGATTTGAATTTTAAACAATATATTTTACGTATAACAATTTTTTTTAAAAGCCAAGTTTTAAAAACGAGTTGTTCACGAGCTAAACGAGCCGAATATAAGCTCGGCTCGTTTTTTTGTTGGGCTCAATAATGAGCTCAAGCTCGGCTCATTTATCTTACGAGAACGAGCCGAACGAGCTAAAAATCGAGCCGAACGCAAGTCGAACACGAGCGGCTCGAGCCTACTTACAACCCTAGTTCTACGGAGGTAAACATGGTTGGTAAGGGTCGGTTGTCACTGTTTCTCTAATAATACCATGCATCATATAAATATATAGGTACTTTCTTTTTGTTTGCTATATATGAAATAACTCTTTTGAAAGAATTTTCTCTTTGTAATGCATCTTTTCTTTTAGAACATATATGAGGATTTGCTCCATCGTTTGTGATAGAAAGAGGGAAAGAAAGGGAGAAAGAGAAATGCTAAAATATACTCTAATAGACAGTTTGTTTATAATTTTGGACTCAACGTAAAGATGCTCTAGTAGAAACTACAAAAATTTGATCAATGAAAACACTACCACTTTGGTGTGCAACTGCAACTGCAACTTCTCTGGCCAGTCAGCAACAAGCAAGTAGCAACACTAAATAACGAATATATATATATATATATATATATATTCGTTATTTATATATATAGATATAATAGCAACTAACAATTGGCCAGGGCTTTATGAATATACAATGAAAATCTACATAATATATACCAGCATCCCAGATTTCCCTTATATATACATTGTATAAGTCATCACCACGGTTATGAAAACGAAAAAGAACCAAAGCAAATAAGACTAATATATTGACTACGAGTTCAAATCATCGGCCTTAGAAAATACTCTTAACTAATTAATTAATTTTGTCTTGTCAAGCACCAAGGATATCATTGCAAGGTACAAAGCACACAATGACAATGTTGAGAAGTTGGAGCAGCCAGCTATTGAGCTCCAGGTAAATATTAATTCGAATTAGTTAAATTTTCTCTGGATAAGTTGATTATATAGTTTGTAGGTTCTGGAGTTTCAGCATGTCTGTTGAAGAGATTTTTGAAGGCTATATATATATATACCAATATTGCTAGCAAGATGTCATATTTAGACTTCTCAGGTTTTAACTTAATTTCAATTGGTAAATGTTAATGATCAGGGCAATGGCAATAATGACATCGAGTAATAAAGGACTAAACTGGGGCATTCATTTATGGTTTGTTGCTATTTTTGTTTTTCTCTGTTAATTGTTAAGCATTGGCATGGAGAATTGATAATTTGATGGCTTTCCTATTTTAGCCTGATCGCATCAAGTTGAGTAAGGAACTTGCAGAAAAGGGCCGCTTGCTAAGGTAATATTAGAGATTGCCATTGATACAAGTAGCTAGTCCCTCTAGTCTGTCATCGAAGACGAACATATGGACTGAGTTGTATTCCTCTTGGCTGCAACAGGAAGATGAAGGGTGAGGATCTGGAAGGGCTGAATATATACGAGTTGCATAAATTGGAGAAGGAGATTGCAGGAGGACTTAGCCGTGTACTTCAGACTAAGGTTTTTGTTATTAATTAAATGTACTTCTCAAAAAGCATGAATCTAATTTTGGGTGAGAATCATTTACATATGTGTGTGATTATGTGTATATACAAGCATGGTGCATACCGTAAATACATCTTAATGACTCATTGCAGGAAGAAAAGATTATGAGTGAGATTCTGGCACTTGAAGCAAAGGTGAGTAAGTCGGTTAAATATGGGTGTGTTTGTTTGGGCTTATAACCGGCTTTGCTTTGTAGCAAAGTTGTTCAAGGTGTTTGGTAAATGTATAAATGACCTGCTTCGCTTCTAAGCACCGGCTTTTTCACTCAAAAAGCCGAAGCAGCCCGACCCCTATCAACTGCTTAAAGACGTCGATATATATATGGTTTACCGAGATGAATGTTTGAGTTTACAATTTACAGTTTCAGGTTTGAGCTTTTGATTTGTGTTTCTTCTTCAATTGTTTTGTTTTCCGAATATAATTGCAGGGAGCCGAGTTGTTGGAAGCGAACAATCAATTAAGGCAGAGGGTAAACAACTATGTACTACCCTTGCGTATTTTTACTATTAGGATCAGGGAGGGGGATTTCTTTACTAAATACTAGGTGAATATAGATTTTTGCATTAATCACATACAGATTGGGATGCTGTCCGTTGCAAATGGAAAGAATGCTGGTGTAATCGCCTTGGAGTCGGATAACTCAACCGCAGAAGAAGGTTTGTCATCGGAATCTGGCACAAGTGGCGGCAGCAGCTGCTGCGCTAATGGTTATTCATCCCCAGGCGATGGCTCTAGTGCTGACACTCTGTTTCTCAAACTCGGGTGAGCTCGCTCGTTTCCTTTGTTTCTTTATGCTTCAGTGTGTGCATTTTCATATGTATCATAACTTATCTGATTGAAATGTGTTCGTCGATGGCTTTGCATTCATCTAAATTTCAGGCTTATCCCTTACCGTGGCTGAGTAGGGAGATCAGCAAGTAGTATTTTAAGCATTGCGTTGAAATAAACGACTGGTCCAAGTATTTTAAGAAGCTATGCAAGGTATTTGTATGTAAGTCTTTGTTACATGGGTGCATGTAGAATCGGAAGACGGCTAGTATTGTGTGCTTGGATGACAAAATATAACCCGAGCCCATTGTCTTTTTACTGTATGGTATGTAAAACTGTGTTTTTACGTTTGACTATATATGCAGCCTATTCTGTGAAATGGACTGACTAAATTGGGGGATAGTTCTTTTTTGAGAATATGTCCACTTGGTAATATTAGCCGACAAATATCGTGATTTCTGAACAATTTAGAATCGATCCAGCAATTATAGTCACCTAGGGTTCTTTCTTCTTTTGTTTCCTCCAAAGAGTTCTTTAGAATGCCAACTCTTGTAAATAAACATGCGTTTTAGAAGTCCAAAAAATATTTTTCAATGGCTACTCTTCATTGAATTTTTGACACAATAAACGTATTACCATCAAAGCATATATAGAAATACCTATCTGTTTTACGTTAAGCAATACTAGGAGTAACTTCAGATATAATGTTGGTGCTGATTTTTAGCACCAACGGGTCAACGGGGGTTTCGTTGACATCCAAAGTGTAAAGTTGTGGGGTTGTCCTCATGTAGTGGATCTATCTTCCGTTATGGTCGGTTTGCCCACAAGCATGGTCTTGGTCATCTGTCTTTGATCACTGGTGGTATTCCTCAACGGTTTTGGATTGGGTCTTGGCGGTCCATCACATGTGGCTGGAGGAATGATCTTGATGATTTTGTGCGTCTGACTTCCTTCAATGAAATTGAGCTCTTGATCATGGACATCAGTTCTCTTATTAAGCAGGGATGCTCGATCATGTGGTCTTCGACATCCTTCACTCGATGGTGAGCTTTCTACACTCGATGGTGAGCTTTATTCACTCGATGGTGAACTTCTGCACTCGATGGTGAGCTTCATGCACTCCTTTGGCTGACTGACTTTCCTCTTCATTGGAGGCTTCCTTCATTGGATGATGAGCCTTCACGCTCCTTTGTTGGGTGAGGCTCTTTACTGGATGATGAGCATTCACTCCTTTGTTGGGTGGAACTAATATTCTCTCCTTAGACTTCGTCCACACGGCTTGAGATCACTCCATTAGGTGATAGACTTCTTACATTTGAGAGTGGTGTCCTTCCACCTTTGTTGAATGAAGCTCATGCTCTCCTCTTGAACTTCCTCCACTGAACGTTGAGTTTTCTCCACTTGATGATCAGCTTACACCATAGTGATGATCGATCTGCAAAAGTGAGAGAAGAAAGGTCATCGAAGGATCAGCCTAACGCCGACCAAACACTATCTGATGCCCAAATCAGTAGTGTTTGAGCAATGAATAAAGATATGAGAAGTGTATGATACTTTGACATTGTGCTGAAGGATCTTTGACATGCCAAAGCAGAATAAGAAAGAGGGATTATGCACTTTGGCATCATTTAGGGAGAGAAGAGAAGAAGTAGCAGTCCTTCTCCAGCCTTGGGAATGCTTGGTATTTAGGAGAAGAGTTTGCTTACGTGGAAAGTGAAGACATGGGTTACTCACCAACTTACCCTGACACACTGAGGATCTGACAAGGAATAGGTCTGATTGATCAAGTGGGTGAGCTGATTGGGTATTTGGCCGACATGAGATTGGGCTGACAGGCATGTGTTTGATTGAGTGGGTTGGTGGCACCCTTATGTGGCTGATTGAGTGGGATACACATGCATGACATCACCTTTTGGTCATGCACTTAGACAATAGCCATCGCTAGTGAGCAACACGTGTCATAGTGGGTGAGAGCGACCCTTGGACTACTGTTCACATGCCCATAACTGATGTTGGAGCTTGACACGTGGAAGAGTTGGTGAGAGTAGATCAGCTGATTATTGCATGTCTACGTGTTCCCTGAGGGTCCAGGCCTTAGCCTTGGAGGTTGTGTCTATGACAACTAAGGGTCGAGACTTGAAGCCTTGAAGGTCGAACTCTTGGTCTTTGAGGTCGAAGTATCGACCTTGAAAGTTGAGGCTCTAGACTCGTGTTAGACTAACTAAGGTTAAGTCACGATATGATTTAGCCTTGCCATCTCAGATGATCAGTCTTGACATGTCAGTGGTCATCACTTGGTGATTGTTGAAGACACTTGGTGATCGTCTAGGGTTGAAGATTTTGAATACTAAGTTAGACACCTTGAATGTTTAAGTATGTTGAAAGGTCAGAGTCCTACGTGGCTCTTTGACATTTCAACGCGTACTATGTGGAATGAGTTGAAAAGTCAAGATTCGTTGTCGAACCAAATTACATCAACATATAATAGTAAAAGCAAGACGTGTGGGTGGATCTACTCATCAAGTTCCCAATGAAATAGGATCCACACAAGGAAAAACACTTGTCATTCGTTGGTTATTAGGGGTATCTCGAAACGTCTAGGTCGAAATATGGTTTTCAAATTAAGTTCTGAATTAGTGGATGCTACATATCTAAGGAAACACTATTGGATCAAATGTCAAAGACATTGTTGAGAAAAATATGGTTTTTCCTGGATGAAATGAAAATTAGATTCATGTAAAAAGAGAAAGGTTTTCCATTCCTTAGCCGGAAAGATATACTCCAGCCCATTTACGAGGTGGGATACGACACTGTTTATCAATAGTCCACCAATTGTTATCCATGCCAAAATCACTAATGTTTTTTACGAAAAGATTTACAAACTCTGTCATGCATTGAAATATCATTTGACAACAATTCTCTATTGCCTAAGCTATCATATCCACCCATAGGCTTGTTCACACTTTCCCACTCGCTGAAAGCGACTAACCCGAACAATGACAATGTTTGAATCCACCATCTGGTTCGAACCTCATAACGTCAAGCAACAACTCATCATCACACTCTTCCATAACTCGACATCAAGCGGTTGTGGGTCTGACTCTGAGATTGGGTGTTGCGGCTTCGACGACGGACCTAGAGAAGAGAGAGATCTATTGATCAAGGTGTTCTTGGTTCAAGTTTGTTGAGCATTGCTTGGTTATACAGACAGATCTCTTTGGGTGCTCTCGGTGGTGGGGCTTAACCTAGTGGTGGTTGACGACGACATCAAATCGGATTGGTCAGGTTGTGTGCTTAAGTGTGATAGAGGTGACTACAATTTGGTGGTTGAGCAGGACTTGATCATGTGCGTTGGTGGTGCTCCAATCTTCATATCAGATTTTTTAAGGCGGCTTGAAGCAAGTTGGGATGGTGGAGATGCGAGGTCGACCGCCAAAGTTTGGAGGGGTCGGAGTTTAGACCGGCTCGGACTGAAAGGAAGAAAGGAGACGGATGGGGATGGCCTTAGGCCATTCATCCATTTGGGCCAAAGTGTTGGTCTGGATAAATTGACCCATCCTTTTTTTTCAGTTTTATGTCGAACCAAATTTCATTTCGAATTCTATCCACCAGAAATGACAGTGACTGTAGAAGGCTTAAGGCTAGGTTCCCTTCTTGGATGCCCTTAGCAATTGGGCCTTTGAGCTTTTAATTTTGTTGTTGTTGTTTTGCTTAATAATAGCCTATAATTTATGTTTTCCCATAAATTATAGGTTTTGTTTTTTTTGTGTTTTTCTTTTCATTGAGAGAACTGCCCTGTAATCTCTATGTGATTTCATAGACTTAATTGTAGTAGTGGTATGAGAGTTGAAATGTGTGGTGAGAGTGCTACTTGTACGTGGGTGCTACTTGTACGTGAGTTATTTTGATTGTATTTGCCCTCTATACGCAAGACAGTGAATCGATTCATGATATATCCTTTATATAGAATTAAATACCTTTATTCAAAAAATTAGGTGAGGAACATGAAAGTAAACTTAACATCATGTTATTTTCACTGGGGGAGCTTTCAATGAGGATCTTATAATAAAGACCAAGTGAGCACTTTCAAATGAACGGTTAGATAATATGCACATTGAAATTTAAATATATCAAATAAAGTTAAGAACTCTAATCCAACCGTTCATTTGAAAAACCCTACTTGTCCTCATTAGAAACTCTCCCTACTTTTTTTCAGCAATGTGGATGTGCACATACACAAGATTGAGTTCCTGAAAACATTTCTCATAAAATTCACACAAACGAAAATTTCTTAAAATTTTAACAGTTCACGAGACCCATTTCTCGCACGGAAGCGTGCAACATAATTGAGCAACCCGAATTACGTTTATGTGTCAAGTAACATTTTCAGAAGTTTTGCTTCACTAACTTGTGTCTCAAGTCGCCGGTCAGTAGCCGGAGAACTACCAAAACCTTCTCCTCAGGGGCCGTGTGCGGTGTTTCTAACCCCCGTCAACGCGCGTCCACCCACCTCCCTCCCTCCAAAGCCTTCATTTATTCACGAAACAGAAAAGAAAAGAAAAGAAAAGAAAAAATGTATAATACTCGTCTTCGATTGGCTACTCTTGTCTCGCCTCACAAATTTAGACACGCTTCTCTCTCTTCTTCACTTGTCTCTCACACATTTCTCTCAGATTTGACCGAGTTTCACAACCCCTATGCTCACTCGTTGACTCGCCGGACCTCTCTGATTTCCAAAACCCTAACCCTTCGCGATGAAGAAGGCGCCGCGCGGAGGCCTCGAAGTGTACGATTTCGTCGAGGAAGACGAGTTCCCGGACCCGGTCGTGAAATTCTCTGCCAAATTCAAAAACCCTAGCCGCGAAGATCGTCGGAATTCGAAGGTCGAGTTGCTCAAACTTGGTGAGTTTTGCCTCCTCGATTTCAAGATGCTACTGGTTTTGGCTGCATGTGATTGTAGGGAGGACTAGTAGTCCAATTTGAAGATGAATCAAAGTTCAGTTTTTATTTGCGCGATTCGTACTTTATTGAATTTGAATTTCTCTTATGAAACTTGTAATAGTGAGCCAAAATGGGAATGTGGGCACTGGGCATCATTCAAAATTTCAGTTCGCTCTTTCAGTAACTAAATGAAATATTTGGTTTACCTGAAATTTATATGTTAATTCGTCTCCAAGTCGGAAAAGTTCACATCAATGCTGTGAAATTTGATAATTTGGCTGTTGATTTTTGAAATAGCTTTTTTTGGTTTTCTTTTATTTAAATTGGCTGATTCGAATATTATTTTCTAAACTAGCCCTACCAGTTTTCAAACTATGTTGATTCATTAATTATGCTTCTAGGTTCCAAAGAAGCCGAAGTTCAAGCAAAAAAATTCAGCAGCATACCGTGTGCAGATGTTGATGAAGGTGACACTGATTGCTGCTGTAAAAATGCTATTTCTCATCCTCCTATGGAGACAATTCAAGAGGAGCTTGCTTCCGAAAAAGAATTGAAATTCAATGATGGCAATGAATCCAAAATTTTAAGTCTTGAACAACAATCTGATTTGGAAAAAGTCAGTAGCACACCTTGTACAGGGATTGATACGATGGAACATGATCATTGCAGTGATAGTGATATTTTACATTCCCGTTTGGGGACAATAGAAGAGGATGCTGCTACAAAATCCAGTAGTCATGTACATCAATCTGACTTAGATGACAATGGATGCAGAAAGCTTCTTTCTGAAATAGAGACTGGCGCTTCAAATTCTTTGTCACCTTCCCCAGGGAAAGGCCAGTTAGACTGTGGCCTTACAGTGTCCCCATCCAATGTACGTTAACTGTCATATATTTCTTCTTAAGTACATCCTCTGTGCAGAATTAACAATCAAATCTAATGTTATACAACTTGGATTTTATGCAGAACACTTCAGTTGATGTGATTTCAGATGCTGATGAAAGCACAAGCGAGTCTCCATCAAGTCCCTTATCCCCAATGGAAGAGGATGACGGCCCAATGGAAGAGGATGACGGTACTCTGGTTAATTAGAGGAATTTTGATGCTTATCTTAGTATTAACTATGCATATTCATTTTGTTGTCTGACTATTTTATTTTGTTCTCATTTAGGTTCTTTGGGTACTTACCAATTGGGTCATTGCTTGGGAAATTTCAAAATGGTACTTTTTTATTATTTTATTTTATCCTTCCCATCCATTCCAATGCATGTGACATTAATCTTTAATATAACCTTATTTTGATCAATACGGAAAGATATAGAAATAGTGGTTCATTGTGTATTGAATAGTGGTGGGGGTGGTTTATAACAATGGTCTTCGTTTTCTACGTCAAAATTGCACTGGGAAAAGGGTGTATATTAGAAAAACACAAAAATGTAGAAGCCAAACGTTAATATATAACATATTACTTTCTGTAACAGAGCAAGTAAAGGTTAATGAACCAGAGATTGACTGAGTTGTTCCTTACCTTTTTGGAATGGTGACTTGATTCTGGTTTTTAGAGCTCGGATTCAATGCCTTACCTTTTCATTCATCTATTGTTCCATTTTCTTTATTAAGATCAGTCTGGGAGCTACTCTAGCCCATTTCATACTTACTTTCGTGGTTTAGCGCCTTAGGATTTCTTCTGGTCTTTACTGGTACATTATACGATTTAAGCAAAGCTATAGGATAGATGAACTTGGAGAACAGAACACAGCACACACACCAGTTTTTATAGTGGTTCAGCCAAAACCTGGCTTACGTCCACTTACGTGATCTCTCTTGAGAGATCACTAGCACTAAGGAAAATAACAACTTGATTACAAGTACTTATTGAAATCCCTATGCTAATTCCCAACTCCCTGCTAGATCTCTCTATCACCCTTGGCTCCCGGTTTTCTGTGTAATCTGTCCTCACCTTAGAAACCCCCTGCAGCTCCTATTTATACTAAATAGGAGCTGCTGATACAACATGGTTTAGGATTCCTAAACCTAATAGACATAAGTCTTTCAAATCCTAATAGAATCTTGAAAGACTAGCTTTCCTAGAACTTATAGAAAAGCTACAGTGCTGTCCTCTTTCCATTCTAGACTTGTATTTACCTGCTGAATCCTAACCCCCAAATCATATCAACGAGCCAAAAAACACAACAATCTCCACCTTGGTGAGTTGATACCAAATGATTGCTGCTCCCTTCAGGATATCTTGAATCTTCTTGAAGTAACCCTGAACAAACCTCCACGAATCTTCACCTTGGCAAGACTCTTCTTGCCTCAATGCACCTCAAGTGAGGAGGTGCTCCACCACAACTCAGCAAGCTGTGACCCTGAGCAAGTCCAAGCAATGCTTGAACTTCTCCATGGCAATGGTCCTGATCAAACAATCTGAAACATTTTCCCTCAAATGTGCTTCTTCAGTTGTTATCTTCCCTGAGCTGATCCAATCTTCAATGCAATGACCACAAACATCAACTTGCTTCATTCCTTGAAACACTTGATTCCTTGTCAAAATGATGACACCATTCTTCACCACAGCTTCTTGAATCCTAAACTCAGTCATTAACCCATTAAGCCATAACGCCTCTGCGGAAGCTTTTGTTAGTGCCATGCAGTCTTCAGTGGTAGACAATATCTCAGCTGATTCTATAGTTGCTCTATAACTTCCTAAACCTTCAGCACAAGTAAATCTATTACTTGTTGCAGATCTTCCATTGTCTAAGTCTTGCTAAATCTGAACTCTCATGACCAATTATGCATGCTTGTTCTTGTTGTCTTTCAAACAGAAATCCATGCTCCTTAGTGTCTCAAGTAATACAGAATCCACGCCACTGCTTGCCAATGTCGTCTACCCGGATTCGTCATGTACTTTGACACTACTCAATGCTTAAGCTAAACCTAGTGTTGTGCAGATTCTAGGCATAAGACATCCCACTGCTCTTGCATATGACACTTGCATCATCATCTCATCCAACTTAACTGTAGATGATCCTTGCACACTAAACTGAAAGTGTGCTACTGCTGGAGTAGACACTGGTTCAGTCAATAACTATAACTTTCCCGCTTCTCTATCCCTCCTTATCTTCACTTCTAGGATCTGTTGTGCAGCTTCTAGATCCTTCATGTCAAATTCCCTTCTTAGTTGTGTCTCCAACTTTGGAATTCTAGACACATCCTGACCTATAGTTAACACGTCACTTGATTGTAAAACCATACTATCCTTGAACACATGATGATAAACGCATCTCTCCGCTGGTGAGATCTGATCATACTCAACCCTTTCTTTATGCGTATACTTCTTAGCCAATACCCGAGCCTTGAATCTCATGGCTTCCTTATCATGCATTCCTTCATTTTTCCTAAAAAACCCATTTACAGCCAACCTGATGTCTATCTTTGGGCTTAGGAATCGACTCCTGAACCAAATCCTTCTGTATGGACTTCTTCTTTTGTTCTAACATAGCTCCCATCCAACTTTCCCGTACATATCTTGCCATAGCTTCCTGATACGTGGTTGGATCTCCTGGACTGAAACTCAGAGCATACTTGTCCAATGCTATGCTTCTCTGGAACTCCTGCGACGAACTGAGTCGTAAGTTTGCAATGCTAATTGTTCCACCTGAGCTAGTATTAGTGACTGTTGTTGCCGCTCTAAGACTTCTTCCTCCATAACCCTTTTATCATGCTCCACCTGCTCAATTTGCTCCACCTGAGCTGGAGTCTCTTCCATGATTACTTTGGTTACAGGAACTACCGTTGCTTCATCTACAACATCAACATCAGTCTTCTTCACCTCACTTGTCTTTACTTCATTAAACGGCTTGGTCTTCTCATCATTGATGACATATCTACCTAGAACCCTTTACTTGCTGACAATATTCCATAACTTGCAGCCCTTAACTCCTTTCTCAATAACTAGAAAATTTGGCTTGAGTTTGGTTTGCTCTTTGCTTGAAATATGAGCATATGCACTGCTACCAAACATCCTCAAGTTAAAATAGTCAGGTGGTTCTGTAGACCGTACCTCTGCACACTTGAAGTTTAAGACCTTTGATGGTGACCGATTAACCAAATAACACGCATGGCTAACTCCTTCCCAAAACGTGTCCGGTAATCCTGCATGCAGCCGCATGCCTCTCTCTCTTAAAGAGAGTTTTCTTCACCCTTTTAGCAGCCCTGTCTTCCTGGAGATTATCCTTCACCATGATGCATCTTGTGATTCCAGCCTTGTAAAACTGCAAGAACCTGTTCATTCTATATTCACTGCCACCGTTACTTTTTAAATACTTGATTTTTCTTCCTCTTATATTTTCTACTTTGCTTTTCCCTTCCTTGACCTTGAAGAGAACCTCAGATTTCTTCTTCATAAAGCAGACCCAAATCTTCCTCGAAAAATCACCTAGAAAAGTATCAAAGTACTGGAAGCTTCCCTTACACCTTACTAGTGTTGCACTCCATACTTCTGAGTGAATATAATCCAGCAATTTTTTGTTCTTCTCACAGTCTACCAACTTGAATGTCACCTTCTGCTTCCCATGACTACCATCCTTACAGAAAACATTGACACCTTCTGTCTTGCTTTCCCTGTAGAGTTCCTGCATCCCTATTTGACTCATGCGCCTTTGGCCTTGCTGCCAGTGCTCACTCTTGTCATTTACTTCAGCAGATTTTGCAACTCCAACAATTATGGTAGTCCCTTGAAGCTTGTACACGTTGTTAGGTTGAATGTCGCCCTTCATCACAACAAGTGATCCCTTGATAACTCTCAGTCTTCCTTCTTTAGAGCTATATCTATATCCGGCCTTGTCCAAAGTACCCAAAGATATCAAGTTCTTCCTTAACTTAGGAATATATCTGACATTCTCCAGCTTTCTAACAACTCCATTATGCATTCTGATTTTCACGGATCCAATACCTAGGATCCTACTCGGTGAGTCATCTCTCCTGAAAACTTCTTCGCTGCTACTCTCCTATGTGTTAAACCATTCTCCGATTGCACACATGTGGAATGTACAACCGGTATCCAAAATCCAATCTCTGGAAGCGTTGGAGCTGGATGTTACCGCGAGAAGTTCACAATCATCCTCCTCGCTGATGACTATGTTGGCTGTGCTTGAACTCCCTGCCGTCACCTTTGCTTTCATCCTCCATTCTTTGCAGTTTCTTTTCAAGTGGTCTGCAACTCATTTGAAGCAACTTTGTTCTTGGATTTTGTTGTACCTTTGCTGCCCTTGTCGCCAGATTTATTCTCCTTACTCGTCAACTGACCTGCCTCATTGCCCTTGTCATAAAGGTCTCCTTGAGAACTTTCGGTCTCACTACTCATCTTAGTGTAAGATTAAATAGCTTCGGTAATCTCATCGTACTTGAGAGAATCCTTACCCGAAACGAGTGTGGTGATAAACTGCTCGTATGAAGTTGGTAAAGACGTTAGCAGCATAACTGCTTTGTCCTCATCTTCAAATCTCACATCCACCTTCGATAAATTGGCAACTCAACTCTGAACTTATTCAGATGTTCCTGTAGATCCCCTTCTTCTTCCATCCGAAGGCTAAAGAGTTCCTCCTTTAAGAAAAGTTTATCCGCGTCAGCCTCCTTAACATTGACCGTGTCAGCCTCCTTGACATTGACTGTGTCAGCCTCCTTGACATTGTCCAATGTCTTGCTGCTGTCCATATTCTCACCAATATGACATTTTTCCACATAAACCTTCTCAAGATAATCCCAGGTCTCTTTGCTGCTCATGTTGTCACCTCCATTAGCCACTACACGACCCAGTACATGATCTGCAAGATGCAACTCTATTTTACTCCTTGCCTTGTCCATCTTCTGCCAAACCTTATCTGCCTTATTCTCTAACCCGAGAACAGCCTCGTACAGATCTTGTAGAATCAAGACACTCTTCATCTTCCTCCGCCAAAGCGTGAAGTCTTCTTTGCCTCGTAAAGGCTCAATAAACGATCTTGCATCTTCTGCTTCGACTATGCCTTTGCTGCCTTCCATCACAAAGTACCAGAGCCGAAGCTCTGATACCACTTATTGTGGTTTAGCGTCCTAGGATCTCTTCTGGTCTTTACTGGTACATTATACTATTTAAGCAAAGCTATAGGATAGATGAACTTAGAGAACAGAACATAGCACACACCAATTTTTATAGTGGTTCAGCCAAAACCTGGCTTACGTCCATTTACGTGATCTCTTAAGAGAGATTACTAGCACTATGGAGAATAACAACTTGATTACAAGTACTTATTGAAATCCCTATGCTAATCCCCAACTCCCTGCTAGATCTCTCTATCACCCTTGGCTCCCGGTTTTTTGTGTAATCTGTCCTCACCTTAGAAAACCCCCTTGCAGCTCCTATTTAGTAAATAGGAGCTGCTGATACAACATGGTTTAGGATTCCTAAACCTAATAGACATAAGTCTATTACAAATCCTAATAAAATCTTGAAAGATTAACTTTCCTAGAACTTATAGAAAAGCTACAGCGCAGTCCTCTTTCCATTCTAGACTTGGATTTACCTGCTGAATCCTAACTCTCAAATCATATCAACGAGCCAAAAAACACAACACTTACCAGTGCCAGTTGTTGGAATTGTTTCTGAGTTTCTATTTTCGAGTGTTAGTGGTCTGGGGTATTTAGTCATGTTCTCTAATACCATATCTCTGTGATGCTATCATTGGGTGGTATCATATATTCTTAAATGTTGTTGTAATTAGTTAAGCAAAGTGTCTATTCATCAGGAGATGTAATACATGTTTTTCAGAAAGTAAAAACAGTGGTCTAGTATTGAAATTTTCAAAGTTTTCTACTTGATGTTCACAAAAAGATACTCTTCTTTGCGATAAGATTTTTAGGCCATTATTATTCACTGCTAGAAGACCTTCAATTGTGACATATGTTCATTTGCACATTTTGCAGGATAATGTAAATATGACCGTTGTTCTTTATCCCGATTATGTTGTATATGGGGATAGTTATTGTACAGGAGCCCAGCAGTTAACCTTCTCTCACAGTTGCATCAAATTCAGTGGTTTAGCACCGTCTGAAAATGACGAAACCTTAAATTTTGAATGGGGAGTTGATGATCTTGTCAATGTTGAGTGTCAGTGGGTTCAAAATGTGAGTCCTGCTACTATCCTATTGGGCTTTACCATTTTTACATATACATGGCACTGAATGTATACATTTTATTGTTTGGTCTACATTCAGGCAGAGTTTGTTATGATAAAACTCCGTGTACTATCAAAGGATGCAGATCAAAATGTTGATGCACTTGGTTTCTCAGGTCAGTGCACTTGTAGGAACTATCCGTTGTTTTCTTTGGTCACTGCATAATTTTGCTTGAATTGGGTTATCTCATCATTATTTGATCATCTTTATCAAGTCCAGTTTAATCTCTTTATGAAGTTTATATCAATTTCAATTCACGTTCAGGGCTTTCCATTTTCTTAACAATTTTCGTATGTAAGAATGACACAGAATTCATGAAATCATTAGATGAATTAGATCATCTGCAGTCATTGTATTGGTTTGACTAAAAGATCTTTTATTAGCTAATACCCATGAGATTGAAGTTATTGGAGGGTGATTTGCCATCAAGTATTAATTATGCATCTTTCATTATATATGTAATCGCGTTGTATATGTAATATGAAGTGATTTGGTTCTTTTCTCTCAGAGAAAGAAAAAAGTTTACAAGTTTAGATTTTGGAGCTGATTGTGCTTCTCTTTCTTTGCTATCCATATTTGTCCTAGGCATTGAGGAGTTGAAGATTGGAGTTGTTGAACCAAACTGGTCACAGCAACAAGAAAGAATAGCATGTTTAAATGATAAATATTTGGAGATATTGGATCCTGTGCAAATGTAAGCGTCTTTAAACTGCATTTTATACAGTATTGCTCCATGTTCCTCATGTACCTATTCTATTGATGTTCTATACTTGGTCAATAAGCCACGTAAAGTTGTACAATTTTTTTATTATTTTATATTTGTATTATGTCAAGTATACATGCACATATGGGATGATCTTTGTCCCAAACTATTAAATCAGAGCTATTCACGCTAAATAAACCCAAAGAGAGGAGTGTGGCAAAATTACCAAAAATTTATGGAAAAGAGTACATACATATCAACATCGATTATGAGTTCGCAGATCTATGGAAATTGTTACTAACTAGTAGAAAGGCGATTGTTTGTGAATCAGTCTCTAAATTATGTATTTTGACATCGGTGCATAGTCTAATATCCATCATTTTTTAACTTTTGGTACATGAAGCATGGAAGCGGACGATTCACTTGGCCAGATGCATCATTTCCCAAAGTGAGTTGAAGCAATCCTTTTTTAATTTCAGTGGATGTACAACTATATAAATACTGCTTGTAAGTATTTATATAATGTCTTGTTCCATTATTTTGCTTTGTTTTATTCGATATATATATAATAAACTTATGTCTAACTTTCTATTTATGAGTCTTGTAGTCCTTTATGGTTCTTAATATAATTCTTTCTCTTATATGATGATGAATTTGATCATCTTGAATTTGTAGTTTAATGAGGCATGTTTAAGTTTGTCCTACATTCTGTTTTTGTAAATGAGATTTTCCTGTGGGCTTTAGGAGAACATTGTCATTTTATTCATTTTTAATTATTTTGCTATAAATCATAGAACAAATGGGAAAACCAACTTATGTTGTCCCTTCTCCCTTTATTGCTTGTGAAACTTCAGTGGTTCTAGAAACTTAAGCCAGGTGGAAATTGTTCTAGCTATGTTGTAAATGCCCGGTAATATGAGAATATATGTGTTGTTAACTGACATAGATTGCTTTGGTTTTTTCCTTTTCTTTTCTTTTAATCGTCTTTGTACTGTGTGATATACACTAACAAAATTTGTGATGCAATACAGTTTTGACGAGGATTTTGAAACTTTTGTATATCCGGAGGGGGATCCTGATTCTGTTACCATCAGTAAGAGAGATGTTGATCTCTTACGGCCAGAGATATTTATTAACGATACATTGATCGACTTCTACATCAAGTAAGCTTGCTCATCGACACAAGGGGTTTTATTTGCTCAACCTTAATACTGATATACATGTCAAAAGCAAAAGTTCTCTTTTTGGTTTTTGTTTTGTTATTGTTTATTGTGTCTTATTAGAAGTGATTTATTGTAACCTAAATCTTTGTCTTAAAAAAGGAAAATGCTCACCCAATTTTTAGAATATTTATCTTTACAAGTATTTAGGGTTACCTGTAGTTGCAATAATATTTGTTATTTCCTTTTTCTTTCCAGATCAAGTAAATTAGTGGTATGAGCAAAAGGGAAATAAATGACTATAATAGACAGTACGGGTAGAAGGGGTTTGAGCTGTGACTATTGACTTTGTCGTGACCCTACTGCCTGTATGCAGTATTAAATCAGTTAAAGAAAATTGAAGTTTTTCAGTCCTATCTTGACGAAGACTCAACTTTTACTTCCACTTTGGGTATTTATAGTTGGACTTGCCCCCCAATGGGATTGGCAGTGTCAGAAAAGTTTGTTGGCCTTCACCCTCACTATTTATTTGGACTTGGGACCCTGGTGTGTTTGAAATTTGGGTTAGGATCCCAGTATTTCCAAATCCACTTTTATTATTGCTAGCAACCGCAATGTTACCATAGGGAAGATCTTCCATTTCCTAGGACTTAACTCCAACTTAATTAATCCTATATACACCACATCATATCAAATGAGTTAAACTTATACCAATGGTCTGACAAATACCAGCAGGAGTTCCATGAAAAGAAAAAGATATTTTTGAAATAAATTTTGGACTTGGATTTTTCTAAAGTTAGTGATAAATTTTCCTTTATTATTATTATTATTATTATTATTTACTCTGACATGAAATGAGCTGACTTTAGTAGAAAAAGGGGACTGGGTGGGGGCAGAAGGCAGGAATTTGTGTGCTTTTACTTATTTCGACAAACATTATTATCTGAGGCTCAGCCTTAAAAAAGTAACTGGGCAAGGTTTTGCTCTAAAACATTCATTTCCAAATTTAATGGGGTTTTGAGCCCTTGAGCAATCTACAATAGAATGTCCAGAATTGGTGATCCATAAACCTTACTCGTTATTTTTCTTTTGGTAAAAATATGTTTCTTGTTGTCGATCAGTTCTATCAGTTTGTTTCCACAGTAACATTGCCTTAACCCATCGACAGGTATTTAGAAAATCGGATTCAACCAGACGAAAAGCACAGGTTCTATTTTTTCAATAGTTTTTTCTTCAGAAAACTGGTTGACCTGGACAAGGATCCATCCAGTGTTGCTGGTGGCAGGACTTCTTTCCAACGTGTCCGAAAATGGACAAGGAAAGTCGATTTGTTTGAAAAGGATTACATCTTCATCCCTGTAAACTTCAAGTATGATCACATATTCAAACTGACTCTTTTGTAAGCTCAATTAATTTATGTGCTGAGATGTGGTTTTTGTGCTTTTCAACCGCAGTCTACACTGGACTCTGATTGTTATATGCCATCCTGGTGAAGTGGCTAGATATAACGGTAAAATATCAGAGTGGACCTATGCGGATTGATTCTAAATTAATTTTCCATCATTTATGTGTTTTTGTCATGTTTCAGTTAGAGACTCAGGCAAGGCAGTTAAAGTACCTTGTATATTGCACTTGGATTCTCTCAAAGGAAGTCATACAGGTCTCAAAAATCATGTTCAGAGGTATCATGGAATAAATTTGAAGAATTTCTTTTCACTCTTTCTTTTCATTTCTTGTTGTTCTTGTTTTGATTATTCAAATTAGAGGTGGATAATGTGCTTTGGTACAAGCTGTACAAGTTTGTGCGTCAGTGGTTTGGTATTTAGTTCCTGTCAATCAAGTAGAGGGGAAATGGGAAGAACTTTACTGAAAAATAATAGGTTATATGATAGTTTTTACTGTTAATTTAAATAAAAAACTCGGTTGACTGATGCAATAATTGCAATTACCTTTTCATGGTAATTATTGGACCCTGGAGGGCAGGCTTGTGGAATCATGGTATGATTTGTGGTGTCCCTTTTGGTTAAACTAGTCTATCCTATATAGAAAAGGTATTTTGAACGACACTAAGTGTGTCGGTTGCTCTTTCAGTATAAACTAAGAGATATTAAAAAGCTATTTAGTCCAGGTGGCTTTCGGATTAGTCCAATATGTCATGGTGTCCTTAGGCGAAAGTTGTTAGGTTCTTTTATTTTCTCTTGACTGGCAAGATATGTAATGAACAACAGACTTGAGTCCCATCACAATCGAGGTTTTGACAGTTTTTTATTTGTTGATATGTAAAATACTTGTTCTTTGATTGGAAAATGGTTAATCTTACTCTAGAACTTGTAGTCATCGCAAGGGGCGGGTTACACTGGCATGCTCCTTTAATCATATATGTTGGTCTCAGTAAGTCATAATCCTTTATGATGTGAGATGAACTAAAGTGATGAGTTGACATTTTAGTTATATCACATTAAAATATTAGTGGTACAAAGGTTTGAATTGAATCTCAGAATTTATTTATTTTTTGTCGAGCTTTCCATTTCTTAGCACGATGTCATCTACTTGAGGTTCTTTATATAAATGGGCATTTTATTCTAATCACCCTGGAATGATTTTCAATCATTGTAACTTTGTATGCACTAGAATTATCTCTGACAAAAATCAGGTGATGTGGAGTCAGTTTGGTATCCAAGACAAATACACTCTATCAGACAAGCCACAAAACTGAATGATGGTTATGGTAATCAATACTTGGTCAGAATAATCCTAGAAGGAGAACCTTAAATGTGGATACTTGTTAATTTAAGAGTGCATGTGGGAGAAAGATGGTGTTGGAGGACGGTTTCTCTTGAAGCTCCCTCACACACACAATATGTTCATAGATGCATATTGACAAAATGTTTGATTTTTTTTGTAGTACATAAAAAGTTTATTGAACAATGAAACTTATTTGCTTATACAGTTGTACGGAAGACATTGAAACATAACATATACAAAAGTAACAAAAACAAAGTAGAATTGAAATTGCAGAGCATCACAGGCTGGACTTGGATTGTATAATTGCTGGTGCTGTGCTTTGCTCTTCTGGCTTTATTTTCTTTCTTTTAACCTTTGTACTGTGTTCCCGTATGGGTCTCATGACATTAACTTCGTAATTTATCATGGCGAACCATTTATTATTATGTTTCACTCTTTCTCCTTTTATTGTAACTTAGAACATTAGATCTTCTACTCTGCAATACCAATGCTTGATAATGAAATTGTAGTTATTTGTGGGAAGAGTGGAAAGAAAAGAAAAAGGAGACATCGGAAGAAATCTCATCAAACTTCAACAACCTGCGGTTCCTCTCACTGGAGGTATGGATCAGTCTTATCAAACATATATAGAATGGGAAAATCAAAACAATTGCCTTAAAATCTGGTTTAGATGGACACTCTATCTGAAGCTTGAGGATGAAGGAATGATTGCAGACTATATCGAGTCATATGATCATTGTATTCTATGGATTACTTGTTTTTGTGCTAGTTTCTATCCAACTAAACTTCATTGTTAAGAAAATCTTGGTGTTCAAAATTTGATGACATGTTTGGTTACTATGACCAACTTTTATCTTATCCTCTTTTTTGGGAATTCATGGGGAATCCTGAAATTTTGTTATGCAAGTTTTTCTAGATTGGGGTGACAAAAATGTGGTGGCTTTGTAGTTTCTAATTCTCACAAAAGTATTATGGCTAGATTAAGGAGCTGTTATTATTATGAATTCCGGGACCTTTTAACTTAGATATAATTGATAAAATAATGAGTGCCTGTGTTACAAAATAATTTTCAGAGACCTTCCTCTGAAATTAATTGATAAGATGATTCGGGAGCTTCTAATTCGTCAAATACTCTTAAATTTTCAGAAGATATTTGTGTTAATGAAAAGTTGCTCTATCCTCATTTTCGTGTGTTATATGATATACAGTAATGTTAAATGATTACTGATACGATCGTTGATACGATCTAATGGTTAGGATTCAACAAGCAAATATAAATCAGAAAAGGAAAGAAGTTTTTTCTATTAGTTCTAGGAAAGTAATCTTTTTTAGATTCTGTGAAGATTTGTTTAGGGTTAGGAATCCTAAGGTATTATTGTATCAGCAGTCCCTATAAAAAGGGAGCTGCAGGGAATTCTCTAAGTGAGGCAGAAAACCTAGAGAATCAAGAGTGATAGAGAGATAAGACCTAGACAGGGAAGAGAGAGGGTTTTGCAACAAGATCTTGTAAACCTAAATTCTTCAGTGTTTTGATGAGTCTCTCAAGAGAGATCACTAAGTGGACGTAAGCTATTTATAGCTGAACCATTATAAAATTCCGCTGTGTTATGTGTCCAGTTTTATTCTTTGCTTATTTCTCAAAGTACCAGTAAGGATCTAGAAGGCGCTTACCACTATAAGTGGTATTAGAGCCATATCTGGATACTTTGCGATGGTGAACGGCAAAGGGAGGGTCGAAGCAGGAGATGTGAAGTCGTCCATCAAACCCTTGCAAGTCTGATTTCACGCTTTGGCAGAGGAAGATGAAGAACGTCCTGATTCAACAAGAGACTGATGAGGCTATAGGAACAAAGCCATAGAGATGTCTGAAGCAGATTGGACGAAGAAGAACAAGATAACAAAGAGTTGTATTGAGTTACATCTTGCTGATAATGTCTTGCCTCATGTTGGAGAAAAGATGACGGCAAGGAAAGCCTGTGACAATCTTTGAAAGTGTCTACTGGGGTAAAAGCATTGGCAACAAGCTACTCTTGAAGGAACAACTCTTTGGCCTCAAGATGGAGGAAGGGGATGATCTTAATGATCATATATGCAAGTTCCAGAACTGCATAGCAAACTTGGAGAAGGTTGGAGCAAAGATGGATGACGAAGACACGGCTGTCATGCTGTTGCATTCACTACCACCTTCATTCAAACACTTTAAAACCACCATGATATTCGCAGAGTCGATCTCATTCTCTAAGGTGTGTGAGAACCTGGAATCTTACATCCGATTGGAGAAAGAAGACAGTACTCAAGCATGGGGACTCTATGTCAGGGGCAAGGAGAGGAAGGTCGAGGAATAGAGGTGGTGGATTTAAAGAAAGGGCAGGTCTAAATCCAAGGGAAAAGGCAAAGAGAAGAAGGATGGTTGCTTCATATGTGCTTCACCCAACCACTGGAAAAGAAATTGCAAACAATGGAAGGAGAAGGCTCATATGTCAGGAGAAAGCTCCCAGTCAGCCAACATCCTTATTGGAAACAATGATGAGGATGGGGAACTCCTTGCAGTCTCAATTAGCTCCAGTGCGCCTAGACATTGGATCTTGGATACGGCCTGCACGTTTCATATGTGTGCGCACAAAGATTGGTTCGCTACATATAAGGAGAGGAACAACGGATCAGTTTTGATGGGGAATGAATCACCAATCAGAATTATGGGAATCAGAACATTAAAGATCAGGATGCATGACGGTGTTGTCAGAACTCTGTGAGATGTTAGGCATATTCCAGGTTTGAGCAGAAGTTTGATTTCTCTAAGTACTCTGGATAGAGCTGGATTTTGGTATAAAGGTCAAAATGGAGTGCTCAAGGTAGGGAAAGGGCAACTGGTCTACATGAGGGTGTGATGCAACCAGATAACATGTATAAACTCACAGGTTCTACAGATGAAGGTGGTGCAACAGTTTGTACAGAAGAAGACAAGACTGTGCTCTGGCATGAGAGGCTTGGGCACATGAGTCAAATTGCACACTTGGGAAGCAGACCAGGGTGTGATGAGCGGCGCTCTAGAATTCTGCAAGTATTGCACACTTGGGAAGCAGACCAGGGTGTCATTCACTGTGAGCAGCGACAAGAACAAATCCAAAGGAGTGCTGGACTATGTTCATTCAGATGTCTGGGGGCCTGCACCAACATCAAAGGATAGAACCAGATATTTCGTGTCATTCATTGATGATTTCTCAAGGAAAGTGGATTTTCTTTATGAAGACTAAAGATGAGGTTTTCACCAAGTTCAAGGAGTGGAAAGCTGAAGTAGAAAATCAGACAGACAGAAAAATCAAGTGTATGAGGAGCGACTATGGAGGTGAATATAGAAGTAAGCAGTTCTTGCAGATGTGCAAGGATGAAAGCATCACAAGGCATTATGCTGTTAAGAAGACTCCCCAACAAAACGGTGTTGCAGTGAGGATAAACAGAACTCTCATGGAGAGAGAAAGAAGCATGAGACTTCATGCAGGGTGGCCAGAAGAGTTTTGGGCAGAAGCGGCTAATCATGCATGTTATCTGATTAACCGTTCACCTCTAGGGCTATTGATTTCAAGTGTGCAGAGGAGGTATGGACAAGAAAAACCAGTTGATTATTCCAACTTGAGGGTGTTTGGTTGCCGTGCTTATGCACATATTCTCACGGATGAAAGAACCAAGCTGAAATCTAAGTCTCTTAAATGCGTATTCATTGGCTTTGAGAGAGGAGTAAAGGGTTATAAGTTGTGGGATATAGTCAACAAGAGCAGAGATGTTGTCTTTGATGAGAAGACCATGCCATTGAATGAAGAAGCTAATAGCAAGAAAGGGCAGATGGTTGTTGATGAAGAAGAAGCAATCAGAATTTCATTAGCTAGACCATTAGTAGAAGATTCTGAAGCTCAGGTGGAGCAAATTGAGCAAGGGAATGATGAAGTAACTATTGAGGAACCATAGCATCAACAACAACCAACAGTTATGGCTCAGGTGGAGCAATCTCAGTAGAGGAAAAGACTCCTATCCCACAAGCACCTGAATCATTCAAAAGAAGCATAGCACTTGACAGACCTAAAAGGAATCGAAAACCAGTTCAGCGTTTTGGATTCCAATCACAACCAGAAGATGTGAGTCGTACTCTGAGTATAAGTCAAGGAGTTCCAACAACATACCAAGACGTCATAGAAAGCGTGAAAAGTGCAGGTTGGATTGGGGATATGACTGAAGAGATGAAATCTTTGCATAAGAATTCCGTGTGGGAGCTGGTTCCTAAACCCAAAGAAAGAAAACTCATTGGCTGCAAGTGGGTGTTTAGGAAAAAAGAAGGAATGCATGAAGATGATGTCATAAGTTACAAAGCACGTTTAGTGGCAAAAGGGTATTCAAGTGGCAAAAGGGTATTCACAGAAAGGAATGGATTATGACGAGATTTTCTCTCCAGTCGTCAAGCACACTTCCATCAGATTGTTGTTGTCTACAGCAGCTTAGTATGATATGGAGATTGAGCAGATGGATGTAAAGACTGCTTTTCTTCACGGGGACCTCGAAGAAGACATATATGTCACAGGCAGACGGTTTTGCTGAAACAGGAAAACAAAATATGGTTTGTCGCTTAAGGAAGTCCCTGTATGGGCTCAAGCAATCACCAAGACAGTGGTACAAGCGTTTTGACAATTATATGATGAAAATAGGCTACACAAGGTGTCTATATGACTGCTGCGTCTACTACCATGTATTCGAAAATGGGGAATTCATTCTACTTTTGTATTTAGATGATATGCTAATTGCATGCAAGATGTCGAAAATTCAAGAACTTAAGAAGTTGGGAGCTGAATTCGACATGAAGGATCTAGGAGCTGCACAGAAGATCCTTGGGATTGAAATGAGGGATAGAAATACAGGAAGAATATGGTTGGCACAAGAAAATTACATAATGAAGGTACTTGAGCGCTTTAACATGGATGGAGCTAAGTTCGTTTCTACCCCATTAGCTGCACACTTCCAATTGAGTGCACAACACAGGCCATCAAATCAGAATGAGATTGATGCAATGAAGAATGTTCCATATGCAAGTGCAGTAGGGTGTCTCATGTATACAATGATTTGCACAAGACCAGATTTAGCACAAGCCTTGAGTGTTGTCTCTAAGTACATGTCAAATCTAGGATAGCGCCATTGGGAAGCAGTGAAGTGGATTTTAAGGTACTTGAACATGACTAAGCAGCTTGGAATTATGTTTGAAAGAAAGCAGGAAGCATGCGTTGCTGGTTTTGTAGACTGATTTTGCAGGAGACTTCGATAGAAGGAGGTCCACAACAGGTTATGTTTTCACCTATGGAGGACCTATGAGCTGGAAAGCGACTCTTCAAGCAGTCACAGCTCTATCTACTACAAAGGTAGAGTATATGGCATTAACAAAGGCTTCAAAGGAGGCTATTTGGTTGAATGGGCTGGCAAGTCAGTTCGGGATTCATCCAAGAGGTGTGGTAGTGAAGTGTGACAGCCAAAGTGCCATTCACTTGGCAAAGAATCAGGTGTTTCATGCAAGGACGAAGCACATTGATGTTCGCTATCATAGGATCAGAGATTGGCTAGAAGCTGGAAGTATCATTATGAAGAAGGTTCACACAAATGACAATGCTGCAGATTGTCTATCCAAGCCGGTTTCTGCATAGAAGTTCAAGCATTGCTTGGACTTGCTCATTGTCACAGCTTTCTAAGTTGTGGTGGAGCACCTCCTCACTTGAGGTGCGTTAAGGCAAGAAGAGGCTTGTGAAGGTTCTTGGAGGTTTTTGTTTAGGGTTACTTCAAGAAGATTCAAGATATCCTGAAGGGAGCAGCAATCATTTGGTATCAACTCACCAAGGTGGAGATTGTTGTGTTTTGGCTAGTTGATACGATCTAATGGTTAGGATTCAGCAGACAAATATAAATCAGAGAAGGAAAGTAGTTTTTTCTATTAGTTCTAGGAAAGTAATCTTTTTTAGATTCTGTGAAGATTTGTCTGTTAGGGTTAGAAATCCTAAGATATTATTGTATCAGCAGCCCTTATAAAAAGGGAGTTGCAGGGAATTCTCTAAGTGAGACTGAAAACCTAGAGAATCAAGAGTGATAGAGAGATAAGACCTAGACAGGGAAGGGAGAGGGTTTTGCAACAAGATCTTGTAAACCTAAATTTTTCAGTGTTCTGGTGAGTCTCTCAAGAGAGATCACTAAGTGGACGTAAGCTATTTATAGCCGAACCACTATAAAATTCCGCTGTGTTCTGTGTCCACTTTTATTCTTTGCTTATTTCTCAAAGTACCAGTAAGGATTTAGAAGGCGCTTACCACTATATTCCGGGACCTTTTAACTTAGATATAATTGATAAAATAATGAGTGCCTGTGTTACAAAATAATTTTCAGAGACCTTCCTCTGAAATTAATTGATAAGATGATTCGGGAGCTTTCTAATTCGTCAAATACTCCTAACTTTTCAGAAGATATTTATGTTAATGAAAAGTTACTCTATCCTCATTTTCCTGTGTTCTATGATATACAGTAATGTTAAATGATTACTGATGGTAAATTATTCAAACTTTTGATACTGGCTTGCTTTCGTTTCAGCTGCCACAACAGGAAAATACATATGATTGTGGACTGTTTTTGCTTCACTATCTAGAGCTGTTTCTGAAAGAAGCTCCTGCTATCTTCAATCCATTCCACATACAGAAGTTCTCCACCTTTGTAAGTGGTCCACTTTAATTTCAGTCTCATTGTTTGTTTTATTGTTTTGGCCCCTGGACTTCTTACTTTCCTACTAACATTTGAACCAGAATTTAAAATTATCAAATAAAGAACCTAACATGCACATTTTAGCTTCTGCCCTGCAGCTGTTACAATTTATACTAGTGTAGAAGGTGATTATCATAAACTCTTGCCTCTTTTTAAGGGGCCCAGCACATTATTCACACGGTTGAGGAAATCATTTCTTCTTTATGTGTATGCTTCTATAAATTTATATTGCATCAGCTTCCTGTAGAAGTTTTGTAAGTTTCAAACACCAAGCACACTTCAGTAGGGAAACATATCTCAAGTCAGTTTATTAATTCAGTCACAAATAATAGAAGTCATTGGATGAAATTTGATGGCTAAAAAGGCAAAGGATTACAAAATTCAAGTAATGGTGTTGTTCGGTTTGATCCAGCCACCTATATGTTCCTATTAAAGTCTTGACTTGAAGTGTTCCACTGCTTCTGCATACCTGATTTGTTTGTGCATAAGGATTTTGAATTCCTATCTTGTAACACCATCTTTTCACCTTTACCATACTTATATCCTTGAACTTTTAGGCGTCTGATGTGACCTATAAAGAGTTTTGAGTTATTGTTTAGTGTCATTATGTTCGTATTTGAACTTGTACAAAACTGCATCTTCTCTTACCAGCTTACTGCAAATTGGTTTCTTCCTTCGGAGGCTTCTCTCAAGCGCACTCTTGTACAGAGATTAATTTTTGAACTCATTGAAAATCGTTATCGGGAAGTTTGTTTGCCCGCTTGCAGTGATGGAGACCAGGCTAAATCGTTATCGGGATGTAATCAGCTTGAAATTGGTGTGGAGTTTCTTTCTGGAAGATCCAGTCCTGCTATTGCTTGCCAAGAAAATATATCTAATCCTCAAGAAGACCACGGAATCGAAATGACTCTGTTACCCACATCTTCACTTAGGAGTTCCGAGTGTGTTACTGATGCAGGCCTGGTTCTCAGGGAATTTTTTCAGTCAGGAGAAGCTACAGGTTCACTATTTGGACAATTTCAATCTTTTGAACATAAATCGCCTTTATACCATCCTAATGGAGCTAAACCACCAGTAGAGGTACAGACTTTTATTCTTCTTTTGTCGAGGACAATTCCTTCTGTTACCATGAATCGAAAGCTAGAACGTGAATAATTCTGGCTTACATGTGATGTTACATAAAATTAGCTGACGATTCTTGCTATTCATTTGATTGGTAACAGGAAGATACCCAAACTGGAGAGCAGTTTACCTATCTTACTACAGTAGACGGTAGCTTTCAAGAAATATCTGAAATCACATCTCAAACTTGTGGCTTTCAATGTTCTTTGAAATCTTTTGGAGGTGAGATTTCGTATAACTTGGAGATGTCTGAAAAGGCACCAAATGCAAACATTGAAGCATCCCCTGACAGATCAATTGCCTCTGATCAGTCTGAAGGCATAGAGATCATTGAAAATGGTGATCAACTGAAAGCCATACAGATCATTGAAGATGATGCGGTTAGAGAAGATTTAGGTCTAAGCCAGAAAGGAGAAACGGATGTACAGAGTGATCCATTATTGCTGAGTGTCAGGTGTGGGGTAGATAGCCTTGTTTCTGGTTTGGGTGAGATGCAGAGTGGTTTCTTGATTGAAGAAGGTTCTCAGGAGCATGAGCTCCATGGACATGAAAATGGAGGTCCAAGTCTGAAAGAAGAAAGGGATGTGCAAACTTATCCATCAACAGAAAATGCCGTGTGTTTAGCAGATGGCATTATATGTGGGTCGGGTGATATGCAGGTCACTTCTGTTATTGAAGAAAGTTCTCTGGACCAAAAAGAGATGCATTTTGGAAATGAAAATAGAGGTTCATTTCCCTCATCCCAAGAAATTTCTGATATGCCAATTCTGGAAAATGTTGACATGGTGGGTAATGGTACAATCTCATGTGATAATGGCTATGTGGGCGAGTCACAAGAGCCAGATTCAGAAGAGCAACGAGCTGCAAAAAGAATGAGGTTTACACCTCCAGATGAAGGGGAAAATGTCTCACTTGAAACCTTCATGAGGATTAAATTTAAGTGAGGCCATGGAAGACTCGTTTCTATTTCTCAAGTAGATGTTTGTGCATAAGTATTTGATACTGTGAATAGTCAGGTCAGACGGTTAGTGTTGCCACCTGGGCAAAGGGAGGAAATTGAATAGGAAGAATATGTTTTGGAATGTTAGCCAACCTAAATCCAAGTATGAAAGTTAGCCATTTTTAGTTTGTCCCATGGAACGGGGCCGCCTCTCTCTGATGATCACCTATTTAATATTAAGGTTTTATGTCCGCGTCCATTTAAAAGGTACAATGTAGAACTAATATTTTTAATATCAGAATTCTAATTCTGTAAAATCTACGATTAGTATGGTTGAGTCTACTTCAGTATAAGGCCATTTTCTAAAATAGAGAAGGAAACTCATGTTGAAATTAAATTGTGAGGAGCCTCGATATTTCATTCTATATTTCAGTTTTTTTATTATCTGAATTCTAGATTTCAGTTGAAGAAAATATAGCGGATTAAGAGGCCGGCACTAGAAGAATTCTAAAACAACGTGGCAGTATCCAAGCATCACTAATAAAAAAATCACTGATTATCCTAAGGCAAAATTCATAACTGTTGCAATGAATTTTGCTCTTCAAAAACATGGAGTCAACAGTATGTTTAAGCTCTAGGTCATGTCATTGCATTAGGGGATAGATTTCTTAGATTTTTCATCTTTAGGACATTTGGTACACTTATGCAACAAGGTAGCTTCTCTGTTTTCTCGATGACCAAGAAGTTTCAGAGCTACTCTTAACATTTTCTAGCTTTATTGCAGTAGTGTACCACACCCTGGGTTCACTCCATAGGCACTGCATTGTGTTGGAATCAAACCCCACAACCAGTCTTGTAAATGCCAGGAGTTATGTGCTTAAATTTTTTTAATCAGGGTCACAGGGTCACACAGCTTATGTACCGGAGATTTGGTACACTTTTCATTAGCATACTAGAGTTTCTAATTTCAAAAACACAAACTGTTTTCTTCAATTTTTAGTTTTCTGGTAATAAACTTTGTTTTAGCACCTGAGTTTGCATGAGATGTGGTTATGCTACAATAGCTACATTTTGGCTATGTTTGCATTTTAGCTATGTTTTGAATGAGATGTGGAACAAAACTTGATGTCTCTTCCTCGACCTCCTCCAGCTCCAGAAGCCAAGCCGCCGGAACAATGCCATCACCAAGTAACTCCTCATAAACATCAATTGGGGATCATTATCATCATCCATGATGTGCTGATGGTCCACTAGATCGATCACAAACAAGAGAATTTCCTGACCTAGCAACTCTTGAACAAGAGAAAACATCAGACGACGATCCCTTTTCTTCTTGTTCAACTTGGCCCTGCTCTTCCTCACACCACTTGGTCACCTCATCTTTCGACGGGTTCTGAACGAGAGTATCGGAATCGAAGAACACAAATCGAAACAAACTAGAGAGAGAGAGAATTAGGGGAAGTGAAAGTGGTTGGGTCAATTTTTAAAGAGTAAATTTCAGCGTCCGTACCTAAATTCTTGTGACACGGTCAAATCGATATCTAAACTTACAAAACTATTAATGTGGTACCCAAACTTTATTTTTGCTACCAACAAAAGGTCTAAAGCCATTTTTCGTCACAACACCGTTTATTTAATGACGTGTCTCAGTTCACAGATGAGGAGCTGAGAATTCAGGGGCGTTGCCCGTTGACACTTGAAGAGATTGGATTATTGCTAGCAGCTTTGGGCTTCAACAACTTGCATCCCACAAGGTTTGTCTTCAGTAAAGATGCTGTTATTCATGGCCAAGGGTGGCTCCTTTTTTCCTCGTTAAGAGAGAAAGTTGGTTCAGTTCGTATATATTGATTAATTTAATATAAGCAGCTTAAATATGTTCAGACATCATGAATTGGATGGTCTATAAGATAGTATATTGAAAGGGCCAAGCCTCTGTCATGCCAAATTTCAATCCGTGCAAGAAAACAATAAAACAAAAGGTTTCATATGATTCCTTAGGTCACTTAGCAATGAAAAATGAAATTGATGAACAATCTACTTTCCTTTTCCAGGTTTATGGCGGAGAAGCACGGATCTCAACTCTGAGAAGATTGTTTCCACTAACGGAGGATAAGAAGAGCCTTGCTTCCACTGAGGAAATGGCCAAGGTTGAAGGCAAGGCTTCTCTGTCAGTTGCAGTTGACTATTATCAAACTCGAAAACGATCACCAAATTAGATGAAATTTTATAAAAATGATCTACATATATGCATCTAAATATTGAACGGTGAAGATGTTGATATGTTATCAAAAAATTGATGTAATCTTCAATCTCTCATATATGTCAAAAAATGGATCTTTTAATGGAACAATCATATATATATATATAGAGGGATCCCGCTCTGAAATTAAAGTGCGGGACTTCTTATTTGGCTTATTTTCACATCTCTCCTACTCAGTGTCTAGAGCATAGAGTGTAGATCACTTCTGTCAAGTTTTATCCAATTTAAAAAACATTTGAGCTTCCGTAATCTCGATTTACACGAACGGTTCATTTTTGACAGATTTTGTTATGCTAATTCATTCAATCTAATTCGGTACCCAAATGATCTCTAAATTGGATGAAACTTAGCATGAATGATCTACACACTATGCTCTAGACATTGATCGGTGGAGATATGAAAATGTGACATACAAGTGAGTCAAATAAGGAGTCTTACACTTTAATTTAAGATCGGGATCACTCTCTAGATAGGATATACATATATAGTTTTTCTTAGGTAAGGATGTCCTTACCTTGAGTTTGGTAATGATTTCTTAAATTAGCCAAGTTTTAGATCATATTTTGTCATCTTAACCATTTAGTTTCTAGATATATATGAGTAAATCATCTCTGTAAAAATTTCAGCTGATTTGGTAATTGTTAGGGCTTTCAAAACCGTGATTCATAGAGAAGAACATGAACGGTTCCGGTTGAATAGATTTGGTTCGTTCATTGTATTTGTATTTTTTCAAGGCCTTAACGATTACCAAATCAGCTGAAATTTTGTAGAGATGATCTATACATATATATATATATATATATATATATCTAGATTATGAACGGTTAAGATGAGAAAATTTGATCGAAAAGTTGGTCAAATTGATAAAATTCGCACCAAATTTATGATAAGGACATCCTTAGCCAAAAAAACTTGTATATATACATATATAACTACTAAATTTGATTACAGAGAACTGCGTGTATATATATAGCTACAAAATTTGATTACAGAGAACTACGTATGGCCTAATCCTTGTAAAGGTACGTAGGCAATCTTGTTTCAAATACATACTAATCTTAAAACAAGATTGCCTACGTACCTTTACAAGAATCATAAATTTATGATCCAGATGCTAATCTGAAAACAATTTATGTCATGGCCGTTGCATTCAAACGTTTATGTGATGAATCATAAATTAATGTTGTTGTTGGTTGTGCCGAAGTGACAAAAAGATTAATTGAGTGAAAATCATTTATTGTGCAACACGTAAGTTAATTACAAAAGCACATTACCAAACTGATTGTACGTATTATAAGAGAGCATTTTTATAGAGAAAAATGCACTAATAGTGTCTGAAGACTTGGTGGACTTTCAAAATGATACCCAGACTTTTAAATGTATCAGAAAGGTACCCGAACTTGTATTTTTGTATTGACGTCGTACCTATGGATGTTTTCCGTCACCTCTCCGTCAGTTCATGTCACAAGTGAAGCACGTGACCTCTTAAAAATGGCCAAAGACGGAGCTACTTGTTAGAGCAACCCCCATTTTTCCGCCAAAACATGTTTTATATCATTCAAATTGATTGATTCCTCCCACCACAATTAACCTATATTGTCCCCTCGCCCAGTGTACATTGACCATGACGTGTTTCACAACCAAATGAAGAAAAAGTTGGTAAAAATTGATATGAATACAAATAAAAATTAACAAGATAAGGAGCAATAACCATCATAAATATTGTTCCTTAAACCAATATATTTGTTCAACAAAAGTTCAAAATTTCCAGATAAGAGAGATGTAACTCTCCATAGAATTGTTCAACAAAAACTGAAATTTTTTATGATAACAAAACATTCAACGATTGCCAAAAAATAATACCAACAGTCATCATGCCCCTGCAACTTGGTTTTCCTCTATCATTTAGGCCTTCTTCCATGCTTTCTTTGACTTGATGATTTGTTCATTAGAGCTATTGTTTCCAGGAACTCTTGGTGCCTGCATATTCCACATTATAACCATAATAAAATAATAGTTCACAACCATATTACAACACAGGAACAACTTAACCACAAGTATACAAACAAAAAAATAAGTCTTGACAAACATATGTTTGAAATATTCTAAAATCAATCAACCTGCTGCCTTTGTCTCTTCTTGGTTTGATGTGATACTTTGGAACTCTCTTCTCCCTGAAATAAAAATATATGTTAACAATTAACTATATGAATTATGTGCACTGATAACAATAAGAAAAAATATATAAGAGAACAAAATGATTATAGTAGGCACTTACCCCTTGTTGTGCAGCTGCAGCTTTTTTTGCCTTTGTGATTGGGCAACCCAGCTTATTATGGTCTTTCTTGAAACACACTTGGCAAGTCATCTTGGTGTATGTTCTTGGCATCTTAGATTTATCAACTGGAGATGGTGGAGGCTTACTTGTCTCGCCTGCTTTCTTGGTTCTCTTTGTTTTTGGTCTGCCAGCTTGCTTCTTATGTGGAGGAGGTGCTATAGGATAGTCCACTTTTTGCCAATAATCAGGACCAACAATAGGATGAATAATGGGTTTATACGAGTCCAAATATCTACTTGTCATCCAGTGGTCATCAACAAAAAGAGCAGGCTCTACCCTTTTGCTTCTAATAGCACAAAGTGCATGAACACAAGGTACTCCACTAAGTTGCCATCTCTTACATGTGCATATATGAAGTCTGAGGTCTACTGCATGGTTGCTCCCATTGTCTCCCCCTCCAGTTATTTGGAACTCATTATCACCCGAGTGTAAAGCTCTATAATAACTAGTCATCTCTAATGTTTTCTCTATTATCTTCTTAATCCTTGGACCAACTATATCACCCCATTTTTGAGCTGCCACTCTCCTATTCGCCATTCTAACCATTAGATCCATCCTTATCTTCTCCAGCATTGTTATAATAGGCTTATTCCTAGCTGGAAGGATTGCTGCATTAAATGACTCACAGAGATTGTTCAACAGAAGGTCACACTTTGATGTCTCCCGGAAAAAAGCCCTACTCCATTGTTCTGGAGACTTGTCCTGAAACCAACTCCAAGCCTTTTCATCCAATGTCTTCATGTCATCCATGTGTTTGTTGAACCAAACTTGTGTGCTTGACCTAGCTGCATCCCACAGTAGTTGCTTTAGCCCTTCACCAGGATGTTTGGCCTTAAAGTTGTTGTACAAGTGCCTCACACAATGTCTATGTTCTGCTCCGGGAAATAACTCAGCAATGGCTTGTCCCAAACCCTTTTGCTTGTCTGTGATGAATGTGTAAGATGAACTCATTTCTATCTGCAAATCCCACATTAAGTACTCCAAAAACCATGACCAAGTCTCTTTATTTTCTATCTCAGAAATTGCATAGGCAATAGGGAACATTCCATTGTTTCCATCAACACCAACAGCACAAAGAAGTTGACCAGGGTGCTGTCCTTTAATATGGCAGCCATCTAAACAAATCACAGGTCTGCAAACATCAATCCATCCTTTCTTGCAAGCTGCCAGACAAATATAAAGTCTATGAAACCTCCTCACATCACCCACCATCTCTGTCTTTAGCGCAACTGTAGACCCAGGATTACTCCTCAACAACTCCTTTTTGTAACTAGCGAGCATATTATACTGGTCTATATAATGTCCATCATTCATTCTTTTAGCCTTTGCCCTCCCTCTTGCAATCTTCTGTATACTTACATCTAGTTTGAATTTCTTCTGGATATGGTTTTGCATGCCCTTTCTAGACCACTCTTCATCCACCAATAAGTCTTCTTGTACTTCCTTGGCTATTCTGTGATATGTTAAGTGATGACTCTCTACAATGTGAGCACAGTTATGCTGAGTCTTTAAAGTCTTGATGACAAGATTGTTTGGACCAAGTTCCGCAATGTTGCTAGCATACAACCAAAATGGGCAGCGTAGCTGACACTTTACCTCGATCTTGTTTTTGCTATTCTTCTGAAACCACACCCCTCTCCGGGTCACCAAACTATACTCTCTTATTGCTTCCTTGAGTACCTCAGAGTTTGCAAAAACATGGCCAATGACAAACTTTGGATTTTTTAAATCTACCCTTCTATTCCACGACTTCAATTTAATTCCTTTCCAAGTGGGAAAGGGAAGTGGATTACCTTCTTCATCTTCTTCAGTTCCAGAACCATTTAAACTCTCAAGTTCATCTGTGTCTCCACCCTCATCACTGCAATTTCCTTCAAACCCCATTTCTGCAAATTCTTCCCTGAATCTGTGATTGGACACATTTTCTTTGAATTGGATATCGTCTTCAAAATCAGCAGGATCGTAATCTGAGTCAATGAAAAAAGAAGCATCTGATGAACTTGAGTCAGCATCCTCTTCAAATTCATAGACCTTCTCCCTTTTTCTTCTAGTGTTGTACCTTGTCTCTTTTGTTTTCCTCCATGCTTCTGCTTCCATGCTTCTGCTTCCCTCACCAACTACATTAGATCTACTATCATTAGGAACACCACCAGTAAGTTGATTTAACTTTAATCCAAAAATGTTGGCATCAAGCTCCACATTTGCTCTCTCTGCATATGTTAACATATTTAAAGGATTCTCCCAATTGAGGTCAACTGGTCTCAAATCATCATCTTCAGCTTCCTTCTTTCTCCTTCTACCACCACCAGTAATGAATACACTAATCTGTCTAGTCTTCAGTGGAATAAGCTTCACCATCTCAAGCGCATCAGCATCATTCTTAATCGGCTTCCAACCCTCATTGCAAAGTGTCTTAGGCAGCTTAAAGTAGTATGATATTGGCTTCTCCCTATACCCAAGATCCCAAGCAATGGTTCCAAATTCTGTCCATGCAATCTTGTCAGGGTTTAGACCATCTAGCCAAATTTTCCCACCATCCTTGTTGAACCTAGCTACTTTGTACTTCTTTGTATCATCAGGCATCTTATCAAAGTAACCACCATGATGTATTTCCATGGTGTATAAATCCTTGCTAACTGAAATCAAACATGAAAATACAAGAGTAAAAAAAAGTACAGCAAAGATTTATACATAGTTGATGGTCTGGATATCTCTAAGATGTTTGTATATTATTCATAGTTGATGTAAACTAAAATTGGCAGCAACCACAAAACTACAGCAAATCAACATCAGAATAGTTTTTTCTCTTGAAAATAAGAGTAGAACTTACTATCATCTCTTCTGGCTACAGTTTCCCTGAAATATCTCCACATCTTCAATCGCCGCCACTTCCTCTTCTCTCCAATTTTTGGTTTGGGAACAAGAGCTTCGGAGTGAATTTTCTCTGTTTCATAAACTTGATAGACTGGAGGCAAGGGAATCGTTTAGTAAAATAGGGTTGTATGGAGAGAGTCATTTTTGACCTTTGGGGTCACGTGCTTCACTTATGACATGAACTGACGGAGAGGTGACGGAAAACATCCATAGGTACGACGTCAATACAAAAATACAAGTTCGGGTACCTTTCTGATACATTTAAAAGTCTGGGTATCATATTGAAAGTCCACCAAGTCTTCAGACACTATTAGTGCATTTTTCTCTTTTTTATATTATTGAGAAGAATATAAGAGAACGTTGAAGGATCATAATCATGTAGAGAGCTGCGTAAAACTCGGTCAATTTTAGGGTGTCGTTCCAGAGCGGTTATATCCTGTTCGACGGTGCGTCCTCTGACGCTGTCGTCGAACTGGAAATTTGAGGCTGGACAGTTGGTGGCAGTTCCCTGATGGTTCGCAGTGGTGGGCTGAGAGTGGAAGTCTCTCCATGAAGACGACCATGTAGTTTCAGGTTCTGGGTTGCAATTGGTTATGACAGAAGGTTGTTGCCGAGCGAATCTATCATGTTACTCGGTCTTTCTGGCATGGGAGGTGAACTGGATTGGCGGCGCGAGACGATTTTGAAGGGGAGAACATGGCGACGATGTGTGGTACCCGAATCAGACCCAATTTAGTTTGGTCTTTACTCTTTAGCAGGCTTTGATCTGAATGGATATCGTGGTGGGTGGTGCCTTCCCCTGAGACATAGACAGCGACGTGCGCTTACGGTGGCGGGCGACGACGGGGACCTGCGGTGGCGGCTGGTTGTGCTCAGGCATGAAGCTCCTTTGAGTCGCGTTCATTAGAGGGCCTTCTCACTTAATGGCCAATGGGTTTGGCTAGGCATGGGCCATTTTGGGCCTAGGTATAGTTTTTATTTTTTTTGTTCTGTGGTTTTTTTAGGCTTTATTGGTTGGTTAGTGTTTCCTCCTCTTTGAGAGAGGGTTTTGGTCTCCTCTTTGAGCGATCATTAAGGATTTAGGTTGGTTGGTGTCGGGGTAGCGTTGTGTAGTTGGGTTTGTCATGATTATGATGTCATGTCCAGAGACTATTTTATTTTTCATTATTGTTTTTTGTTGTCCCTCCTCTTTGAGTGAGGGTTTAGGGTTTTCTAGTAGGTTGGTGTCAAAGTCGTGGCATGAGGTGGGATGGGCCATTGTTATAGTGTCATGTCAGAGACTATATGTTATAAGGCTGGTTATTTCTTATTGTCAATGTAATGAGGAGGTTTACTTGTACATATATGTTGGTAACTTTAACATATAATGTTCGAAATGGTGGTTTATTCTTGAGGTTGACCGTGAGGATGTATCGGGGCTTCTGACGTAGGTTAGATTAGAGTTGAACCCATTTCTATTCTTATCCTCTATAATCGTCAATGGTTTGGGTAAAGAGAAGTCTGGGGACTGTATGTGCTTCGTTAATGGCTCTCTTGGTTGTATTTTATTATTATTATTATTATTATTATTATTATTATTATTATATATAAAGTTTACTTTTCTAAAAACAAAAGAGAACGTTGAAGGATTAACCACAAAAAAATCAATTATATATCATTATCAGTGAGATTGAGAATAATTTTGTGTGTACGTAATTTTTGAGTGTGATGTGCATTGGTAAAATAATTTTGTCACTTATTTGGTAATAGAACTCTAGATTTAGTGCATCAATACGCTTATGTTAACAAGAAAATAACTTTTGGATGCATGAAATTAATATGTTCCACATAGGACTAGCAAAATCCATAACATATATGATTGACTCGTGAGCTAGTTTTTGACTACCCTATTGAATACACTTGAATTTTCAGATTTCATGGACTTCTTTAAAATTGTTACTAATTCCAGATACAATACATCCCATATATCAAATCCCCAAAACGAACAATATCAATAAAAAGCAAAGATTTACCCATGTAAGTTTGGTCTAGTACGTGGTTGGAGTTAGGTCCACCATGTTAGGCGAATACTGCAACAATACTCCTTGTAATAAGGAGGTCACTGGTTTAATCATCCGAATGTGTAAAAAATCTGATGTGGAGAGATTTAACCTTAACCTCTTTTTGGCTCGAAATTGTAGCTCATTCGGTCACCATTTTGTAACCAATAAAAGCAAAGATTTGTAAGTGACTTACATGTGCGTCGTTTAAGTGATTGTGTTAGTTGCATGTTGGTTTTTTTGACCAAATGGAAAACTTTTTCTTTGTACTTGAAAACGAAAAACCTTTTCCTTCCAGGATTAGGATTTGGTTTTCTTCCTTTCGATCGGCTATATATTTGAGCAGTGCGCCAGTCTTCTCTTCACTATTATTCGCCCCATTTCTTACTACAACCTCTTACAATCTTCCATTGATCGATCTATATCTAGGGTTCACTACCATGGGTGGTCAATTCTTGGCGGGAGCAGCGGTTGAGCTTTTATGTGGAACAAATAGAACCCATTAACACACCAAGACTGCAAGAAGCACCTTCGTCTGCTCGACTACGAGTCTAGTTTATCTACAATATCGAGCACCAAATCTTCGTCAGTATGTCGTCTACAAGGAGCATAGACAACTCCCTCCCATCATCATTACAAGAAACCAACCCAACCCTAATCCACCGTTATGAGGATGCCAGAAAGAAACCGTGCGGTGAGTTCAATCTGAATGTGATACTGATTATGCGTACAGTTGATGAACTAGGCGCAAAGCTGTATCCATTTCTTTCGGAATTTAAAATCAAGTAAGGCAGCAATAAGTACCACGCCCGAATAGTAAGTGAAGTTAAGCATGTGGGGAGGGGAATTGGTCTAGCAAGTTTCCTTGCAAGTTTCGATTACACGAGTCTACCCTACATATCATAATTGCAAGAGTAATATTACTGAGAAGGTTCTAAAGGGGAAGAGATTATGGTGTGGGTTATAGGGGGAAGAGAAGGGTTAGGGTTCCAAGGGAAGAGATGTGTAGTTTGTGCTTGGAAGAGTTTAGGATTAGGTCTTGCATTGCCATGCCATGCCCAAATGCGTTCAAACATGGCTGCAGGGAGGGAATAAACGCTCTTGTCCACTTTGTCGATTTGAGGTGCCTACTCTAATTGGACCGTGCATGATAGGGGTGGACTTTTAGACACCAAAAAAACCGAAACCGGTCAAAGCCGTATTGAATTGAAACCGAATAACCGAAACTGAATAGAACCGAGACAATCGGTTTTAGAATTCACAAAAACTGACTAGTGCGGTTTCATGCTTTCTAAAAACCGATTAAACCGAACCGAACCAACATATATTCATTTACTTATTAATACTTAATTCTACATTATGTGTCATGTTCTTATTGATTATGATTTACAAATAGTAGACTTCCACAAACATATTTATATTTTTAAGTGTTTAAGTCTAACCTAATTTTCTCTCACGTAGTATTCCCTTTTGTTATATATGAATATTGGAGGTTTTAAATGAATGATGTAAACATTTTATTTTTTCTTTTCCTAACAATTACTTGTTTAAACTTATTTGAAGTATTGATAGCTTACAACTTTGACATTTTTTATGCTATTTCGTTAATTGTGAAATATATAAAGGATAGTCAGTTTTGTAACTGAAACCGCACCGAAACCGAACCAATGTTCGGTTAACCGACAAGTGCGGTTCTTATATATTTTTATCGGTTTCGGTTCTAATAAATAGAAAACCGCATCTTCGGTTTTGGTTATAGGTTAGTGTCTAAAAACCGAACCGTTGGGACCGAGTCCACCCCTAGTGCATGATCACAGATATGTACCATATTGGTTTTATCCTTGCTTAATTGGATACAAATATTGGTACTGATGAGATTATAATGCAATAAGCGAAACCAAAGAGGCCGGAGTTGATGACTCGGCAACTTCAATTAGGTTGCATGCTATAATGTGACTGCCGACGTGATTCCATTTTGACAAGGAAAGAAGAAGTCACTCAAGTCAGAAATGCCAAATCAAATGGTACGATGGTTCTATCTAGAGCAATATTCTAAAAATCGCTAGTCGTTAGTCGGTCGGCCGGCCAGAGAGTAGCGAGTAGATGAGTACTCGGGGGAATACTCGTTTTTTAATTCTTGGATTAATTTATTATTTTTTAAAAAAATCTAATTAAATATATAATGTTCAAAATAATAAAATAGTGAATAAAACATTACCATATTCAATAGATAATAATATCTAAAAATTAAAAACAATCATTACAATAACAAAATAAGTTCAAAGTAATAAAAGCAAATACCAAATTCAATTCTTGCAAACAATCTCAAGCATTTCACTTGTAACTATGCCTCAAATTATTCTTCTCCATATCCATCTAGTACTTCATCTGAATCCGACTCAAATTTAAAACTCATATCATCTATTTCTGTGATACAGAATAATAGAACAACTGAACAAGACAACAATATGACATATCAAAATCCAATTCGGCAATCTAAGGTAGTGCGACTGTGCAAGTCAGAGAGCTACAAAGTGTGAGAGATTGAGAGATGAGAGCGAGAGACAGAGTTAGAGAATTAGGTTTGAACAAAAACGACGTCATTTGATTTTTTTTTTCTAGCAGACCGAGTTCACCGTGTTGGACCGAGTTGACCGACTTGATCGAGTTGGACCGAGTACTCGGCCGATTTTCTTCCGATCGCAAGCAGTCGAGTAGCGAGTACTCGGTCGAGTTGACCGAGTTTTATAACATTGATCTAGAGTAGGGTTCTGTATAAACAAAAAAACAACAAAAAGAACGATCCAAACAAATATTTTTTTTCTTTTCATAACGATTACATTGTCAAAGTCTCGATCTTCGTACTATTTTTCATTTAAAACAATGTCATCAATTACAAATTTTAAATTAGAAATCCAATGGTCATTTATAACCTTCTTTGGATGAATATAGAAGATAGATAAAATTCAAAAATTACCTTTCTATTTGCACAATGCTCATGAACTTCATTAGTAATGCTTAATCTGAGTGATTAGCTGAACTTGCTCTTCCCCTAGGTGTTCTTACCATATTGGTAAGGAGCAAATCCACCACCCATTTCCAAAGTGAGCTGAGGCCCAAACTATTTTCCAAAATTAAACCCGCTAATAAGTACCGTTCGAGAACCACACGCGCATCTCACGTGCTGTCCCTAATTTTGAATTCTGACTCGGACCTCTTTAAACCCCAAACGGCCATACCAAACCAAATCGCCCCCTCCGCTTTCAAATTCAAAATTAAATCCCAAAAAAAAAAAATATTCATCTTCGTTTTCCTCCATTTTCAGATCCATCAATCTCTTCTCCTTCTTCTTCCTCCTAATTTCAGCTCTCAATAGTTCAGATTTCACTTCTTATAGGCGGCGCGTGTGGTTCCGATTTCTAGGGTTTCCGATCTGGATTTTTAGAAGATGGATAGCTCGGAGTGCGTGCGGGTCGCCGTGAACATTCGGCCGCTGATTACCTCCGAGCTTTTGGTCGGCTGCACCGATTGCATTTCCGTCGTTCCCGGAGAGCCTCAGGTGAGATTTTAAGCTATTTGAATTGGTTTTGGAATTTGATTTCGTTTGTATTTGGATTTGGTTATTGTGTTGAAGGTTTGATTTTTGTTGTTGTTGTTGTTGTTGTTGAGGGATTTGATTTTTGGAATTGGGGGTTTTTGGACAGGTGCAAATTGGGACTCATACGTTCACGTATGATTATGTATACGGTAACACAGCGCTGCCTTCAAGCTCCGTGTATGATGATTGCGTTGCCCCACTGGTGGATGCATTATTCCACGGATATAATGCTACTGTGCTAGCTTATGGCCAGGTTTGTCATTTTTTGTTTTTCGATTTGGTATTGTTGTAATTGTTGTGTTTGTTATTGTTTATGCTTGAGCTGATTAGGTAGTAACTGGTTTGTTTGTTTGGTATTGAAGACGGGTTCGGGGAAGACATACACGATGGGGACTAACTACTCCGGAGAAGGAAGCACAGGCGGAATCATTCCAAAAGTGATGGACTCTATTTTCAAGAGAGTAGGGACAACAAAGGATAACACGGAGTTCTTGATCAGGGTATCATTTATTGAGGTATATGTCGGTTTCCTAATACTTGTTTTAGCTTGTTCTGAAGTTATTTGATGTGTATTTATTGCTGATATTGGATTTGCGACACTCAGATATTCAAGGAAGAAGTGTTTGACTTGCTTGATCCAAATTCGTCAAAACATGAAGGGGCAGTGAATCCGAAACCTGTAGCACGAGTGCCTATCCAAATTAGGGAAACAGTGAGTGGAGGGATAACACTTGCTGGTGTGACCGAAGCAGAGGTTAGGACGAAGGAAGAGATGGGATCATATCTGGCTCGAGGTTCTTTAGCACGTGCTACGGGAAGCACAAACATGAACAGTCAGTCAAGGTGCAATGCTTGATTATTTTTTCTGTTAAGATTAAGTATTTAATCAGATGATAAAACTGACAATATTAGTGATATATTTATGTTTCTAAGTTCATTTCATGCTTCATATTCACTTAGTTATGTAGGAACTAATATATTGTTTCTTTTGTTTTACATTGTAGTCGCTCACATGCTATTTTTACAATAACCATGGAGCAAAAGAAGACAGCTCACTGCCAGAATGGGGCAACTAATGATGAAATTGGTGATGATATACTACGGGCAAAACTCCATTTAGTTGACCTAGCAGGTTCCGAGCGGGCAAAACGTACAGGTGCAGATGGAATGCGCTTGAAAGAAGGTAATTATAATGTTTCTTGTGTGTCAGCTTTCTGGTATAATAGAACTATACAATTAACATTTGATGGGGCTGTGGCAGATCAACCCTTTATATTGTTACAACGGTTCTAGTACTCTCACACTCTCACTGGATTATACCTCTCAAATAGTTCAGAAATATTACCCTTTAATTTTGCGCCTTTGGATTTAAGTAGCTATGTCTTATTTTAATGCTTTTCATTGGTCTTGTAACAGGCATTCATATCAACAAGGGTTTACTTGCTCTTGGAAATGTGATTAGTGCCCTCGGAGATGAGAAAAAGAGAAAAGAAGGTGGACATGTTCCCTACCGTGATAGCAAGTTAACTCGCTTGTTACAGGTATGCAAGCATTTTAAGTTTTTTTCCCAATCTGGCAATGCTTCTTGTTAGTTCCTTCAAGTTGCCAATATGTTTTTAGCTGACTATCTGAAACCGAGTTTGTAGGATTCACTTGGAGGAAACAGCAAGACTGTGATGATTGGTATGTTGCACTTATTTGTTACTATACACTCTTCTTTAGGCAATCAGGATATCCCCTTCTCCCTATTCATTTTTTTAGTTTATAATTACATTTTCTTTTGTCTTTTAATAGCTTGTGTTAGTCCGGCTGACACAAATGCAGAAGAGACATTGAATACTTTGAAATATGCTAACCGTGCTCGCAACATTCAGAACAAGGCAGTTGTAAGTTTTTGGGTAACATATTTCTCTTTTATGGTTTCATGTTGGAAATTACTCTCTTAATCTTATCTACTCTTTATTTTAGATCAACCGTGATCCGATGGCTGCTCAGTTACAATTGATGCGCAGCCAGATTGAGCAGTTGCAAACTGAACTTCTATTTTACCGCGGTGATGCTAGTTTACCATTTGAAGAACTGCAGGTATATACTACTGCTGAAGATGTTTCAAAAACTGATTCTTAATAATTCTGTTATGTGTTTATTGATCTTAGATCGTTTAATAACTTTTATTGTTACTAGATTCTTAAACACAAAGTGTCATTACTCGAAGCATGCAACATGGAGCTGAGGCAGGAACTACATGGACGTCGAATAACTTGTGAACATCTAAAACAACGTGCCCTTGAAGCTCAGGTTTGCTAATGTTGAAAGTGCGTAATTTATTGATAATATCTAGCCATGAAAGTTGACTAATATTATATAATTCAGGTCGAAAAAGATAAACTGGCCATGGAAATTGAAGCCTTCCGAAATGGTAAATCTTGGGATTTTATAGACTCCAACCGAGTTCAGGTTTGTAATTCTTCTACTGGCCAGACACGTTCAGTCTATCTTCTTTTTGGATAGGGCACCTTTTCTAGTTTTCCTTTTGTTGTTTTACTGCGGCTTTCTGTCAGTAAAGAAAGTAAACCGGGTCATGGCTTTTTTGATTCTTTCCAGGATAATGATACACTGAAAACTTATGTGTCGAAAATTCAAGAGTTAGAAGGGGAGTTATTATGCCTGAAAAACTCACAAAGCAGGAGAATTGTTGACTGTGTTGAGGGGGATGGTGACGGCTTCCACTCAAAGAATATATTATTCCCTTGTAATGATGAATTCTCATCTGATTACGATATCAAAGCTGGTGAAGTTTCTGGTAAGATATGATAAACTCTTTGCTGTTTTGTATTTTTTAGTTATTTAGTTGTTCACTTTACCTCTAAATGATTCCATTCTTCATTATAATTTCATCTACCATCAAGATTAATCCACCCGGTTATACTTTCTGTTACAGCTATTTGTCAAAAACTTCTGTTACTTTTGTTGTTGTCGAGTGAGTACAAAGGATGAGTCTGTCATATTTTCTTCTTGTACTGTATAGCTGTGGACTGCTAGTGGGCTGCACAGACTAATAATAGTTAGTTGGTCTCTTATATATTCGTTGTGTAGCTGTGATGTATTGTTATATGTGACCAACTTATTCAGAAGACTTTTGCACTAAGAAATAATATATCATATTTACTCATTTTTAGTAACCACAAATTTAATTTATGTAGATGTTATAGATGTGGAAAAAGAGCAAGAACATTCTTCTCTTCAACAAAAATTGGATCAGGAGCTGAAAGAATTGGACAAAGCTCTTGAACAAAAGGAGGTAAAGGTTCTTAAGTTTTTACTGTACCCTTTTTGTCTTTTCTACATGTCCAACTAGATGTTGAAGCGATTATCAGATAGTTGTACCATCCTACTACTGTCTAGGTGTTGCTTCTTTATGTGTGCTTTCCATTCTCCTGGGTGTATGGTCACTTTGTTTTCATTTTGTTATTCTCTTTGACATGGTTAAAGGATGAAATGAAGCGGTTTGCAAGTTCCGATACCTCGGTTATTAAGCTGTATGAGAAGAAGGTTCAAGAGTTAGAACATGAGAAGAAAGCACTTCAGGTTAGTTTTTTTGTTTGCTTTACTTTATGTTGTCAAATTTATCATTTACTGTTTTGTCAAAGGATCATATAATTTTAATCTTCAGAGAGAGATTGAGGAGTTGAGACATAATCTTTCAAATATCTCATCTACTTCTGGTGATGGTGCTCAAAAGTTAAAGGAGGATTATCTACACAAGTTGAACCTTCTTGAAGGACAGGTGAGTAGACTGATAGACGATTAGAGTTGCCCTTTTGATGGCATTTTCAAGCGTCTGACTTAGTTTTGTTTGTTTGCAGGTTTCTGAGCTGAAAAAGAAGCAGGACGCTCAAGCCCAAGTGTTGAGGCAAAAACAGAAAAGTGATGAGGCTGCAAGAAGACTCCAAGATGAAATTCAGAGGATAAAGACTCAAAAGGTGCTATTTTTGTTGAAATGTGTATGTTGTTGGATAATGGTGATTGCATTTGTTTTATTAATACAAGGTTGTTTCCCAGGTTCAATTGCAACACAAGATCAAACATGAGTCTGAGCAGTTTAGAGCATGGAAAGCATCACGGGAAAAGGAAGTTCTGCAGGTAAATAGAATGCATGAATATAAAGGATGTTTAATTTGTCAAGAGCCACATACTTGTGATATGACTTGACTGAACACAAATCTGCAAATTTAATGATGAATAAAACTATATTCATTTTTAATTAAAGTATGATGATGATTCTGGTTTTGATTAATAACCTTGTGTGTGAAAATTTTGATGATCACTTCATCCTGATTTGATGAAAACCACACTATGAATAAAATGGGGAGTAAATTTTCTGATGAAAACCGTACATATGAATGTTATTAGTTCCTTTTTTTGGCGGTAGAACAACTTTAGCTAGATGTATACCATTTATTTACAATAGTTGTAAGATGCTGTACATAATGTAGCTTGATTATGTCTTATTTTCTATCCATATTGAAACTAGACAGTTCTGAATCTTTTATTTTGTCAATCATCAGCTTAAGAAAGAGGGAAGGAGGAATGAATACGAGATGCATAAGCTATTAGCTTTAAATCAGAGGCAAAAAATGGTAAGCCCTAAGCAAGCGTTTGCGCGGGATGCCCTTCATTTATCAAAATATATACTCACTTCTCTACACTTGCCAGGTTTTGCAACGAAAGACAGAAGAAGCTAATACGGCCACAAAAAGGCTTAAGGAGCTTTTAGAATCTAAAAAGACTTCACGGGAAACTTCTGGTCATAATGCTCCGGGTATTCAGGTACTTGTAGCTTGAAGCTTTTTAAAACAAAAGAGACATCATTTATGTAAATGAAGTTCTATATTGTATGCCATGGAGTTAGACATTCTTTAGGTGGACAAATAATTAAAAAAAAATGGCATCAAATAGCTGTCACATTGGGCTAAACCTGTGCTTTTAATGCCTATTGATAGTAAAGTAGTTTGATTATTTTTTGCTTCTTGTTAATATACAACCATTTCCATATATGCAATGGCGTCCAGTTGTCTCCTCACTCTTTTGACTGACTGGATGTAATGATATTATTTTTTTGGGTATGCATTGGAATGTGGTTGTCTTATATGTAATTGTTTTCTCTGTTTAGGCTCTTATGCAGGCAATCGAACTTGAGCTTGAAGTCACAGTTAAGACACATGAAGTAAGATTTGAGTATGAGCGGCAAATGGAAGAGTAAGCATCTGAAAATAATTCTCAAGGCTTTTACAATCGACTTGTTTGAAGGTGTTGTTAGAGATTTTTAGACATGTACAATTGTTATTATCAGTTATGAAGAAATTGTATGGTACAAATTATTCGAAACAGGTTGAAAAATTTAAGGTGTCAAGTCCATGAGTCATGTGAATCTAGGGAGGGGATGCACTTTGATTGTATAATATATTGCATCTAGCTCTAGAAATATTCCTGTGATTGCAAGTGTTTACAGAATCACTGTCTTTGTTTGTACATGTCACTTAGCATAATAGCAGCATGTATTAAAAATCTAGCCATGCTCTCTGACCAATGACTGTCCATACATATAATTTTTTGTTATTTATCAACTTTGTTTTTGACTGTGACATAGTTTCCTATGTTGCAATTCTCTAATCAATTTTATTTTGAACTTTGGTACTACAGGCGTGCTAGGATGGCCAAGGAAAGAAACAAACTAATAGAAGAGCAGCATAATCTAATGTGAGTATTTTGAAGTCGAATATTTGAATATCATGTTGCCATGTTACAATAAAGTTTCTCCATTATCTTGTATGTACAGGATGTATATAACTTTGTTTTAAATGGTATAATGCAGTGATTCCTGTGGAATAATGTCTCCTGGTGCAAGAAATTCAAGGATTTTTGCACTCGATAACATGCTTGCTACTTCTTCTAGCACCATGGTATCTATGGCATCACAATTGTCAGAAGCTGAAGAGCGTGAGCGAGGTTTCAATGGTAGAGGTCGTTGGAATCAAGTTCGGTCTCTTCCAGATGCTAAAACCTTGATGAATCATCTGTTCAACCTAGCTTCTTCCTCCAGGTAATAGATTTGAAGTTTCTCAAATAAAAATACATTTTTTCTAAGTATATGATTGAAAGCAAGAATTTTCTTGTTTGAAGGTGCATGTTACAAGATAAAGAAGTTGCATATAGAGAGAAGGATTTGGAAATCAGAGAGCTGAAGGAAAAGGTGGTAAGCCTTAATAGTTCGCTCAGAAAGTTGGAGATGAAAAATGCTGAACTTACACATCAGGTAAAGTCTACAACTATATTGAATACTAATGTGAGTAGGAAGGAGAACTATACAAATTCATTTATTATATCATAATACCGTGCATGTTGTGACACGATGTGGGGTTAGCTATTGGAATTATTGGACTTCAAGAAGTATGAGTAGAAAGAAGCACTATGCAAATTCATTTATGATATGGCACAATGTGGGGTTAACTATTGGAATTATTGAACTTCAATGAGTAATTGAAATCTACTAAGATACTAATCAAGGACTTTTTCTTCGAGGACACAGTTGGTTTTGTAATTTTCTATCCTTTTCGGTTTCTAGAGTTAGAGAAACCCTATACTTTTTTCTTTTCATGAATGCTAATTCTAGTCTGGTTGCAACAGAACTCAGCGTTGAAGAAATCTGAAAATGGACACAAGTATGATTTACGCAAGCTAGTAAGTGCCACTGACATTCCTTTTTGAACGTTTTTTATTCCTTCATACGACCATGTCTGTAACTTCTATTTCATGTTATTAGCTACCCATATTCGTAATGATTTGATTTCAGTTAAATGAAAAATATCTGTCAGTCTGTCTTACTGTAATTTACTGAATCAGTGGTGGTGTTTTATGTGTTTTAGGATTCACGTACATCATTCATCTTGGAGGATATGGATACATCCGACTCAGACGATGAATGGATAGCTTCAGGAAAGCCCAAGACTAAGAAGAGAAAGTCCAAATATGGAAGTTTAAGTGAGAGTTTTAGTGCATCGGGTGCTAATGACTCTGGAGTTTTCAAGTTAGATAGTGCTGGTGAGGGGATAGTCAGTGTGGCGAAGAAAAATGAGTTGGGTGTATGTTGCTCTTGCAGTAGAACTTCTTCATGCAAAACAAGTAAATGTCTTTGCAGAACTAGTGGGGGATCATGTGGAGCATCATGTGGTTGTGTGCCTAGCAAATGCTCAAATAGAGGATCAGGCCTACTTGAGGTTCATGGGACTCCAGAACAAGAGACTATTCAAGGACTTGGAAGTGAAGAAGGCACTAATGAAACAGAGAAGACGAATCAGCTTCTTGCTTCTCAGGGTGCCAAACTACTTCAGACTGCACTAGTTGAGAGGCCGAGTGAAACAACTGATGATGGTGGACCAAGAAGGAAAGCTCTTTCAGAGATTGGAAATTCTATGGTATACTTCATTCTCATCTTAAAGCATAATAGAGACATTATTTTAATTGAATAGTGTCCAATCTGTGGGTCTAGTTCCATTCACTTGAACACTTCTATGGTCTAACTGCAGGTCAAATCTACTGCCCCGAAGCCTAACCAGAGAAAGAAATGGCGAAAAAGCACACTTCAACTTGTTACAAATGCTCCGCCTCCCTCACAACCAGCAACTGCAGAAGTACATAAGAGGCCAGATGATGGGGCACCAGAGGCTCCCATCCCTATGAAGCTTCCTAGGGCAATGCGATCCGCTGCATCAAATGGTGGTGGCAACCCATTTAGAGAAAGGAATTCTGACAAAGCAGATCAAGCCGAAGTCAACAAGGAGGCCGGTATTCCTGCTCCAAGAAGTCCACTCCCACAGAACAAAACATCAGATGAGAAGGAGAACTGTGGCCTTTAAATATCGGTTCTCCCTTATTAGCATTATTTATACAATTGGCAGCGGTAAGCTGTGGAGCTGGAGATGTATGTCTAGTACTGATGTAGGTTAGTTGATGGTGTATGGTGTTCAAGGGTGGCTAGTGTTGCACAAAACACTGGCGATGAGGATTGATCAGTCCCAAAAGCCTGTGATTTTTTTGGTTGCTGAAGGGAGATGTAGATGTGCTTAGGTGTTTCTTTGGTGTGTTTAGATGGTCCTCAGGAGTGTTCACGTTACTGCCTATGCACCATTTTCAGTGGCATTGCAATACATGCAGAGATATTGTCCTCATGAATTCAATTACACACATCGTTGTCATAAAGTTCGTATTTGGTGTTGGAAATTATAGGACATGTTATTTAGAATTCAGAAAACATTTGCAGGTGGTAAACTGAAAAGAAGACATAAGTATCATTTCAGCTGCATTCAATTTTATATGTCATCATCGACATTGTTCTGCCAGACCGGTTGGTTGATATGATCATTTTCCGGCAATGTTTTACTATTCGTCAGGCTAAGCATTGACAAGTAAAAGATATTAATGGACTACAAAGGAAAGGAAACTATGAACCTGTGAGATGAATGTATCATGATCATCTGAGAAGCTGGGCACGCTTAGTAGTTAATGTTGAGGTGGAACATGAAATTGATGAGTTTGAGTTAATGTTGAGGTGGAACATGAAATTGATGAGTTTGAATATGTTTCTCCTTAATCCGACTTGAACTTGTCCGAACTCCGAAGCTTTAAAAGCTCATACTGGGTTCAGATTACATAAGTTTTAACACTAGTTCGATTCAATTGTGTAACTAGACTTGTTTTGATTCATTTTTATAAAGAGAGTAACAAATCAAACGCTAGTAAAATGTACAGGACTGCTCAGACGCGGGAGCCGTTTTGCGGGACGGAACGAGGCGATCGAACAACAACCGTCTGATCTTTAATGAATTGATCTAACAGACAGGATTAAACAGACTTAAATGGACATGATCAATTCATTAAAGATCGGACGACTGTCGTTCGATCATCCCGTTCCGTCCCGCAAACGGTTTCCGCGCCTGAGCGAGACTGGTAAAATACATACGATGAGTCAAACCACAATAATAGTCTGTAGAGCTAGTGGACGTCAATCCAATATTATAAAAAGAGTTAAATACTTGTAACACTTTAAAGTTTTGTTCTTTGATTTTTAAATTAAACAGTTTTGTCTATTTTGTCATTTGATTATTACAAAAATCTATTAAGTTACTTAAATGACCATAATACTCCTAGTGTAAATGATTTTCTTATTTCAATTGTTACACCAAACACATCAGCAAATGATTTTCTATTTCAATTGCTATAGTAGGGTGTTAAATTAGGTGGTCAAGAGAAGGTTATTTAAGCTAGGATGGAAGAGAAAGAAAGTTTTGGAATTTGCAGAAGAAAATAAAGTAGAGAAGTTAAAAGTGAAGAAAAAAAGAAGGAATAATTTTATTTTTTCAACTTGGGGTATTTTGGTCACATTTTATGGTCAATTGGTCAAAGGGTGTGCCATATTAGTCAAATAACGGAATTGTTGACGAAATGAACAAAACTATTGAAATATAGGAGTATAAAGATATACCGATTTAAATTGAAAGTCGAATGACAAAACTGTTTTTACATATAAAGTTTGAGGTGTCATAATTATTTAACGCTTATAAAAACTTTCCATTTCTCATAACAAATAACGTAATAACTAAGAAATAACAGTTAGGTGCCGTGTACTGAGAAAACGTACCGATAATGTTGTTGGTCATTAGTAGCTCAATTTTGAAATTGAAAGCCTTAGTTATGAAGTTACTAATACTTAAAAACAGATTTGAACCGCTTAAGTGAAAACCTTACAATTACATATGACAATCACCCACCTTAAGAGGTGAATTTTCTTTTCAATTGTATGTAGAAAGCCATTTAGGCTTTTACACTAGTAGACACCAAAGTTACCTCTCTCACAAGTCACCAAGAGCTTGCAGCACGAAAATTAGTACTGGTGCCGGAGGATAAGAGACAAAATAAACCCTACTTTATAGATTGTGCCTCTTCTTCTACTTTGGCTCTGAAAGTCTCGCCATTTTCTCTTCTTTTTTGTGTTATCATTTGATTGTCTTCTTCATCTTCCGAAACCCTAACATAGGTTACTGATCAACCCTAACATATATAGGTTACTGATCAAAACCCTTAAAACTGTAGTGCTACCTGCTTAACTGTATTAAAATAGAAAACCCAACTTCATTTCACTCTAAAGTTCTGATTTTTATTGTGGGTTCTGAAATACAATATCCATGTTTTTCTGATTTGGGTCTCCTTCGCTTTCAATTTCTGTTTGGACTAAACTAGAGATAGAGAAGAATTGAATCAAATCAAATGGTTGACACACAAGTGAAGTTGACTGGTGCCCCGAATTCTAGTGTCGAAGACAGGAAGAAAAGTAATGAACATTTTTAAAAATGTGACCAGAGATTGTGAGGAAAAGAAGCCAAGAAATTAGGGACTAGGACGCCCTTAATGCAAAAGCGATTGAAACTTTCAGTTCAATGGTAGATTCCGGCATCCTTGATGAAGCGAAAGAGCTCTTTAAGCCACTCCCTGGTCAGGTCACTCTGCCTCAAGTGGCTGTCTTCACCATGGCCATTTCGACCTACGCCCGTGCTGGCAGCGCCATGGATGCTCACATGGTCTACCAGCAGGCAGCAGTCTTTCTACATGCAAAGAAGGTCACCTCACAAAACAGATGGAGGTAATCCGCACGTATATTGGTCTTGTCCACAAAAATACTATTGTGCAAAAATAATAAGTCGAGAAGTTGATGGCTTCACCTTGGAAAACCGTTGAACTTTCATTGAGTATGCAATGTTCTTTGCTAGAGGATGGAAACGTCAATGAAGGTATGAAGGTCTGTAACTCAATTCAACACACAGTCGTAGAGCCCTCGGTCTTGCTCCACACCTTGGTTATTGAATCCTACCTCAAGCTCGGCAAAGCCAAGAGTGCTCTCAAGGCCTACCGGGGCATGTTAGCTGCGGGTTGTGCCCCCTACTCCTACACTTGCACAGTTTTAATCAAGGGACTCGCTGCTGATCCCGTCTTCTTTGGAGATGCCAACAAGTGCTTGCTGAGATGATAGAAAAGGGGATGAGGCCCAATGCGCCTACCTACACTGCTGTGATAGAGAGCTTTGCAAAGCAGGAGGATATTATTTGAAAGTAAATTTACCTATCCTCGAATGGAAGGGTTTTGAACCAGTATTAGAAAACTTTTGGAAGACGATATGTAAGTTCATCTTAGAGCTGCAACACTTATGAAATGATTATAAAGTTTACACCAGAAATGATTAGAGTTACAACAATTTTAAATTGATCAAAAAATATATGTGTTGATCGTTGTGGGGGTTTTAAGAACAAGGCCGGAAATATCATCACAATATAAGTTACCGTTAAATTAAGAGTGGCATTCACGAAAGCGACCTCTAGCCAGCATGTCTTCCTCTTCTGTATAATTTCCCACTCTTCAATCAATCCTAATCACAATTACATCTTCAATTCCTTCGATTCTCAATTCTCTCTATCAATCATTCCGATAACAATGGAGGGTGATTCTGGTGTTGAACTCAGCACTGACGCTGCTTCTCCAGTTTTCTTCTCCGGTAAGTCTTTCTTCTCAGCCCTTGAGAAATTTTGACCCAGATCATAAATTTGATGATTCTGGATCTGATGGGTCTTATGTTGATTTCTTGGCCAATTCTGCAACTCAGGTATTACGGAGTTCAAGATTTCGAAGAAGAAGAAGAAGAAAGGGTTGCTGGCAGTTCTTGAAAAGAAGTTGCTGATACCACTACCAAAATAAACAACATAACTAACGAATAAAAAAATAGATCGATAAAATTTTTGTTCGTTAGTTAAAGTGGACTTTAGCCGACGAAAATTAAATTCTGTTGGTTAAACTATATATTTCGTTAGTTATAGTCTGTAAACTATAACCGACGAAATATATAATTTTGTGGGCTAAAATTTCTTATATTTGCAGATCTAGACAGCAGCTCATTTGAAAAAAAAACGGGAGAAAAAGTTTAGGTGTTGTCAAAATTGTTGGGTGCTGTCGAAATCTGTCAAAAATTAGTTTGTGGAGCTATATATAGGTTCATATATGTGTATATATCTTGATTTTGAGTTTTATTTGAGTTGATTTAATGGATTTTGAGTGTGATTGAGTTAATCGATTTTGATTTGATAATATATATGAAGTTATTGTTAATAAGTAGTAGATATATATATATATATATTAATTAATTTAATTATAATATTGTGTTGATGCATGATATGAATTAATTAAGTTGTTGATGATATGTTGATTATGATTTTGTGATGATCGATGTTGATATATAATATTGTTATGTAATTATTAATTAGTATATATATGTGTTAATTATTAATTTGTTATTAATTAATTGTTACAGAATACTAAATGATTTAAAATTTTACATATGAAATTAATTAATTAGAGTTATACATATATATTTTGTTATCTTTTCAGGATATGGATAAGAGTTGGATTTCACTTTTAAAATGGGACAAAAGATATGATAAATGAGTTATTAGTTTTATTGAATATGCACTGGCTAATGCTAACGAGAATACAATTTTCTATTGCCCGTGCACGAAATGTCAGTGTCGCAGCGATATGCATCGATTTGCGATTGACAAAGTATGACAACACCTGAAAAGTAACGGGTTATGAGAGAAGTACACATGTTGGATATATCACCGTGAAACATCATCAGGGGGTCCACATGATCATGGACAATTTTCTGAGACGGACAATTCATCTAACGATCCAACAACGGTCTTCATCAATGATATGTTTCCTTATGAGAGTGGTGTATACTCTTAAGGATAGTATGTGCCTGAGTCGATGCAGCCATTCTCTAGAGTTGTCAACACTGCTGGTATTGACAAGTACAACAAACTGCTTGCTTTCCAACAGACCCCTGTGTACCCCGGTTGTCAGAAGACGGTTCTTGAAAGTATGATGGACGTAATGAAGATTAAAGTTGAGACAAAATCTACTGTGAAGGCTGTTGATGATTATCTACAGTACACTGCTTCGATGTTGCCCCACGTCATCGTCTTCCTACCACTCATCATAAGGTCCGATGTATTCTAAAAGATCTTAAGTTTTCATACATCATGATCCATGCATGTAGATATAACTGCATTCTCTTCTGGGGTAAAGATCTAGAAAGGAATGACATTGGTGGCGCATGTCCGGTATGTCACACTGACAGGTATAAGCTGACTCATGCAGTCAATAGGAAACATGTGAAGGTACTTCGGTATTTCTCATTGAGGGATAGGTTGGAGCGGTTGTATATGTTATCACACACGGTCAAAGCTTTGAGATGACACGCTGATAGGGAATTGCATGACAAAGATACCCTTATAGCTGCTGACGGGGAGGCTTGGAAGCATATAGACAGGGAGTTTCCTCATTTTACGTCAGAGGTCCGAAATGTGAGGCTCGGGCTCTCATTAGACGAGTTTAATCCTTTTAGCAATATGTCTTCAATACAGTGTATGACCAGTAATTTTTGTACCGTAAAACCTTCCTCCATGAATGTGCATGAAGAAGGAATACAATATGTTGAGTTTGTTGATTTTAGGGCCCGGTTATCCAAGGAAGTGTCTCGATGTGTATTTGAGACCCTTGATTGAAGAGTTTAAGTTTTTTGGGACTTTGGTCATCCCACATATGAAGGTACTTCGGTATTTCCCATTGAGGGATAGGTTGGAGCGGTTGTACATGTTATCACACACGGTCAAAACTTTGAGATGACACGCTGATAGGGAATTGCATGACAAAGATACCCTTATAGCTGCTGACGGGGAGACTTGGAAGCATATAGACAGGGAGTTTCCTCATTTTACGTTAGAGGTCCGAAATGTGAGGTTCGGGCTCTCATTCGACGAGTTCAATCCTTTTAGCAATATGTCTTCAATACAGTGTATGACCAGTAATTTTTGTACCGTACAACCTTCCTCCATGAATGTGCATGAAGAAGGAATACAATATGTTGAGTTTGTTGATTTTAGGGCCCGGTTATCTAGGGAAGTGTCTCGATGTGTATTTGAGACCCTTGATTGAAGAGTTTAAGTTTTTTGGGACTTTGGTCATCCCACTTATGTCAAGTACATGCACGAGATGTTCCAGATGCATACCATCGTTGTTGGTACTATCAGTGATTTTCCTGCCAATAGGATGTTGTCGGGCAACATTGTTAGAGGATACAAGGCTTGCCCAAAGTGCCTTAGCGATGAAGGGAGCAACAATCATTGCAACAAGATATGCAAATTAAGTCACCGTACTCTCCTTCCATATGATCACGAATGGCGGTTCGATGACATGACATTTGATGGGACCGTAGAAAACGATGTACCACCCAAAAGATGGACTGAGAAAAAAATTTTAACAGTGCTTAATGAGCACGATTTTGGACAGCTCAGCAATCATCTCAATATTATGGCAGCAATACCTGGAAGATCTGACAGTTAAAAATTCTGGACACATAAGAGCATATTCTGAGAACTCTCATACTGGAGTAAGTTGTTGATCATGCACTACCAAGATGTGATGCACATAGATTAGAATGTGTGCGACAGTGTGGTGGGCATAATGCTGAACTTGGAGGGGAAGACGAAAGACGATTCTAAGGCACGCATTGATCTTAAGAAAATGGATATACGAAGACATCTGTGGTTGAAAGAAGGGAGAAAAAAAATGCCTCAAACACCTTACACCGTGAAGCCTTACCAGAAGAACGTAATTTTCAGGAGGATGAGTTGTGTGAAGTATCCTTCAGGCTATGCTGAAAATATAACCCGGTGTGTAAACTTTCAGGACAATAAGATGTACGAGTTGAAGAATCATGACTGTCATAACCTGCTACAACGTCTCTTCCCTGTTTTCATTTGACCGTTCCTTTCCCGTCAGGTGGTAGGGTCGTTAGTAGCGTTGTCAAGATTCTTCTAGAAGTTATGCACACGAAAAGTAAAATAATCTGACCTCTAGGAAATGAAAAAGGACATTATTTATATCATGTGTAAATTTTAGAGGATATTTCCTCCAAATGTTTTTGACACCATGCCTCACCAGATGACCATATTCCCGAGTAATTGTTGCTTACTGATCCAATACACTACACTTGGATGTATCTCATGGAAATGTATGTTTTTTACACCTGAATTTTTCACTATACTTGTTCAATATATAATCATAACACTTTGCAACAATTGATTTATAGGCAACTTGGAGACTACAAAGCTTACCGGCCCAAACAACCTATACTGCCGCCTTACATGAGTATAATGCCGCGGTATATGCCACCCAGCAGGCACAACAGCAGCATATGTTCCAGTACTTGCAGGAGTTTTCAGCTGCCCAACTTCATGGACTTCCGGCTCCGCCCAAGCCTACGCCTATATCCCTACCTCAGCCGCCGCAACCTACTCAGCAGCAGCAACCTCCTCCTGAGGCGGATATAAATTTAGACGATATAGATTTTGTATAGTTAAATAATTATATAGTTTTATCTGTTTATGAATAATTTATAAACATTTTAATGAAAAATGTGTTGTTATCATTGATGGTGTTGTTGGTTATATGAAATTGTTTTGGTGTAATTTGCAGGTTGCTTGGAATGGTAATTTAGAAATTTTGGGTTTTTTTGTTGGAATGGACTTATAGCCAACGAAATTTGCTATAATTCGTCGGTTATAGTTTTTTTTTTAAGGTTTAGTCGACGAAATATGGCATAGTTCGTCGGCTATAGTAGTATTTAGCTGACAAATTTACTATAATTCGTCGGCTATATTTTTTTTCAAGGTTTAGCTAATGAATTATAGAAAAATTTTTCGGCTGTAGTTTTATTTAGCCGACGAAAGTAATTATATTTCGTCGGCTATAGTTACTTTTTAATTTTTTTATTAAATACTTTAGCCGACGAATATATATATTAAACGTTTCTTCGGCCAAATTCTTAGACTATGATCGACAAAATATGGTTTCGTCCGCTTTAGTCTCATCTTTATCCGACGAAAAATATAAAAAAAATCTTCGGCTAAAGTGTGAGACTATAGCCGACGACTACTTCTACTTTCGTCGGCTAAAGTCATAGCCGAAGAGTCTTTACTGACGAAGACTCATCGGCTAAGATCTTAGCCAACGAATTTAGTTAACAGGCCAACGAAAATATTTAGTCGGTCAAACTACTGATCCTGGTAGTGTACCCAAGAAGAAAGAGTTCAAGAATATGAGGTAGTAGTATTTTCTGGATTCTTTTTGGGTTTATTGCTTCATAAGTTCATATGAATCCAATTTCGTCGACTCAAGTAGATATTCATGTATTGATAAGAAATTAAAAGAGAGCTTGTAAGGGTATCAAATAATATAACCGAAATTGTTATGGAGAACATCCAGCTTTCCCGGAGCAAGCTCGCAGCGAAACCTAGGGTTTCGACCTGGCAGCTGCAGTCTTCCTTGGTGAGGACTGCTAATCGTTATGCTACGATGATGGCTTGGGGTTTCGTCAACGTCGACTGGTTTAGGGCAGCAAGTTTCATCTTTGACGGCGGATCTGCTCGGTTGGAAAGGGAGGTTTCGACCGTTATCGATGAGTTTCAAGTAGGCTGGTGGCGATGCTCTTCCTTCGCGCGAGACGACGATCAGGTTTTGATTTATGGCTAGTGTGCATGGGAGATCTCTAGGTGCTGATCATGATGCCGGCAAGGGAATCCATTTTGTCGATTTCCTAGAACATGTGGGGGTTGCGAAACCCAGAATTCTGGTGACCATGGGATTGCTCGCGGTTGTGGATTGATAGGAGCATTTTATGCTACGTTCTTAATATGTTTTTACCCTTATTTATGATTTGTTTATCCATTATTAGGCTAGTATTGTTAGTTATTTATCATAAGGGTTTTTTCTGTAGAGCAATGGCTAAAATGTGAGTAAAGTAGAGAAAATGTGCATTAATTTGTTAAAAGCTGACTTATGAAGTTATCGTGTTATTTCTTATGATTCTGTGAATTTATACATTGTCATCATTTGATTAATTTTCTTTAATGTTTAGGTGATATGTATATGGACTTAACGAAATAAGAATCATGAGGATCAGACTTAAGGAAGGTAGCAAAAGAAGCATGGAAAGACAAGAGGCCGAGAGCATGAATTCGGAACAAAAACAGAGGATTTCCAGAAACCATAACTCAACTTCAAAAATTTTCCTAGGACGATCCAGGAGGAACCAGGAAACGTGCCATATATGGATGGAAAGCTGTGGATATCTAGTTTCTAAATCTTTTGGAATCGCAGCAATCCAATCTGAGGAAGGATTTATGATGGAAACAATGGCCGGAGGTCAGTCTGCTGGAAACAGGATAGATTTTGCTGAAGTTGTCTACCGAGTTTGTGAGTGTGTTTCTTAACCAAAATTCTTCCCAAGCATGCCAAATGATTGATGAAGAGCTTAATGATGATATGAGAAGTTGTTTAGAAGAATAAGAATCGAAGAAATCACTAAGGAGAAGCCGAAAACAACAACTAGGAAAGTTATCCCGGTCAAAACAGGATAACTTGTTCTACCGAGACTATGGAGGGGATTCGGCTGTCCTATGGAGCCCAAAACGTGTAAGGGAGTCATTCATTAATACCTTAACATGTAGGGGAGTCCAAGAATTTAGAAAAGAAGTTTATGAATCATTATCCAAGTCAGCAAATTCAAGAAGTCAAAGTTGTGTGCAACAAGGAAAAGCAAGAAGCCCAATCCGATATGGACAAGGAGTGTATGCCGACTTTACCTTAGGGTTTTCTCTATAAATACTCATGTATTAGTTCAGTTTTAGGGGTCAATTGATCAAAGCCATAGTATAGCCAAGCTCTACCCAAAAATCCCGTACAGAAAACAACAAACCAGCCGCATCATCTCCACCAAACCGCCGCCGCTTGCCGCCGATCACCACCTCTTCCCTAGCCAATTGATTTAGGTTTAGGTATGAGTTTTCTATTGGTTTTGTTGTATAATTTTCTATATGAACAGTACTTTAATTTTTATATATATTTTCTGGATTTTCGGTTTTATGCATGTCATGTGTTGTTAAGTTTTTCTTTGTGATCTCCTTAATACCGTATGTTATGTGTAACGATTGAAGCATGTTTTAGTTTCATGATTTAGATTAAGTTGTTGCATGTTCTTATGTGTAGTATGTGTTAGTTGATTAATCATCACCTGATCATGTAATCGAACCTAAGGATAGTCTAGGCTTGGATGTTTCCAAAGGGAGAGTTTAATAAGCCGTAGTAATCTAGGATTAAGTTAGGCATATTTGATAGTTTGTTTCTAGTTGCTGCAAAGGGTTGCTAGGGTGAGTGATTTGCATGCTAATAGGGTGAGTGACGCCATACCTAGGATCATGTCTTCAACCGACTCCAGTTCGTAAGTGTATCTTATTTAGATTAGGCATATTTGATAGTTTAAATACGGTGACACATATATGTTTTAGGTTCAGGCGTATTCGAAGTTCTTAAAAACACATGAGAAGTCATAAGAGGTTGAAATTAATTAAAACAGAGGATAGTAAGAGCATCACTATTTAATCTATCATGAAATTCTTGTATGCTTATTTCGGTGTTTGTTATGTTATGTGCTTGAGTATCGATTGACCAACCTTGTAAATATTAGCTTAGGTTGTATTATTTTTATAATTAATGTCGATATTCTTACAAACCCTTTTCATTTGTAAATATGTATATATGTGAATAATTGTTTATATATATTATTTGTTTATACTTATATAGTTGTGACAGAATTATATTTGTTTGTATGTTAACTAACGATCTTTTCTTCTTATTTACCCTGGGCATCCCCGGTTTAGAACGATCCATACTTATCTTTACTACTAACGAATTACAGGGAATTAAATTGCAGGTTGCTTATCCTTAACCCGGTAATCGACGCTCGTCAATTTTTGGCGCCGTTACCGGGATGCCAAAACGAATTTGATGAAAGATATTGTACATGTGTATATGTGTGCCGAATTGTTTGTTTTTTTTCTGCTAACGTTTTTGTTTCTTTATTTTGTGTACCATATATTGTTTTGTAAATGTTGTAATAACTTAGTTAAATATTTAGGAGGTTTATAGTTTATATTTGTTGCTAGTTTATTGTGGTTTTTAAAGTGTAACATGTAGGGAGAAGCCGCATTTTCTAATCTTAGTCTAAACCCTTCATGTTATCTTCGGATCTCATGAGGTTGAGGGCGGCTTTGATTAGCACCTGTCGAGTGGTTTAGTGACCCTAGTTTGTTCTCAACTGAGTAAGGGGCAAGTTATTATTCATAGATATGGTTCTCAGGTTTGTTTAACTGGATCTCAAGGTCATAGACTGACATTTCTTCTCTGTGAAGGGGTCGATAGAGAGTTCGCTCTCCGTGATCACTAAACGAGTCCTGCCTGGTTCCTGTAGGGGGTTCGCCCTCCGTGGATCTTAACATCACTGCCTTCTGAAACCACGGAACCCGCTCGAACTAGCCAAATGCTGGGGCCGAAGCATCACCACACTTTAAATGCTAGAATTTACTTGAACATATATGACGCCACAAGCTTCACATGAATTGGCTTTAATTTTTGAGGTATATCAGACGAAGCATAACACTACCTTGGGTTGTATCAGTCCATTGCACAGTGGTCTTCCCTGCTCCATGTACCTTGAAAATTAGGGGTTAATAAAATCAACTAGAAACATTATAGGTTGTCGACATCTTATGCTTAAAAGTGTTATGTGCCTTTGTGATGTCGTGTGCCCTATGTGTTCTAGTTGCTTGCTTTGTTAATACCATGTCATGCCGTGTATCCTATGTGTTTATATTGTCATGTCATGTGTCATGTTTAGCTAACATTCTTTTGTTTTGTAGGTTTTTATTTAAGTGTGTTATGTGTGCCATTCATGTTGTATTTATATTTATGATCGATCATTTTGCATATCATGTTACATATTGCATTTTTTGTTTTGTTTGCATCATGCCGTATTGCATTTTGTTTCATTTTATCCGGATTGTGTTTGCACGACATCCATTTTGCATTCAATCATACTTGTGTTTTATTGTTTTGCATATCGTGTGCATATTGCATTTTTGTGTTGTTTGTTTTTCATAGTGATCGAGCACGGGGTCGGGTATGACAAGTATGGAGAACGAGATGAGGAGGCTTTGAAAGATTTGGAGCCGTCCATACTTGAAGTTGTGAAGGAGCTTGATTCACAACCAATCTACAAAAGGTATACTCCCTTGTCAATTCCAATTTCCACTAAGAAGTTGTTACCATCTGTGGAACAAGCCCCTAAGTTAGAGCTAAAAGCTCTCCCTAAACATTTGAAGTATGTATTTCTTGGAGAAGATGACACTTTACCAGTTATTGTATCTTCAACATTTACAAAGCAACAGGAGGACAAGCTAGTTGAGGTTTTGACGAAGAACACAGCTGCCATTGGCTGGACTTTGGCAGACATTAAGGGAATAAGCCCTACAAAGTGTGTTCATAGAATCTTACTTGAGGATGGCGCCAAGCCTACCAGAGAGGCTCAGAGACGTTTGCATCCTCCAATGATGAAAGTGGTTAAAGACGAGGTGATTAAGTTGTTAGATTGTGGAGTAATCTATCCAATTTCAGATAGTCAGTGGATTTCACCCGTTCAAGTTGTGCCCAAGAAGAGTGGCGTGACTGTTGTAGAGAATGAGAGGAATGAGCTAGTGCCACAACGGTTGGTGACAGGACATCGCATGTGTATTGATTACAGAAGGCTAAACGCCACAACTAGAAAGGACCACATGCCTTTGCTGTTCATGGACCAGATGTTAGAAAGATTAGCAGGTCACGAGTTCTACTGCTGCTTGGATGGATATAGTGGCTACAACCAGATCATGATACACCCGGATGATCAAGAGAAGACAACGTTTACATGTCCATTTGGTACGTTTGTTATCGACGAATGCCTTTTGTATTGTGCAATGCCCCAGGTACGTTTCAACGTTGCATGTATTCTATTTTCTCTGATTATATCGAAAATATCATTGAAGTTTTTATGGATGATTTTAGTGTTTATGGTAAAGACTTTGATGCATGTTTAAAGAATTTAGAATTGATTTTAGAACGGTGTGTAGAAACTAACCTTGTACTTCATTGAGAAAAATGTCATTTTATGGTTAATCAAGGTATAGTTTTAGGTCACATAGTTTCTGCTAAAGGAATAGAAGTTGATAAGGCTAAGATTGATATTATGCATCACTTACCCTCGCCTTCAACAGTGAGAGAGGTTCGTTCTTTTCTTGGCCATGTAGGTTTTTACAGGACGTTCATCAAAGACTTCTCTTTGGTGGCCAAACCACTTACTTCCTTACTACAGAAAGATGTGCCGTTTTCATGGTCTAGGGAGTGTGAGGATGCATTCGTACGATTGAAGAATTTGCTGACAACTGCACCTATCATGACGCCACCTGATTGGGATTTTTCATTTGAGTTGATATGTGACACCTCAGATTATGCCATTGATGCTGTGCTAGGGCAGATAAAGGACAAGAAACCGTGTGCAATTTACTATACATCTCGGACTCTCAACGATGCTCAGCTGAATTACTCAACAACTGAAAAAGAACTCTTAGCTGTTATCTTTGCTTTAGAGAAATTTCGATCTTATATTTTGAATTCTAAAGTTGTTATTTTTTTTGATCATGCAGCATTAAGGTATCTAATGACAAATAAAGATGTAAAGCTGAGGCTCATCAGATGGATTCTGTTACTTCAGGAGTTTGATGTCGAAATCAAGGACAAGAAAGGAAATGAGAACGTTGTAGCGGACCATCTTAGCCGAATTGTACGTACTGAGGACGAGTTGCCTATGTCAGAGACGTTCCCAGATGAGCAATATATTGTTTCGGTTTGAAGCTAGAGAACCTTGGTATGCCGATTTGGTTAATTTTATAGTGTCAAGGACATTTCCATCATCAATGCCGGACCATACCAAGGTGAAGATCAAGAAGGATTCTCGAAATTATATATGGGATGCGCCATATATGTGGAGACAATGTGGGGACCAAGTCATTCGACGTTGTGTTCCAGAAGAAGAGCATAAATCTATCTTAAAATTTTGTCACCAAGAGGCGTGTGGAGGACACTTTGGACCAAAAAGAACAACTAGGAAGGTGTTGGAAGCCGGATTCTCTTGACCAACGTTATTCAGAGACGCTTATGCGACATGTGCTTCATGTGATCGTTGCCAAAGAACAGGTAACTTAGGTAAGAGAGATCAAATGCCCTTAAACCCTATTATTGTTGTTGAAATTTTTGATGTTTGAGGTATTGATTTCATGAGACATTTTCCTTCATCTAAAGGCTTTTTTATATATTGTTGGCTGTTGATTATGTTTCGAAATGAGTGGAAGCAAAAACCATGATCTAAAACATGAGATATATATATATATATATATATATATATATGTATGTAAACATTTCCATTTTTGAGCCTAAATAAGCATATCTCATTTTTGAGCTTGATCAGGATCAGCGGAGGTCCGTTCCTAAGCTTAGGAACGGATTTCATCATTTTAACCCACTTCCCGATCGAATTTCCTCAAACTTCCTTCTAGACATATCTATATCATCTTGTGTAGATCATCTCTGTAAAATTTCAGCCAATTTGGTGATCAGAAAGACCTTCAAACTTATGTTACAAAAAAGATGGACAAACTGGACAGAATTCTGTCCGTCAGTTTTGTAACGCAAGTTTGAAGGCCTTTATGATCACCAAATTGGCTGAAATTTTGTAGAGATGATCTGCATAAGATGATATAGATATGTCTAGAAGGAAGTTTGAGGAAATTCGATCGGGAAGTGGGTCAAATAATGAAATCCGTTCCTAAACTTAGGAACGGACCTCCGCTCCTGATCCGCACTGTATGTGTGTGTGTGTGTGTATATATATATATATATAAATATTTAATACTTGTACATATACCACTCTTGCCTTTATCTCCACGACACAACAAGGGCGAAGCTATAACCTAAATAGTGAGATAGGCTTATTTAAAGCTGAAAAATGTAAATGTGTACATATATTAATATTTACAATATTTATTAATGTACATATACCACTCTGTATTCTTTGGTTCTAAATTTTCAGGTTAGCGTATACTGACACTGTAGAACCATCATTCCAAAGCTTGTTGTGATGTTGTTTACGGATCAAGGATATTTGATTGGTGAGCTGAAGCGAGAAACTGGAACGCACACAAGATCAGAAGCCCTAGGAGTTGTAAATCCAGGTCGTTCGTCCATTTCAAGAACCTTGCCATTACTTATATCTTTGCATTGTGTTCCATTAACTTTGAGATCAAAGCACTGAATTATAACTGCAAGGAGCGTAGGCAGCATTTTCATGGTTAAGGGTAAGCCAGGACATATCCTCCTTCCAGACCCAAATGGAAGATACTGAAAATGTTGACCTCTAATATCTAGTGCATTTGTCTGGTCGCCATCATCGAGTTGTAAGAACCTTTCAGGCCTAAACTCTAATGGGTTTGCCCAATTCCTGGGGTCCCTTGCCATAGCCCAAATGTTCACAAATAACATTGTGTTTTCAGGAATGATATATTTGCCAACCTTGCACTGTTGTGTGCATTTCCTTGCAACAAATGCCAAGGGTGGGTGCAGCCGGAATGTTTCTTTCATGATCGCTTGGATGTAAGGAAGATTTGGAAGATCTGATTCTCCGACCAATCTTCCGGTTTCAACGACTCGATCAATCTCTTCTCTTGCTTTCTTGAGCACCTCTGGGTGATTGATGAGCTCTGCCAGCGTCCATTCCATTGTAATGGAGGTCGTGTCTATGCTAGCCGAAAACAAATCCTGAAATGAAAGAAATGTTTTGTTATGTACTTACGTACGTGCATGGTTGATATATACTTCAATCTCTAAAATATTTTTGAACCCTGAAAAAAAACATTGGGGTTTAGCGTTTTTATGATGAAAGCCTTAATTATTACGTACCGTAATGAGACCCTTGACATGATTTCTTGAAAATTCGACCTCCGTATTCTCAGCAGTGCTGCTCTTACACTCCTCCACCTTATCTAGCAATACGTCAAGAAAGCCATGGACATCCTTTTCATCAGCACTAGAACTATTGTTGCCACCATCAATATTCTTCTTCCTCAACTCCTCACGTTCAGCAATAAACTCCTCCACCAATGCATCGAACTTGTGATGCGTGGCATCGATTCTCTTCTGGAATCCCTGCAAATCTAACTTCTTCCAAATCCCGTTAAAATCACCGAAATTGAACTCCCCGAAAATCTTGGTAGCCTCCCGGACCACCAACCTTGCTTTCTCCGCCCTCGAAGCACTTGAATATTTCCCTAGCATCATCTGCCCGATAATGTTGTGGCCGACCCTCGGTAGCTCTTCACTGAGGTTGACAGGTTCAAACGCCTCAGCTTTCTTGGCCAACAATCTAAGCAGCCTCTCGTACTCTTGGTTTCGAATGGGAAGAAACTTGTCGACACTTCGGCCGCTGAGGAGCTCGTTGGTGCTGAGCTTCCTAATAAACTTCCAATACGGGCCGTAGGGTGCAAATGCAAATGATGCATTGTAGGTCATGCGTTCAACTGCGGTTGTTTCAGAGCGGTTTATGAAGGAGAGCTCGTGTGTTTTGAGAAACTCTTTTGCCAACTCCGGTGACGAAACCACGACGCATGGGAGCGAACCGAGGCGGAGAAAGAATACGGGACCTAAGCGTTTGGAGAGGTCGTAGAATGAGCGGTGGATGAGGGGGCTGAGGAGGTGGAAATGGCCGATGATGGGCAAGGCGAATGGGCTCGGAGGAAGATGGTTCACACGGAAGTGTTTCGAGATTAGGAAAACCAAAACAAGGAATAGGATGAATAGAACTAACTCGATTGCCATGGCTAAGCTGGCTAGGAGTCGAAAGGACGTGGTGATGAGCAAGATTGAATGGCTCTTGTAGGAATGGTTTGGTATGGTATTCACCTTCGCTATTTAAAGACCAAAACGATGCGGAGGGAGAACCCTAATAATATTGTACTTGGATATGGAATTCAATATTTATTCGTGCAGAGCTTAAGCTTACTTGGATATATCCAACATCAACTATCCAAAACCATTGAAACACGCAAGTCAACTTACTGATTCCAAAGCCAGAAATGACATACAAGTACGTTCATCGAGTTGGTTTGATTTAATTAAAACAAGTTGTAATTAAAAAGATCGATGTGCCGACAAGAATTAGGAGAAGGGCCAAGATCGACTGAGCTAAATATATGAAAATGTATGAACACACTATACTATACAATCAAGATCGTTCTTCAGTATTATAAAAATAACAACAGCAATAATAATTAGAAGGAAGAATAGTAGTGGAACTATTAATTAGAGGGATGGAGTACTTGATCCTCGACTAATTATTCTGGCGGACTATGATTAGAAGGTAGTCATTCCCATCAATAGATCGAAAATGATACGTAGAGAGGTCGTAAAGTCATATGATCGAGAATAAGCAACTCGACCATTAACTTCAAAATTGAGGAATTATCGTATGAATTAGTCCAACTAATACAACACCAGCAAGGGAATCAAGCTAGCTAGTTAGTTGGGCAACAACCTTAAGCTAGGGCATATCTTTATATACCGGCCAGTTGACCTAAGGCAAGCTCCAACCTGGTCTGGACGAGTGTTTCTTGGCACATAAGTTATTCTGGTAGTTGTGACAGTGTCGTTGCTACGTGCCTATGACGTCGAAGACGATTGAGTGGTGGTTGACGATGCCTCCCCGGACGGGGTTTAATTTGTTGGTGACCGGCAGCGAAATTGCAAGGCTGATCGATCATAAGAATTATAAGTAGGACGACTAAGGTTACCCGAATTTACAGTGCAGCAATAAGCAGTTTTTATTGCTTCAGTCCAAAAGCAAAAGACCCTTATTTCTTTGCTGGGTGTAAGCTGGGGCAATAATTAGATTTATATATGTAAATTATTTTTGTAAAATTTTATTCAATTTAGTGTTCGTTAAAACTTTGAATTAACTAAAATCAATTGACGCATCAAATCTGTCAAACATGAACCGTTCATGTTTATAGTTTTAATATGTAGTTTTAAGCACCTTATCGATCATCAAATTGGATGAAATTTTATACAAATAATCTACATATATATAAATATATATATAATAGATGATGAAGATATAATTTAATGATTAAAAAATTAATGTAATGTTTCATCCTGTTATGCATCAACAAATATATAAATAGGGGACGAGGATATATGTGAAGAGGACATCCGCAACTGTCAAATTGTCGGACGAACCACGCGTCAACCATCTGTTGGGTTTCTGGAAAGACGGTCGGCCTTCTCCCTATCTTGCAGACTGATACGTGTCAGCCATGCTATTTATTTCATTTACATGTGGAGTCTCACCACCATTACCACTCCAGTTCCTAATTTTTTAAGTACTAAAACTTTGCTCATCACATCTCCATTTCTGAAGACTGGATCTTCCTCCAAAGTTCTAGAGCTGCTCATCTCCCATTCCTCATATAAACCCACTAACCACCGCCACATCCAAGCTCTGCTAGCCCCAACTTCATTCACTCTTCCCTTCCATTATATTTTTCTTTCTTTAATTTTCTGGTCTGGGTTTTTAGCACAAGGATATGATAATACCTACCTGAACTCAATCGATACGAGCGAACCTGAACATACTCGATCTTAAACTATACTCGCGGCGGTAGCGACGAGGACAACCATTGGACTCAGCCCACACGACAACTTCAATTTCGACGTCGATCGGAGTCATCGGGGCCAAGTCAGAGATACCAGTAAAATGAGTTATTCGAATTCATATCACATCTTTGGAGTTTGGACTCATCGGTTGTTAAAAACAGTTGATTTTTCTCTTCTTCATCATATTCTGGATGCATAACTGGCTCAGGGGTTCGATTACTGATTTCTGGGTTCTTCACGTTTTAATTATATTGGGATATTTTTGTGGTGCTTTCATTTTAAAACGACGCAAAAGAAAAAACAAGACGAAGAAGCACTACATTATTATTGATAGTTATGTTTGCTTGTGGGTGTTCTATGGGATCGGGATTGTTTAAGAATGAAAGAGAGGATGATGAACTAGGTCGCTGAAGATCGAGTTGGGAAGATGATATGGGTGGGGCCCATTTAATGAGCTGAATAAGCCTGTCATGTTGAAAGTTTCTCCCACCACTAGAGCGTTGACACGTGGTTCGTCCGTGAATTTGTCAATTGCGGACGTTCTCTTCATATCCTCACCTTATATCTGCATCGAGAATTGAAACGCGAATTTAATCTTAAATATAGCAGTTTGTTTATTTAGTAAAATCTTAATTTGAGAAAAAAATATTGTCGGAGTTTTAGCTCTTGAAAACCTCTATTAAAAAGATGATTCACTATAAAAAGAATGAGTCAATTACAAGCTGCTGTTCATGACCCATATTATGAGAGATATCTAGTTAACGTCCAAGCTGAACACCTTCAGAAACAAAAACTGTGGCTCATAAAGAATGGTTTTGTTCATAATTTTTGAACAAAATCTAATGAAGACTTAGAGGGATTCCCTAAATTGATAGTTCAAGCTGTCAAGAATAATAAGCCAGACTGATGTATCCTGAGATTAAAGTTCATATCAACTCCACCTGAATGGATAATGCTAAAAGAACAAATGAACTATATCTCTTTTTATCATTATGTCAGGATAATTCAAGGTCCAATTAAAGGATCGAGCAGGATGAGCGGAAATGGAAGTCCTAATTAGAGTGTTCCATAGATGAAGGCCATGACAATCATGTGCATCAAAAACATGCTGCGAAGAGATTATGAGTCAAGTCTTCTCACAAGTGGAGAAAAGATAATGATTTCTTACTATAATCATCATCCACTAGTGAATTGTGACTTTTTCTCAGCCATTATGAAAAATAAATTAACTGCACCCTAGCTACCACAGAATGGCTTGAAAAAGTGGAGAAGGAAAAATGATATAGGATTCCTTATCCCTTTCCTTATGATTCAGACTTAGATAGTGAACAAAAAGATGAAAAAACATCAGAAATGGAACAAGAGGGCCAAGATTTGTTGGCTGATTATGATTGCACTGATGAAGAATACTACAATACAGTAAACATGATGGAGAAGTGAGCGGTGACCGACACATCATGACAAAAGATTTTTCTTTTGTTAAAGTTAGTGCGCTCATATAATGGAGAAATGAGTGGTGACCGACACATCAAGACAAAAGACTTTTCTTTTGTTAAAGTTTGTGTGCTCTCTTTATTGCTGCCGACGCATAAAAACAGATAAGTTTACTTTTGCTAAAGTAAAGTTTGATTTCTCATGTCTCCCACATTTTTTTGTGTTTAATTCAGATTTGGAGTCCGTGTGCTATATAAGAAGCCTCAAGCTTCTGAGAGAAGACATCGAAAAACTTGAAACAGAAGTTAGAAACACTCTCCACCTTCCTGTCGAAATCAGAAAGCCAGAGAAATAGTGTATGTAAATAGTGTCTCTAGTATAGTGTGTGTGAGTACTGTGTGAAGATTTCAGTCTGTAATAATTCGGTGTGATGTGCTTTTATTACAAGTAAGTATCTTGTGTTTGTAATTATAATTATAAGTAGCTAAACACCTTATAGCTGTTTACCCAAGAGTGAGGCTCTGAGTTTTGTATTTGTAGTTATGTTAAATAAATTCTATCTTATACCCATAAATCCGTCATAAAAATATATTTTTTTAAAATTATTCTAATTTCAGTTGATAGTTTGAATATTTGAGATATTTTTGCATACTAAAATTTATCAATCTTCCAACTTAAAACAACAGTGATTCCACCAACATAGTAACCATTTAGACAGAAGGTCGTTATATGAAGTTTTGGCATGTTGAAGGCTAGTTCTTGAGTTGATTGGTGATTAGGTTTTAGTTTATAATTTATCCTAAATACAAGCTTGTTATATATTAAAAAAACCCTGTTTAGTTAGTTTTAACAGAATTTTTAACGGATTGGATAAAACTGTCGATTTTTGAAAGTTTGAGGGTATACCTGTTTAATTTGAAAGAAAAAAAGATAAAAGTGTTTTTTGAGTTAAAGTTTGAGGGTATAACTCATGTTTTAATCACACAACGACATGATTAACAACAGTTAATCCATCATACACAAAACGAAATACCACCGTTGTGTGATCACATTTTTGTTGTAGTGAAGATAAAGTAAAGTTAAGATATCTAAAGGATTCCGTCTTCTACAGAGTTTGAGAAAACCCGAAACCCTAGGTTTCACAACGGAGGGCGGCGACGACAATCTAAGTTTCGCTTGCGCATGTGATTAAGCGGAGTCTCGGCATCAAGATCTTTGTGAGAGACCAGTCTAGGTTGGCTGGAGTGGGATGAAGGTTTGTGAATCCGAGGACCGTAGGCTGTGGACAACATGCTGCTTCATCGATTTACAAAGTGTGGCGAAACCTCAGATCTCCAACAGGGTGACGAGGTGCACAACAGAGGTAAGCAGAGGGTTTGAGATTTAAAGTTGGGTTGAGCAGAGGCGGTGGTGGACTAAGCATCAGATCTCGGAGGTGGACATGTAACAACCGAGAGCTTGTAGTTTGGGTGCAGTTCCTTTGGAATTCGTGTGCGATCTTCTGGTGTGATCATCCCGGTCTAGTCTTCGAAGCATGAGAATGAGAACAGGATGGCCACTAGATTGTTGTGCTGCAGCGGAGGACATCGGCTAGCGGAATTGGGCTGTTCGGTTTACTTGGTTATGGGTATATGGGCTTATGGATTGGGTTGCAAGATTGGGCCTGATCTTTGGGCTGGAAGGGAGGGTGTCCTGCCACCCTCACTCATCACTTAGTTGATGGGGTAAGTTACCTTCTGCTACGGTTATGGAAGGGGGATGATAACCCTTTATTGGAGGGACAAATCCCTACATCGTCTAATTGAAGAATCTACTCCCTTTCTTTATGGAAAGGTACACCGAGATGGTCTAAGATCTCAATTCATTGACTGGAATACATTGATTTGGTTATGTATGTTATTACTTTCTAGGCCAGAATAAAGTCTTCTTGTGGACATATTTTTTAGTTAGTCTTTACTTTGTATCGTCTGTAGTGTAATAGTTTTAGATGCTTTTTAAAAAAAAACACAATCCTTATGTGAGCATTGTCTTATAATATGGAGTTTGTCTTTGGACAACCTTCTAACAACCTAGTATAGTCGTATGATTTAATCAATAGAGCTCGAACTCAAAAAGAAGGAAGAAGATCATAACCATTTTCAATTCTTTATTTTATGCCACAAAAAAAGCATAACCATTGAAAAATGAAAGCGAAGTGGACATCAATATAGAAGGTCCGAAATTGTTAAGATCCAGCCCAGTGTAGGTCCACTCACCCACTAGCCCGTTCTTGTTTTGTAAAAAAACAACAGAGAAGACCAACTATTTAACATCTTCATCGTCTTTGTGGTTCTCTCTAAACCTACACAACACAGATAGTTGCCAAAAAAAACGTACACATCACAGATACTCAGGTTCCTCTTCTTTCGCCTCTCTTCCGCATCTTAATTTCATTGTGATAAAGATTTTCCTTAATTTCTCATTTTATTTGATTCTTTATGGGTCTGGGTTTTGACCCAGGTTTTAGTTTCTAGTTTTTCTTATTGTAAATGTGAAAGCCTTTCCTGTTCCTAATTTATGCAATTGTACTGTAAAATATGTCTGATCTTTTGAAACAAAGTTAAAGACCTTTTGGGGTTCAACATTGTGTGTAAAGGAGTGATTATTATGTTTTAGTATTGCTCATGTTGTTGATGTTTATTATGTTTTAGTATTGCTCATGTTGTTGATGTTGATAAGCTCCTTCACTTTGGCAACACTCTTCTGACCGGTAATGTCTTAAATTGGATGTCTTTCGTTCTGATTTTTGGATAGCTGCATATGCTAACCACAGATTCATTTATTGTTTGCTTTGCTCAGTGTGTGGTTCTAGGGCTTTTCTGAGAGAAACCATCTGGGTGTCATTTTGTCAGTTTGGAGGACACCTTTAAGTTATGGCTAACAGTGAAGAATTTCAAGGTAGTATTTTCCTCTTATCAATGAATTTAGTTTCAATAATACGTTGTCTTTTTGCTTGTATTGTCAACTATTTAGTAATATCTATTGGAAAAAGTGTGGCTTAGATATGAGCCATTTGGAATCTCACATCAGAAAGGTAAAGAGTTATCCTTGGGTTATAAGGAATGATACCACACACACTAATGCCGAGGCTTTTTGTAGTAAAACCCCATACCTGTTCGCATGCGGGTGGCTAAATTGGGGATAATATCGGCATTTTTTGGACTCGTGTGTGTGAGACCCTTGGGGCCTCGCTGGCCGCTTCTGTGTAACAAGTGGTATCATAGCCTATGTGACGCTAGGACTTGGTTTCTCATATGATCGAGTTTCAATTTGGTGGAGCTCCTCTTTGGATTGGTATCATAAGATTTGAAATTTGATGCTTGTGATTGATCCTGAGCTATTGGACTAGGATCGTGAGATTTGGAGATGGCTCGAATCACGCCAGGTGGAGATTGTTGGAAAAAGTGTGGCTTAGATTAGAGCCCTTTGGAATCTCACATCAGAAACGTGAAGAGTTATCCTTGGGTTATAAGGAATGGTACCACACACTAATATCGAGGCATTTTGTAGTAAAATTTGGAATTTGATGCTTGTGATTGATGTTTAGCTATAGGACTAGGATCGTGAGATTTGGAGATGGCTCGAATCACGCCAGGTGGAGATTGTTGAAAAAAGTGTGGCTTAGATTAGAGCCCTTTGGAATCTCACATCAGAAACATGAAGAGTTATCATTGGGTTATAAGGAATTGTACCACACACTAATATCGAGGTCTTTTGTAGTAAAATCTCATACCTCTTTGCATGCGGGTGACTAAACTAGGGATAATATTGGTATTTTTGGACCTGTGTGTGTGGGACCTTTGGGGCCTCGTGGGGCCCCTTTGGCCGCTTCCGCGTAACAATATCCAGGTTCATTAGTTGATTCAGATTGTAGACTATTTAGCACATGGCCCTGAAATTGGATTGGATTGGATTATCTAATTTGCCATTCTAGGGTTGATTGAAGAATATTTTTTCCCATTCAGTCGGGAGAAATGGTGTGATCAGATCCTAGTTTGTAGAAACTGTGTGAGAGAAGTCAAACAATAAGTTTATCAATCTGTGGCAACTGTTAGTAATGTTAGCTTAATACGCAAAGGTGTGATTTCTGGTTTAGAGGACACGAGTAACAAAATCACAGCTCAACCAACAATCTTTTTTCTTCTATTTCCCCAATTTTCTCAGGAGGATAAATGTATGTGTAATGTTTTTTGCGGAAACAATAGTGTACAATTATTTTGAAGTCCCACCTGCTCTGTAGTGCTTTTATATTGTAAATTTCATTGTGCACCCTTCTGTAGGATAGTCCTGTATGTCAGCAAGATAAATTCATATTATTGTAATCAGTAATTTACTTTTCTTATATTTCTTGTCATATAAGGAGTTTCAAAGTGCTATATATTCAAGAGCCGGTTGCAAGAGTATGCACAGAAACTGGGGATAAAGATACCAGTGTATGAGACTACAAAAGAAGGTCCTTCACATGAGCCATCCTTCAGGTCTACTGTGATAGTAAATGATGTTAGATACGACTCATTGGTTGGGTTCACTCATCGTAAGGCAGCTGAACAGTCAGCTGCTGAAGTTGCTCTGCGGGAGTTATCTAACTCTGGTGATGGTGCCCAATGCATCTCTCAACCTATTGTAAGTTGTTTTATCTTACGACTTTTAAACTTAATTAATCCATTATTATTTCCGAGTTTATTACCTTCAATATTATCCTATAAATGCAACAATTGTTTTCAGTGCTTTAATGACAGCTCATTCCTGTCTGTCTCTCTGACACACAGTGGTTTCATAGGTTTTGTGATACAATGTTTTCTGCAGTTCTTCCTTACCATGGCTCTTTTTTTTCTTTAAAAAACAAGTAAGAAAATGGACATTCAAGAATCATCTAGGCCTATATATTGATCTTTTTTTTCATTTTTGTTTTGTTTTGTTTTGAAGTGCAAACATAGTTAATTGTAGCAGAAGATTATAACCTAAAAGAGCTGAGATGTGCAGTTCTTTTGTGAAGAAGTATACAATATATGGCTGAAGTCTTTTTTTTAATGTTTTTTTCATTTTTGTTTTGTTTTGTTTTGAAGTGCAAACATAGTTAATTGTAGCAGAAGATTATAACCTAAAAGAGCTGAGATGTGCAGTTCTTTTGTGAAGAAGTATACAATATATGGCTGAAGTCTTTTTTTTAATGTCTTTTTAATGTTTTAAGCTGCAGAGGTTTAGAAGTCTACAGCTAGAATGCTAGATGGTTTTCCCGTTTTAAAATTGTCCAATTTAATTAAAGAGTAACCCCTTCGCACACAGGGGTATTACTAGAGGAATACCAAGAAATAAGTTGGAAGATCTAAACAGATCATGCTGTATTCTGTAGAGGAAAAAGAATAGTATTTCCATCAGATTGAGACACACGAATAGAAAAATAACATAGGTGGAGAGAGAAGTATGGACTTCAGCTTAAAGTTTGCTAAAGTCCGTAGAATAAGTGTTATGCCTTCCAAGTGTATTGGTTGAACTTCACTTCTAGGGCCATAAACACCTAGATAAATGACATGCATCCATATGTTTCTGCTGCCCTCTTTTGATGTGCATCCAGTATTAAATTTAAAATTTCACATGCCTTTCAAATCAAGATCATGGCTGACGTTGTTTGGATGTTTGTTCCAGCATGAAATTGGCTTATGCAAGAATCTGCTTCAAGATTATGCACAAAAGATGAATTATGCTGTTCCTGTATATCAGTGCAAGCAGGATTTTTCCTCTGGCAAAACACCAATATATTCATGTACTGTTGAGATTGGGGGAGTTCGTTATATTGGAGCTACAGCAAGAACCAAAAAGGAAGCCGAGATAAAAGTGGCTAAAACTGCTCTGTTAGCTCTCTGGTTTAGTACCGAGTCATCCACGAGATCATTTGCCACCTCTGAGTTAACAGTGCTTCCATCTAAAAAAAGGCGATCAGAATCTGAAGAGACGTCTAATAAACCTAAACGAAGAAAAGTTCCATTTAGCAGGAAGAGAATGCTCAAACGGAAACCTGAAGAAAATGTAGTGCCAGGATTGGAGAGTAATGAATCTGTCAAGCCAATGATGGCAGAAGCTATGCTACAAGACTCAGTGTCCGAGGATATTCCCCATGCTAATAATGTTTATGCTGAGCATGGGCCATCAACAGCTTCATATCTCACCAACGGTAGCAATGGGAATGGGTTTGTGGGCTGTGGGGACATAACTACTTTGTCTGCTGTTCCAATGACTGCAGAAGCTATGCCACATGACTCAGTGTCTGAGCATATTCCCCATGCTAACAATGTCAATGTTGAACACGGGCTGGCAACTACTTCAGATTTCAATGCCACCAATGGGAGTTGTGCTGTAGGGGATTCAGTTTCACCGGCCTGTGAAAACACAACTACTTTGGCCAAGGAAGGGAATATGGTGTCCGCTGGACCTTGTCTGGAGGCCTCAAGTGTCATGCCTGGACCTGTGTCACCTGACCAATCACAGTAAGTACTGCAAGCTGGTGGCTTAATTGGTAGTAGGAGTTCTTGCTATCTAAGAGAAACAGAAGGTAGGAAGTATGGATTGAGATTTCATTGGTTATGAACCATTTATCTCTTCACTGTCAGAGTTACTGTATGAAAATTACTACCGGAATGGTAGCTTTTCGCTGTATGTATCCATGAATCCATCCATGGTTTTGTTTGGAACAGCACAGTAATTAACTAATTATGAATATGGTCAAACCGTTTATCTCGGTTGGCATATGGCAACCCTTGGGTTTATTTCTTTGATTCTTTGGATGTTTAATTGAAAACTTTGGATATTTGTGATTGGTTCAAATATGGTAAAACCGTAAACCTTGATTCTTGGAAGGATAGGGTTGTGATATGGTAACACATCATGTTTTGCTATTCACATGCCTCATTAAATAGTTATGTAGCCCTTGAATAGAGTAATGTTTTATAGTCGTAGCATTGAGTGATTCTAAACTGATTACTCAAACACGACATAAAATCTAGTGGATCATTCATCAAAAACATGATAGATAATAGAAAATTTCCAGAAATAGATTTTAATTTGAGGAGTATGAATTTCACTCCCCTTTTTAACAAGGTTCCTTCAAAAATGATCTATTCATAGGAACGGAAAGCGTGAACCCAAAGAAAACGTAGTTTAAATGATGGTAGACCTGTAAATGCATCGGATCTAGATCAGATAGACATAGATCCGGATCCATAATAGAAACTTTAGATCCGAATCCGACCTGTTACCCGCCGGATCTTTAATTGCTCGATCTAAATCCGGATCCGGCGGGTTAACGGATACCCGACCCGTTAATCCGATCCGTTTATAATAATAAATATTTCAAATTTTAATAATAATTTCATATTTTTTTCATAAAACATTGATAACATTATGTAAGAAAATAAAGGTTTACATCAAAAGTTAAATTACATGTCTTAACTATTCTTTAAAGGTACATTAAAATAATTAAAATATTTGACATCCAATGTTTTTAACATAGATATATAGACATTAACAACCTTTAACTTTATCAAAACATACTTTAAAGGAAATTTAAACATGAATGTTTAGATTATCTAGATAATTATTTTATTATTTAATATTTATTAATAATATTATATTTATAGAAATATTATTTAATTATTTTTAAACAGATTCAGGTCCTTAACGGATCAGATCAACCAAGATTCAGATCCGATCCGTTTAGTAAACGGGTTAACGGATCCGGGTCTTTAACGGATCAACGGGTCAAATTTTCGATCCAAACCCGTTTAAAAGTCACGAATCCGGAACGGGTATGGATAAGATTCAGTCCATTTATAAGTCTAAATGAATCGTTTTTGTTTTCCAGATAAAAGGTAATCTTTTGTAATTGTATAAGATTAGTGGGGCAGAATTGTCAGTCTCTGACCAAAACCTTAGATGACTACTATAAATACTGAAACCAAGAAGCTGAGACTGTTTCGACTGAAGAAAAAAGGCGATCAGTTAATTTCGAAAATGCACGGACTTCCTCGGCGAGCTCTGAAGCCGGAAGAAGAAGAAGATCTAGCGAAAAAAGCAAGAGACCTCCGCGCTCTTCAAACACAGTTCCTGTCGAATCATCGCAGCAAGATTTACACCAAGGAAGCTCTCGATGTGAGCGCCAAGCTCCTCGCGAAAAACCCCGAATGCTACACCGCCTGGAATTACCGAAAGCTCGCCGTCCAGTCCCAGCCGGACTCCGATTCCGGCGCGATCAAGTCTATTCTTGACGTAGAGCTAAAAGTGGTAAGGGAGTTGGTTTTGATTGTGGATTTAATTGAGATGAGGTTTAGTGAAATTGAGGAGTTGAAAATTAGGGATTGGTTTTTCTAGGTGGAGGATGCGTTGAGGGCAAACTACAAGTCGTATGGAGCGTGGTATCATCGGAAATGGGTGCTGAGCAAGGGGCATTGTTCTGTGGACTTTGAATTGAAGCTTCTCAAGAAGTTTCAGATGATGGATTCGCGGAATTTCCATGCTTGGAATTACCGGAGGTGAGAGTTTTGTTCTTGCTGTTGTCGAAACATTTCGGGTTTTGTGCTGGATTGAATGCTTAAGTTTAAGTTTGTTGATTTTGGTTTCTAGATTTGTGGCTGCATTGTTAAACAAATCGAAGAAGGAAGAGTTGGATTATACGACTGAAATGATCGAAAAAAATTTCAGCAATTACTCGGCCTGGCACAATAGAAGGTATGGCAGTATTTGCTTCCAACTTTAGGGCGTGGCAGACTTTTATGTTGTTTGAATTACCTATGTAACTATGTTGCACTAGTTAGTGTTCACAATAATAAGTCATTAATGGAAATGGAGTTGTGATTGCTTCAAATTGAAGTATACAACAAAAGATTAGATCAGTGTACACCACCGTTGCACCTTGTGATTATGTTACAAGTCCAGAAAGCTCAATGTTGTATGGTTCATTACTTTATTTTCTAATGCGTCGTTTGGCCAAACAATGCTTATTACCGAATGACAATATTGTGGAACTTCCAGTGTACTCCTGTCGAGTTTGCTGAAGCAAGAAGTTCAAGGGTTCTTTCCGATGGAGAAGGTTCTGAATGAAGAGTACGAGCTTGTACAACAAGCTATTTTTACAGATCCAGATGATCAAAGTGGTTGGTTTCACTACCATTGGCTTCTTGATCAGACGGTGAAAATGGATGCTCCCTTACTGGCTTCTTCTTGGCCTGCCCATGGATCCAATGTCATTCTATCAAGAAATGGGCACTCAGATGATTGTTCAGCATCACCTTTTGATAGTTTCCATTCTGATTCACGAACATTTCCGCTGGTTCTATATTTTAATCAAGCTGTCAAAGATGTAAATTCATCTACAGTAACTATTGAATCTTCATTTTGCACTGAAGATTTTGAGTGGAAGCCACTATTACAAGTTAGCTCCCAGTTTTCCCAAGTTTGGGTTACACATATTCGATTTCCAGAAGCAAACTCCCAGTCTGAAGAAGCTGGTCCGCTGGAAGTTAGTGTCCGACTGTCCCAGGGTATCGTTTCTTCAAGTGGTTTTGACTATAGCCATCGTACATGGCTGGCCTTCAAAGTGTGTCTGTGTCCTGCTGATGCTGAACCGTCTAAAAAGCAGGGTAGAGATCAAATTTTGTGGAGAGATGAAAGCTTCTCCTTGTACCAAACACGATCTGAGGAGCCGCACCAATCACTCTCTATTGATAATCTGATGATTCATAATGTTGATGAGCCAACGACTTCAAATTGGCGTACAGATACTATTGCTAATGAAATTGCTATTTTCCAAGAACTGTTGTCAGAGACAAGCTGGTAACTTGTTCCATTTCATAGGCATTTCGTTAGTTTGATATTTTCCATTTTCTTTGTTTCCTATCTTACTAAGTGCTTCTCTTGATTCCTGGCAGTAAAATTGGAAAACTAACGTTGGCAAGATTACTAATAGCTCAGGATGATGTTCTGTCTCAATGTGGAAGTAAGACTGTCAATTCTGAACAAGTTCTGGAGCTTTATGCTGACCTAATAAAGTTGGACACAACACATTGTCAATATTACAAAGATGAGCACAGCTTAGTTTGCTTGCGGCAGGTAATTTTCTTTTTCTTCCTGAATAAAAAAAAATCGTGATCCTCTCGATCCTTTCAGCATTTGAAGTTTATTGTTAATGGTGGTGCTACATGTCAACCTGATGTGTATTCAGGTTTTTCTACTTAATGTCAAGGCCTAGTAGTTGCATTACAGTGACTAATGTAGTAATGTTTATAATCAGACAATCCAATGTGTGCCATGGGAATTATGGAATAACATTCATTATGATGCTGCTGTTGAATGCATCATCGTTTCTTGTTAACATGTCGATTTATTTTTTAGTTGAACATTAATTTTTTTATATGTGAAATTCCATGTTCTGATTGTTCTGAGTAGGCTACTCCATCTTTTATTTATTTTTAATGCATTGAAAATGCTCGGGAGGTAGAGAACTGTTTTATTGGACACCTAAATACTCAAATGTCCTCCACAACTTTTTCTTTTTGTATTGTGTACTTTATAATCCTAGTTGCAATTATGATTGTACGAGCATTATCTTGTTAAGAGTTTGGTGTACATTCAGTCACTTTATTTTTACATTTCTTGAAGTTTACTGATCCTTACATTTTGGTAATATTGCAGATAACTTCTAATAAGGAGTCTTTACTGAAACACTGCTTTGGCCATGAAACGTTGGCTTCTTCAAACATTGGCAATTACATATGTTTACGTCTAAATAAGTTATCCCTAACATGTATTGGCTCCATTGAGAAATTATTGTGGGTCCAAATGCTAGATCTCAGCCACAATGAAATTCGTTCAATTGAAGGTATGCTTCTTTCTCATACTTTGAGAATCTTGTATGTCAATGTGACAGTAAATATTTGTATCCAAACTGCTTGTAATTTTTCCTGGAGTCACCTTGAAGGCTTCGAATCATGCACTGGTTTTTAGCTGATTTGCCACCATTTAGCTGTGTAACTCATATTGCAAAGTTTTTTTAAATACTTTATACTTGAGGCACTTGACAGTGTCAGAAAATGTTGAACATATAGCAAATTTGATATTTGAAAATTGAAACTAGCTGAAGTACATAATTCTGAAAATGGATAAAACTAGACAGTTGTAAGAGACTAATCAGATTGAGCAGTCCTGCATATATTTAAAGCCCTTCGGCCCTATGTCTTTGTCTTCGTCTTATTATAATTGATTTCACCTAATCTGAAGTCACTGAAGCTATGAATTGCATAGTTGTCTCTATTTCTTAAACTAAAGCTAAGTCTAACGCTGTCTTGATTGTTCAATTGTTGAGTGTAAAAGCATCTTATACTTGGGTCTCTGGACAGGATTGGAGGCCATGCAGCTTCTATCTTGCTTAAATCTTGGTAACAACAAGCTCGGTAGTTTTACTGCTCTTGCACCTTTGAGAATGTTGACGTCACTACAAGTGTTGGATATATCATACAATGAGATAGGTTCGCACACTATTGACAAGACAAGGTATCTGTGCTCGTCTCCTCTTTCTCACACAGAAGAAATTAGTTGGAACAACAACGATATTATGAACGGAGGTGACAATGTGACAAGTTATTGGGACGCTTTCTTGATATTTAAAAGCATGAGCCTGACCCAATTGGCCATATTGGGGAATACAGTTGCCGGTGAAAACTTCAAATCATTTGTGGTCAAGGTAGTTCCTACTCTCAAGTGGCTAGATGGCGATAAATTGCACTGATCTACACTCTGTCTGCTTTATATTGTGATTCTCTTGCATTTCTTCTTTCCCCTAGATGGCGATAAATTGCACTGATCTACACTCTGTCTGCTTTATATTGTGATTCTCTTGCATTTCTTCTTTCCCCTAGATAGGTTTACACTAGTACGATATTAACAAAAAGTAGTTATTGGCGATACGGGTATATACATGATAAATCTTTAGTATGTTTATTTCACAATAACTATTTTCTCTTCATACATCTGGACTTTCACTCGTGTTTTTGTTCCAATGGATATGGGTTAGTGTTTACACGATTGTTTGTTGCATCTGCGATTTAGTGTAAGCTTAAAGGTAACCAAAATAGCATTGACGATTCAGAAGATGGTGCCCCCAGTCCAGAGGGGAGGAATATTGATAATGTACACTTTTAAACGAAGAAATGGAGGAATTTAATTACCAAAGTCATCAAGCCATCTTGCATTCTTGCGACACTGCCTTGTACTTCAACTGCAGGGGGAAGGATAAATTCCATTGATCGAAATTATACGACCCAAACGATCAAGAAAGAAGGTCCGAGGATCCTTCCAACGAGCAAGGTTCAACTTAATCAAACTACTCTACCAATTGAAAAACAACCGTCTTAAAACTACATCTTTTTATTAAACTAAAAAGCAATGAACCGGTCAAAACCTAACTTACATTATAACTCCCAGAATCGAGGCCTTAGACCCCATTAATGTCCTTTCATCAATGGAAGCCTTGATGGTCAGCTAGGGTTTGAACAGGGGTCTTTTCAAGGGCAGCTAGGAAATTACTCCTTCACGGCAAACGTGATCAAGAACCGGTCTCCTCTTGCTTGCACCTCCACGGAGTAGAGAGCCTCCACATAAAGCGCACTCTTGAATGCATCAAAGACAATAGCCCTGGTGGTATTCAGTCTTCCCACCAGATAGAAACGCCGGGCAATGAAACCCTTGTCGGGGCTTCGAAGATCTCCAAGATCCACAGGTTCATTTTGGTTTCTCAGAGAGCTTGGAGATCAAGCTTGTAGTGACAAAAGCAGCAGACTGCGTTGGTTTTGGACGCTGAAGAGGCTGCTATGGTGCTGGTTGTCATGATCGCCGCCATGGAATATGGGATGTGCCTCTCAGTTCCCAAACCCTAACCCTAGTTATAGAGAGAGGGAGAGGAGCCGAGGTATTTTTTTTATTTGAACGTTTAGTTTATTAAAGTGTAACTGCATATTGAGATTACCAGTTCATAAATTGACGAATTAGAGATATGTGCTAGATTAGAGAATGATGTAGATAAAAGTAGACACCATAGCAAGGATAATATAGAAGTAGAAGTACTCACCCATGGTTTGTGTAAAATGGCTTCTGTTAAGTAGTCCCTCCAAATTCAGTTGAAACCCATGAAAGCAAGAGCTGAAAAGAGCACCTACAAACAACCCTAATAGGGCCTGAAGATAAATATCCTGCTTATTCATCATCTTGTTTAAGTTAGACACCATTAACGACATATTATGGATCTCCAGCTCCTTCGATTTCTTCTCTGTGCCTTGCTTTAGTATGGAGCTTCTCTGGAGTTGAGCTAATGAAGAATGCAATTAGCTGTGAGTCTGTGACTGTAATATCAGCTAAGAGGTACTCCTTTATAGGGAAGTATGATGATAGCAAGTCATGGGGCATCAAGCTTCCAAAGCACCCTTTTGAACCTTTGTTTATGTGTCTTAACTAACTTGCTCAACTAACAATACCTCATTAGGGGTTGTTCTTTAGCAATGATTAGTGACTAATTCTTGAGGCGCACGATGTCAACTTCAAGCTGATGATTATAAACATAGAAAAATCTGAAACCTCTTTCTTGCGGGGAAGCACAACTCGGTCAATCAGTGAAACAGTAACCTCTCATTACTTCGTTACCTACTCCTCAATGCGTAATAGCTTTCTCTGATGAAGGAAGACAAATTTTCGATTAGCAATAGAAATGAACCTTTACCATATAAGAGATAATTCACTTATGCCTGATTAGAGATCATAAGGAGCAGGATCTCATGGCATGTGTTGTAGTCAGAGAACCATTCTAACCTATACTCACGAGTACCCAATTGTCTTCTCAGTTAATCATTATCTTTGGCTGAACATAGGATATTAGTAACATAAGTATATAACCGATGTAATAGTGCATGAGAAAGAAATGAATTCTGAGAGCTAGCTTTAATCAGATTATTGCCTTGTTGGATCAGGAAGCGTGGCAAAGAGCGCTCGAGGGATGGCTAGTGATGGTGGTACAGCTTTGGACTGGAGCTAGGAAAGCTGTCTTTATGAACTCTTGAAAGTTTATTTGCTGAGAATAAAAGCATTATATGTTTGGGGTTTTAAAAGATTAATCATTTTCTTAGAGCAGACTTCAAATATCGCAAAATACGAAATACAACTTTCATATGAGTCTCACTGGGATTATGCATAAATTGACTCACAACACTAACTGCATAGGCTAAATCTAGTCTCATGTGAGACAAATAAATTAGTCGGTTAACTAACCTCTGATACTGCGTCCTATTTTCAGGCACTTGATCTAAATATTCTGCCAACCGATGATTCAGTTCAATTGGAGTATCAGCAGGTTTACAATCGAGCATACCTTTTTCTGAAAGCAAGTCTAAAACATATTTCCTCTGGCTCAACACAATACAATTCTTAGCACAAACAACTTCGATTCCCAAAAATACTTCAAACTATCCAAATCTTTCAAATCTTTCATCTCAAATTCAGAAGACAACTGATCTTGTAATTTTTAAATTTTCTCACTGTCATCACATGTCACAACCATATCATCAACATAAATAATTAAAGCTGTCACCTTACCACAACGATGCTTAATGAACAACGTGTGATCTGAGTTGCTCTGTGGATATATAATCTTCTTCATAAACATGGAAAACGCCCGAACCATACTCTTGATGATTGTTTTAGATCATAGAGAGACTTTTTCAACTTGCACGCCATCGGCTCCTCAGTTGAAGTACCATAACCAGGAGACAAATGCAGGAAAACATTCTTGACGTCAAATTGCTGCAAAGGCCAATCAAGGTTAGCGGCTAACGAAAGAAGTACACGTATTGTATTAATTTTGGCCACTAGTTCAAATGTCTCGTCATAATCCACCCCGTACTTCTCAGTTTAGCCTTTAGCTACTAACCTTGCCTTGTAACTATCTACCGAACCCTCAGGATTATGTTTCATTGTGTACACCCACCTACAACCAACTATCTTCTTTTCCGGTGGCAATAACACTAACTCCCACGTACAATTTTTTGTAAGAGCATCAATCTCAACTGTCATTGCTTTCATCCACTTCACATCCTTCATGGCATCCTGAGACACAAAAGATAATTGATTCACAAAGGCTACATATGATTTAGATAACCTATGGGTCGATACATAATTAGCAACATAATATCTAGCCTTAGCACTTAAACTTGGTTCATACTTCTTTGGGGATTGACCACGGGTTAATCGATCTGGTAAAATTTTAGTTTGACCTTGCGTAGGGCCACATAAAGGAGCAACAACGCTAAACACAGAAGGACTATCAAAACTATGAGATGAAGGAAGAAGAGAATCAGTACATAGCTTAGGCCATTCTTGAATAAAAGAGACCAATGATGGAGAGGGAAAGACTAGAATAGCGGTAGTAGGTTGTCCACCTTGTAAAATATTATCCTTCGATGATATACTTGTTGGCATACAGTTAGACCGACCGTAACTATTGAACCTGTCACAGCTAGGACGTACGGCCATAAGATAGCAGCATCCGCTACAGAAGGCCGCTAGCCGCTACTTGAATGGAGCAGAGACGCGCTCGCACCCGCGGTCTTAATATCGCCTCTTGGGACAACATTGTGGCACCCCAAGCCATGCGAGTTCCACATCTAAAGGCAAGAGGAAGCTTTCCCACCAACAACTTATAAATAATGGTAACCATCTCTCATCTCATTAATTACACATTAACTACATATACACTGCTACTATGCCAACATCCATACTAACTTACGCATCGGAGAGTAGAAGACCGCCCTAATATCGCCTCTTGGGACAACATTGTGGCACCCCGAGCCACGGGAGTTCCACATCTAAAGGCAAGAGGAAGCTTTCCCACCAACAACTTATAAATGGTAACCATCTCTCATCTCATTAATTACACATTAACTACATAGCTACTATGCCAACATCCATACTAACTTACGTATCGGAGAGTCGAAGACCGCCCTTCGGTGGTCTTTGATCTATTGACAACGTATCAGGAGCACACAGATACCACCATACATACACTTGCACAAACATTGAGGCCGTATGTGGGGAACTCTGAATAAAAGGTTTCTCATGTCGCACTACCATGACTAACAACTAAGACAATCAAACAAATGAGCCACCACGAAACACAGATAATGTGGCGAGGACATTAAGTTTTGAAACGCCGCTACCTGAGGGACAAGCCCTCGGACCGTCACTACTGCGGCCAGGTGCAATTACTACAGTAGACAGTGGGAGAACTCCAGTCAGCAATGACGCGGCGAAGCTGGCAATGGTTTTGAGGGATCTTCACGAAGAAAGAAAATCGAGGTTAGTGCAGAAAAAAGCCTTCGCTTACTATCAAAAAAGCAGGGAAGGACAAGGTGGGAGAAGGAGTGGCAGAAAGCGAGTCCGCCACAAAAGTTCTCACTCACAAGGAAGCGTTGAGGCGGAAAATAGAAGGTGCTCGAGGATAACACATATTGCATACCCTTTAGAGCCAGAGGAGCTCAGAGGGCGGAGACCGCTATCCCCAGTACGATTGAGGGAACATAATAGCCCTGCAAACGAAGCTAGAGAGCGGCAAGAAGCAGAAGCTGGGGCACAGTGGGTACGAAGGTTGGCAGAAATAGAGCAGCAGTTGGCACAGCAAACACTGCCAAACAGAGCAACCCCGCTTTTTACGGCAAGGGCAGGGCCGTTTACTCACAGAATCTGCCACTTATATCTCCTAGCAAATTTTAAGAGTCCAAAACTGTCAGTCTATACGGGAAAAATTATTCCCTATGCCCATATGGGAGGTATCATCAAATTGCCTTCCTCCTGCTAGCCATGATACAAACGACTATCGCCATTTGCAGAGGATCATAGATGAGAAGAAACGAGACAGAAATCTTCAAAGGGCGGAGCCAAGACAACAACAGGCACCAGTGGTGGCTAACGTCGAGCTTAAGAGAATCAACATGATTGACAGCGGGGCACCACTTACAAACATGTCCAACAAGAGCAAAGAGTGGTATGCAAGAGAGAATCACCCAAGAAGCGTCATAGAGCAGTAAAAATAACAAAGTAAGGGTATGACCTCAGTGAGTTCACTGAGGAGGAAGAACATGAAACTAACGGGCCATGTGATGACCCTTTCCTATGTGACATAATCATAGCAAGAGAGTTCGGCCTAGGAAGCGTGCTAATAGACAGCGGATCAGCAATAAACATTATGTTTAGCCACTACCACAAGAAGCTGGAGCAGACAGAGAAGAAATTGGTCCAAGACCACAAGCCGCTACTTAAGCTTTTCCGGAGACATAGTCTAACCCCAGGGGTCAGACATGATGACGGTCCAAATTAGAATCTCCCTTTGTACGGTAAAGATGGATTGCCAATTTATTGTGGTTGACTGCTATAGCTCTTATAACACCATCTTGCCCTACAATAAACAGAATAAAGTGCATAGTGGCGGACTGTTAATGAAATTCCCAACCCCTCATGGGACAGGGATGGTGAGAGAAAGCCACACGGTGGTAAGTGAGTGCTACATGACATCGGTGCTGCAAACCAAAAAGAGGCGAGAAATCTTTTCATTAATAAAAGGGAATGAGCTCACTAATAAGCTAGATAACCCGAGAAACCAGGATGAGAAGTACGCTCTAAAGACTCCAGCAAATCTAGAGACATCAGTAAGGGCAGTGAGCATTTCTGATGAGTTTCTGAAGAGAAAAGTGAAGATAGGAACCCAGTTGGACCCTGCCATAACCGAGGAGCTAATCCAGTTCCTTAGAGAAAATGCTAAAATGTTTTCTTGGTCTTACGCTGACATGACTGGCATAGCAAGGGATATCATAGAGCACCAACTCTCCATCAAACCATCAGCCCACCCGGTCAAGCAGAAGAGAAGAGCGTTTGATGATGAGAAATATGCCGCCATGAAGAAAGAGGTTACCAAACTACAGGAGTGAGGATTTATGCGCCAAGTCCATTACCCATCATGGTTAGCCAATGTAGTGATGATCCACAAGCCAAATAGGAAGTGACGGATGTGTGTCGACTACAAATTCCTCAACAAGGCATGTCTGAAAGATTGCTTCCCGCTACCTAGAATCGATCAGATGATAGATTCTACAGAAGGCCACGAACTGTTGACGTTGATGGATACTTTTGCTGGGTACAATCAAATCTTGATGAAAGAGTCAGACCAGGAGTCCACTAGCTTTACAACAGACAAAGGAATATACTGCTACAACAACATGTCTTTTGGCCTCAAGAATGCTGGGGCAACTTGGATGAGACTGTGCATGAAAATGTTTTGGGAGCATCTAGGTAAAATAATCGAGATATATGTAGATGACATGCTGGTAAAGAGCAAGGAAGCAGCAGATTGTATAGGCCATCTGAGGATTATCTTCACCATCATCCTCAAGCATGGCATGAGATTGAACCTAGAGAAGTGCTACTTTGAGGTAACAGAAAGCAAGTTCTTAGGCTATATGATCAGCCACAGGGGAATTGAAGCCAATCCTAAGAAAGTTAAGGCGATCATTGTCATGCTGATCCCTACGAAGAAGAAGGAGGTAGAGATACTTCAAGGCAAGCTAACATCTTTGTCATGGTTTATTGGCAACTTAACAGACAAATGTATCTCATTCTTCAAAGTCCTGAGATGACTAACAGGAAAGGAGGTCGACTGGTCCCTCGATTGTGTGGTGGCATTTCAAGGGATTAAATACTACCTCACTTCAATCCCCCTACTGTCTATCTTAGTTACAGGAGAAACACTCTACCTATACATAACAGTCCAAGACAGTGCTAAGTGTTGCACTATTAAGGAAGGAAGACAAAGAAAACTACCTGTATTCTATGTAGGAAGAAGAATGAACAGGGTAGAGGGACGATATCACCACTTGAGAAGATGACTCTAGCACTGATCACGACAGCCAGAAGACTCCTACATTACTTTCAGGCACATCCAATCCATGTACTCACAAGCCAGCCACTAAAATAAGTGTTGCAGAACCCAGAATATATGGCCGGCTCAGCAAGTGGGTTATAGAGCTCAGTGAATTTGACATTGAGTTCAGACAAAGGAACGCTACCATGAGGCAGACAATCGCAAACTTTATAGCGGAGTACACAGAAGGCAAAGACACCTTCGAGGAGACGGAGCCTATGGAATCAACGAAAGGGGAACATGAGGAAGGACAATAGCAACAATAGGAATGGAGCCTACATATTGATGACTCTTCTTGTGCAAAAGCTAGTGGAGCGGGAATCATCCTAACCGGACTAGGGGAAACAATACAGCAGAATATAAAGCCCTAATAGCTGGCCTCATTCTCACAATCGACTCCGGAGCCAAGGACATAGATGTCTATAGTGATTCACAGCTAGTTGCCAACCAAATAAATGGATCATTCCAGACAAAGGATACTCAACTGACAACATATTTGAGATACGTTAAGACGCTACTAAGGCGTATTACAAAGAGGATTCACGTAGCGTTGTCTGACTACTCAGACATCTTCCACCTCCCCACACCCACTAACCCTACCACTCGCCACCTTCTCCGCCACCTCTCCAAGAAGCGCTTCATTCTTTCTCGCCCTCTTTGTCCGTTGACGGCGCCTCTTCCTGATCTCGTCCTGTGAAGTGAGAGAAGGAGTTTTGGGGTAAGAATCAGACCTATCACTATCACCAGAAAAGCTAGACGAAGAAGAATAACCTTTACCTAAAGCTGCACGCGAAGATCCCAGTGCTCGGGAGAGCTATTAACCTTGTTGGACCCTTTTCTTAAACCTGGGATGATAAGTGCGCTGCATACTTCTTAAAGTCAATACAGCCCAGGTTATCCAAGTAATTCATATTGGTAGCAGTGGCCTCCGCTCTCGCTTTGCCTGCTAGCGCTATCTTCTCCGCCTCAAATGAGGCCTTCATCTCTTCAGATTCTTTGCACACTGCAGGGACAGGATTGAGCCATGATTGCACCTCATGGTTGTGGGAGGCTAGGATCTGAGTCACCCGCTCCACCTCTGATTCTATAGACGCCACTTTGGATTCGTCCTCGAGAAACTAAGCTGTGGCATTGACCAGCTCGGCTTCCCCGTTAGCAAGATCAGCTGTCACATGATCGTAGCAAACCTGAATCGCTCTCAACTTTCTATTCGCCAAAGCCCAGCCGTCCTTGGCTTCCCTCAACTGTTGACGAAGGGCAGAGTTTGCTACACCAGTGCCATGAATATTCTTAAAGGCTTGAGCCATGACCTCCATCAAGCCCCCCTTATCGAAGGCAACAAAAGCTTGACCCGCTACTCAGGGCGTTCCAGGCTAGCCACCCCAGCAAACTGACAGATAGATTGCACGAGCAGCTGCTAAGACGGCGATGTCAGGAAGGAGTAGCCCTCTAGCAAAGACCCCACCACTAGTGAAGTGGGACCTTCAACCATTATGGACTCGGGTAATGATAAGGTACGACCACAACCTCGGCAACGAAACCCCTAGCTTTACCAGCAGCCCTGACCGCCCCATCTTTTTGGTGCTTCCTCTTCTCCTGTATTGGAACAATAGATTCTGGAGCCTTATGCTCCTCAGATACGAGCTCCTCATCTGTAGAGTCATCGCCTACGGAATGAACTGCTGGGGAATGAGGAGGATGATCCTTGCCATCAAGACCCTTCTGGTGGGTGTCAACGGGAACAGGGAGCGCCCTCACGGGCCCCGACGACTTCTCAACAATGTCGCTATCCGTCACTGCTACCCTAGCTAGTCGAAGGCGCTCAATGAACACACGCACGATGACCGCCTTCATGCGTCATCAAACGCCATCTTATCAGCGTCCGACACCTTCCAAGCAATAAGAAATTGTTGAAAAACCTTTGAGAGCGCCGACTTCGCAGTACGACCAAACTGAGCACTGCCCGTTATAACAAAAAATAATTAAAGGAAAAAACGTAAAACAAGTGCCACAACAAAGTAAGAAATGAACTCGGAGCTCGCGACAATTTGCAGTCAATAAGACAAGGCCAAGAAGCAAGGATACGTTGATCTGTTGACCTCTGCTCCAACCAAAGAATACTCACTCTTTGAATGTGCTATCTTTCAATAGAAGGAAGCGGAAATCTCCAGTACTCTGCCAAGTGAAAAGAAGAAAACGGGTCTGCCAACGACACACATACAACAAAATAAAAGGGTAAACAAGCAAACATTAGTAAAGATAGCCCCACCATTATCCTATAAGGTGACGAGCGAACAACGCCACCAGATTTCCCAAACTCTCAGCCCTCGGTGGCGATGCAAGCATTCATGTACCACTTATTCTCAGACTCAAGCATAACCCCTATACAGGGATTGGCGTGCCACTTCCTATAGTCCTCACGAAGGGACAGTCGTTGTACCATGTTTCCCTTTGTGAGGAGAGTACCATAAATCATAGAAGTGGTTGATCTCCACCATCGAAAGACATTGACACCCACACAAATCCGAAATAACTGTCATCGACATCAGAATCTTGAACATGTTCAAGCCCATCTGCCCAACAGCGATGTCGAACTCCACGAGCATGTAGTGGAGCCAAGAGTTGAGAGGTAGCTTCAAACCATGCAACAAGAGGATGTCGCAAATCAACGCCTCGTCCTGTGGAAGTTGAGATCCCAGTTCATTCTCTCTCAAAGGGCGCAGCTTATGGAGCTAGGAATCCTATAAATAGCACGGTTCTTGTTGATCTTGTTCTAATCTAGGCGAACAATGGGTTTGTAAATAAGAATGTTATCCACCAGCTTCCATCATAATGACACCGCCTCTTGATCTTCACTAGATCCCTCAGACGTCACACGTCCATATGAGCTAGCAGTGCCGCTACCTGATACGCGCTTACTAGACTCACTCTCTTGCCGCCGCTTGTGGCGTTCATCAAGGCACTCTAAATAGCTTTCCATTAGAGAGACAACATTTAGGAGTGCGGGCTCTTCAAACACTTGACCACGTTTTGCCAACTCTCCACGAACGAAAAGCTCCAATCCCTCCTAAAACGAGCGAGCAACGTCAGACGGTTCAAAGTTAGCAATAAATTTGGTCACTAAATTGGAAGGCGGACAAGATACAGTTTGACCATCGAAAGGCACCACGTTCCGCTTTTCAAACATTTACCACAACCACTCTAACCTAAAAATGTTGGCAGTCAGTTAGATCTAGCCTACCATTCATCTCCATTCTCATCAAGAACAGTGTTGAACATTCAAACACTAATCTAGAAAGGAAATCACCCAAAACCTAGAATCCGGCCACAATCAGCACCAAAATTGCCAAATGGATCCCAAAAACACAAAACTCCCCCACTTTAACCCATAATTTTGACCAAAACAAGAACAAAATAAACCCTAGATCCAAACCAGAAAAGAAAAAACTTCAAGAATAGCAGAGGAGAGAACAAACCTGCAAATTTGATGCCAGAAAACTAGAGCGGGGCAAATCGGACAACGCAATGATAGATCCAGACTCCGATCGACTCTGAGGGACTTCGATCAGTTGCAAGATCGAAATTGCGAGAGAGAGTTTGAAAGACGAAACAGAGGGAATAAAAAAAACCTATCTCTCGACACCTTTTATATAGCGAGACAGGAAGAACGATGACCGTTTCACGTTTCGCCACCCACCATCAGATGCGTGCCACGTGTCTAACCCGTCTCATTATTAATGCAGAAACCAAGGGGGCTTAACGGTTACCACAACCATCATCCCGAACTGACCCATGCGTCGCAAAAGCTGCCAACCACCTAAATGCCTAATGCATGAATGCCACGTGGAGAAAGGAAGACCAAGAGAACAGGAATAAGTGACAAAGGGCCTTACCGCTACTTGAGACTAGCCCACTCTCATAACGGGAAGAGAACGACAAGTGACTTACTGCTACTTGAGACCAGCGCTCTCTCGTAGCTATAAGAGAATGACAAGTGCCTTACCGCTACTTGAGACCAGCGCTCTAACCTTACCTTTACTTGAGAACAACGCTCTCTCGTAGCGATAAGAAAACGACAAGTGTCTTACTGCTACTTGAGACCAGTGCTCTCTCGTAGCTATAAGAGAATGACAAGTGCCTTACCGCTACTTGAGACCAGCGCTCTAACCTTACCTTTACTTGAGAACAGCGCTCTCTCGTAGCGATAAGAAAACGACAAGTGTCTTACTGCTACTTGAGACCAGCGCTCTCTCGTAGCTGTAAGAGAAAGACAAGTGCCTTACCGCTACTTGACACCAGCGCTCTCTCGTACCTGTAAGAGAACTACAATAACCCAACGCTCTCTCGCCCACCGCTCTATGACACCAAAGAGCGTCTTGCATTGCCCAAATATAACGGTAGCAAACACTAGGGGACTTCTTGTTTGGTGAGTTTGGGGACTCTGAGGACCCGTAAGTGGGCTCGCTAGTTATGACCATCTCTAAGTAGATAACTCCCCAGCCAAGAAGCCCTTCTTAGACTAGGGACTTGGGAGACTTGCTGGCATGCATTCCAAGCTGGCGCACTTCGGCAACACTTAGATGGACCGTAACTATCGAAACCGTCACAGCTAGGACGTACAGCCACAAGACAGCAGCATCCACTACAGAAGGCCGTTAGTCGCTACTTGAATGGAGCAGGGACGCGCTCGCTCCCGCGGTCCCAGTATCGCCTCTTGGGACAACATTGTAACACCTCAAACCATACTAGTCCCACATCTAAAGGCAAGAGGAAGCTTTTTCACCAACAGCCTATAAAGGGTAACCATCTCTGATCTCATTAATTACGCATTAGATATATATACAATGCTACTATGTCAACATTCATACTAACTTACACATCGGAGAGTCGAAGACCGCCCTTCGTTGGTGTGTGATCTATGAGTGACGTTTCGTGTTGTTATTGACAACGTAGTAGGAGCACACGAATCACACCATATATACACTTGCACAAGCAATACTGTTGATGGTTTGAAGAATCGTTTGTTGCAGTGGTTCAACAGAAAGTCTCTAGGATGAATGAGTAATTTCAAGGCTTGTTACGGTCACATGGTTATACTGATCCTCAAAGTAAACACTCTATCCCTGACTAGCAGTAGTAGAGGTCGAAAAATAACATGTATCCTTATTGAAAGTAACATCCATGGTGACATAAAAACGTTGGAAAGAATGATGATAACACTTGCACCATTTCTGTTGAGTCCCAAACCCAACAAAGACACACTTGAGAGCTATAACATCTAACTTAGATCTTTGGTTTTTATAAAAACGGACATATGCTACACAACCAAAAGCACGTGCAAAAAGTGTATTAAGAGATGGAATTGGGACATAACTAGATATCACATGAAACGGAATACGATCTTTAAGAGAAGATGATGGGAGACGATTGATGAGATGAGAGACACACAACACGGCCTCCCCCTAAAGATACTTAGGCATATTGGCACTAAGGAGGAGGGAATGAGCCATTTCTAATATATGACGATTTTTTCTTTCAGATACCCCATTCTGTTCTGGTGTTTGAGGACAAGTGGTTTGATGAATAATCTCATGAGATTGGAAATAATCACGAAACAAATGGTTAACAAATTTTTCTCCATTATCAGACCGAAATATATTAATACAAGCATCAAATTGGGTACGGATAAAACTATGAAAAGTTGTAAAGGCAGAGAAAACTGTGCAAGCATCTTTCTTCTTAAGCAAAACAACCCAAGTTAATCTTGTGAAGTCATCAATGAACAGAACAAAGTAATTCATACCTGATATGGTAGAATTTTTGGAAGCTCCCCATAAATCCGAATGAATTAACTCAAAAGGTCGTGAACTTGAATGAGAACTCAAAGGATAACTAGATCGATGACTCTTAGAAAGGGCACAAGTTTCAGTGTAGGCTAGAATCACTTATCCCATAAAACAGAGAAGGCATGGACTTCTTCATAACACCAAATGATGGATGGCTCATACGCCGATGCCACAACCAAACTTCATTCAACCGATCAGAACTCACTTTCAAAGTAACTAGTCCTTGTGCTGTTGGTATCTTTCCAGTGTATATGCAATCAAAGTGAAACAGTCTCCCTCTCAGGTATCCCTTTCCAATTAGCGCCCGAATGCACAAATCCTGAAAAATAACATGCATAGGATAAAAGGTGACAGAACACTTATTTTGTGAGGTTAACTGAGACACAGACAAGAGATGGTAGACATAGAGGGTACATATAGAACATTATGAAGAGCGATGGAAGGTGTAACATGAACATGCCCAATATCTATAACTGGAAAAAAACTCACAATTGACATTAGAAACTTGTTTTATAGATGAAGAGATATGTCACAAAGAATGGCTTATCATAAATCTTGTGATCTGAGGCACCAGAATCAATAACCCACATTTCACTTCCAATAAAGTTAGAAACATGTAAAGCAACACAATTTTATCTCGAATTTTTTTAGTCATTATTCCATTACCATTAGAATCGTAGCGAGTCATATAGACATTGAGAGCCAAATTGACCATCTTGTTTCTATCTTCTTCAACAACCCACAAATAGAACGAATGTAAGGAATAACAAAGACAAAGCACTACTGCACAACACAGGTTGACTCGCACACAAAGACAAAGCACTACTGCTCAAAGGCCGTCACAGACACACTGTCATCTTTCTTCAAATTCAGAAACTCCAACCTCATTCGGTTGATGTGGGCTGGGCTGATGTAACGCTCCTTGAAATGAGCAGTGAATTGACCCCAGGTCATACCCTGAACTCCATCGCCCAAGACTCTTCCCAAGTCAATCCACCAATGCCAAGCTTCCCTTTCCAGAAACTGAACAACTATGGTCACTTTCTTGCTCTCAGGACACTCCGCCTGCACAAACATTTTCTCCATGCTCTCTAGCCAGCTAAGAGCATCTATCGGCTCATTGGCATGGGAGAAAACCTGGGCTCCATTCCTGCGAGCCTTCTCATAAGTGATATCTGAAGAAAAGGTGGTGAGTCGCTTGAAGAACTGTTCCAATGGACCATCGGCTGGTGCTTCCTCATCCCCTCCCAATAGAGGATTGGGAGGATTTTCCCTACGGGCTCGACCACGATGCATAGTTACCTGAGGTAGAAAACATTTAGCACCATTCATAACAACAGCACTAAATTAACTACTATAAATACTCAAGGAATACCTAGTATCTCATGCATAATAGGCTAATGATCCGCCGCGGTTGGACCATCACTCTATAGATACTAAATACTCTTAAGCACAAATAGTAATATGAAAGAATCGGATAACCTAATGCTCTGATACCAACTGTCAAGACCCACCCCAAGTTAAATCCCTTTAACCCGAAGTAAGTCCTGCAGGGACCACCTCCCAAAGAAGATTATGCCGAAATTTCGACATAGTCTCCTTTGAAAAGTGGACAACCCTTAACCTACAATAAATCCAAAAGAACACTTCTATAAACCAACAACCATCCAATACTCCTGGAGCCATCCTGCTCCCAAAACCAACATCCTTCACAAGATACACATCTAAATAATTCACAACAAATCACACCAAGTGTTAACACAACAATGTTACACCAGTTCCAAATTTAAATCCTACAATGGGTTCTAGATCCCTAGGAGTTCACCGAAAAATATAGTACAACCCGATGTGTATCAGAGCGACTAAGTAAAGTAGAAGCAGGGAAGTTACAAGTAGGTTAACCCGGAACCTACTGTTGGTTTGAAATATGGCGGTAACTATGTCTGGCCTCCACGAAGACTAGTCGGATCGAACACTGCAATCTGGGCATTTAAAACGAAGGGCCCAGGGAAGAAACATTGAAAATATTAGCATGAGTGGACAAAAAGTCAAATATGTAAGGACAAATTTCTTTAATGTTCTCCCTTGGATTTTTCCCAGGAAATACCTTATGCACGCAACCATTAGAAAACGAATAAATAAAACATAAAACAATTTTCTTGGCTAAAATCCATAATTAAATATGTGGAGTATTAACACCATAACCACGACAAAACAACTGACCAGCTCTAAACCACGAGAGGGTCTATTGATTTAAAAACATATTCCGAGAAAATTATTTAAAACTCACGAGAAAGGTATGAACCTCTTTCCCGGCTCACTTATCTTTGAAAAATAATAAATTCCCAATTTTCCCAAAAACACCATAAATCTCAACTTGGAAGAAATTCTCATAAATAAAGGAGAAACTTAATTAATAAAAATATGTTGCATGCATTATATTTAAAATAAAAGTCCAGTCACAAAGATGCCGCTAAGTCTGCCGGCTATCTGAAGGCTGCTCAGCTCGAGCTCCCCCCGTCCTGTTCAAAATATACAATTAAAGTCTCAATCCCACAATTAAAGTAAAGGGCAACAACATTAAATATTCACCCTTAACGTTCATCCCTAATCACCTCTAGAAAAACGTGGGGAGTCAGCCTCAAATACCCCGCTAGCGTAAAACCCTTATTTACACCCTGACATCTGGCCGGTAATTTCCAAATGACCGGTTGTCATTTAATTATCAAATTATTAACTCCAAATCTTTAAAAATACGAAACGTACCGAATAAATCTCAAAAAATAGAAACTGTCCTTCAATGGCCTTCTCTTAATTTTTAGAATTTAATGGGCAAGAAAAACTGTATAAAAGGTGGTGGTTCCGCCGCCAGCAGAAAATTCCGGCCACCACCAATCGACACCAAAATTTCACATTTTGTTCCTCTTATCACTACGAACAACTTTCTAGTTCAACTCGAAGGCCAATTCGGCCTCTAACTAGGTCAATCGAATAAAAATTCCTTAAACCCGAAATTTTTCACTTCAATCCTTCAATTCTCCCTCCACACTCCAAATCAAGCTACCAAATTCTAGGAGATTATAGTACTCCTAAAACCCATCCTAACCATATAAAGAACTCACCAATTGGTGATCTAGGGAGGAAGAAATTCGATCAAGCACATTCCACTGTACACTTGAAGAACAAATCGGAATTTCTCCCGATTTACGGCAAGTTAGGTCAGAATGTTTACCTAAGAGTGAAGTAGACTCGGAGGCCGATCTTTTGGGACCGGTGCGGCGGCGAATGGTGGAGCGACGGCGGCGCTGTGGCGCACGCAAGATCCGACAGGCGTCCGACGTCGGGAGAGAGGAGAGAAATTTTTTGTAACTTTTGAATTTTTACTTTCTACCTATAGTAACTTCCTCTTTTTATAGTTTTCTGAAATAGTAACTTCCTATTTTTAGACCGTAACTTTGGCATACGAACTCCGATTAAGACACATAGCATATCTACGGATTTGTATTAACGCCCTCTACAACTTTCATGAAGAAAGTTTTCCTAAATTCTCAACTTAACTAAAAGTCAACTTTGTGACCTCTCACAGTAAAACGGTTACTACAAAACGGTTAAAGATTAAATTAAATTAAGAAGTAACCGACTGTAAATTGATTCTAGGACCGGGATGTGACATATTGGGTCTGAAATTAATTAATTTTGGATAACATTTGGGCCAATACCAGTGGCGAAGCGACTCATATGCATGAACAGGACTCTAGGAAACAAAGTTCGTATGGGAAACTGATAAGTTTCGATAATTACAGGGTCAGTACTAATGACCTAGGCGAAGCCAATTGTAATTGGGACTACATCATCTCAGTTACTTCATTGCCAAGTAAACGAATCTTTGTGCAATTGTGGTGGTAGAAACCTACTTAGAGTGAACAAAGTTTGCATCCTTATCAACTATATTTTGAGTCAGTATATATAGAGGGCTCAGGGATCAGACTAAAGACAACAACTTTTACACATAATCAATCAACAAACAAAACATCTCTACAGGTACAAGCAAATCCGACCTCGTCTATTGCAACCTGACGCTAAAGCCTTATGCCTTAACATTTATCAACTCGGCTCCCCGGAACCATCTTCGGCACGCGGCTCGCATCTCTCCAACGGTGTCCTACCCCATTTTTCAGTAAAGCTCTGCTGGTCTAACACGAGTATCGATTAGCAAGAGTGGTAGATCACTCGTAAATTATTCCTCCAAGATGACGCTGGTGACCTACAGTCGTCTGAAGTGAAGTAAGGTGGTGCGCAACTCCCCCTCTTTCCACATCCGTGTGGTGGCACGCCCCACAACCCCTTTTTAATTTCCTATAATTTACTTTCCCGTATTTTAAATTTCAGTATTTGTACTACTTTCCCTCAGCTGGAAGTGACGCCAAAACAATAACTCCCACATATTAAGCCATACACTCTTCCAGATATGTTCCTGGGTCTCTCTCCTCAAACTCATTCAATTCTACCATTACAGCTCTATCTCTTTAGCTTTAGTTACTCTAGTATTCCCTCCTTCAAATTTGCTCAATAATAATCAACCTCATCGAGCCATTGTGATGCACCGAAGTTGATCAATGACCCCACATCGGAGAACCCGTTCAGTCGGAGTTTGGAACCGCCTTCAATCTCTCCTCTTGCTGCATCTACTTCTTTTCGAATCAGTGCCCAGATTTGGAGAAAGGAAAAAGCAGAGACTAGCGAGTGGAGAACGATTTTGGATGAGAGAGGCTGGCTTTCGGTTAGTTAGATGGGTTTTTGTTAATTTTGTTTTCCTTAACGGGTTAGATAGGTTCCATTGGGCAATCCGTTTTCTCCCGTTAGTTATTGGGCAATCCGTTTTCTCCCGTTAGTTAACGATTGGTATATGACTTTAGTGGGGAGGAAATGGATGTGTTTTAAGCAAGCGGGTAGTGGGTTATAATGCCAGGCCTAATAAAACCATCTAATCCATACTAAGCTAATATGCTTAAAAAAAGAGAAAATGTTCATTTACTACAAAATTTGGAACCTTACTTCAAAAGATAATTTGTGCTTATTAGGTCTAAACTCTTAAGACACTCTTACGAACCTAAATTATTTTAGTACAATTATACTCTCACCTCTTAAACATGGTTAACGAGTGAAAATAAAATAAAAAGTGTTTGACCGGAACCTCACCGACTTCGATCATTGGCTGCTGGACTCTGGTCTCCGGTCACCAAACTCTGGCCGACCGTCGAACTTCGGTCACCGGCCGCCAGTCACCAGATTCTGACAAAACTTGGGCCGACCGTCGAACTCCGGTCGTCGATTCCAGCCACCAATCGTTGGACTCCACACAAGAATTCGATCACCGAAGTCTAGTAATAGGAATTGCTAACCCCAATAAACATGTTATTGTTTGCAATAACATATTTGATATCCAAATTGCCAAGTTTATTACCCGTAGTAAACTTTTGAATGGGGTTAATAAATAAAAATATAATATCTCTACTTTTATTTTCTCAATGTTTATTCACAAAATGAACACAAAATAACTTTTGTGCACATTCATATCCAAAGAGTTAAGTTTACTGTCTCCAATAAACTATTATTAAGGTCGGTAAACAACTATACAATATATCTATTTTTATTTTCGTGGCTCTTATGAACAGAAACTTGACATGTAAGAACGGGTTACTAAGGACAATAAATTTAGTACATCTAGCTAGTAAAATGGTAAAACAGTAAACAAAACTAAACGAACATTGCTTGAAAAGTCAACTCTCTAGTAGGACAAATAACAAATGTAGAGAGCCTGGGGAGCTTTCACACTAGGATCAACACGGCAGGGCATATCAAGCCAGACCTTGTCTCTTCCACGACGACATTCTTCGTCTTCGATTCAAACTTGCTAAAATCGCTCCCTTTCTCTCTTTTCACGAAATTCGAGTGCTAGTGATAATGTACTGGAGTAGAGCATAAGTCCCTAACGAACGCGATCTGGTCTGGTGGCCTTTCACCGCAGCGACAACGGATCTGGAATGATCTGCGTCGTCGAACATGGTTTGCATCGTTTGCTGGCGACTTGGTGTGGTGATGGTGCGCAACGTGAACTAGAAGGCAGATCAGAGGTGTAGCAGATCAGAGCTTGATAGCAAATTGATTTGGTGCAAATCAGTGTGGTGCATAAAGGCGGGGCAGTCGGTGGAGGCGAAGACAAGGTCGCCGGAGATGGTGGAGGTGTGGAGGATGTCACCGGCAACGATGATATGAGAGAGGAGAGAGAAGAGAGGCAAGAGTTTTTTGGAAATCCATGAGATAAGAGAAAAAGGTTTTGTATAAAAATGATGACAAAATAGTAATTTTAGTATGAAAAAGTAGAATGAGCATATAAAAACTTTTTTTGATCTAGTTAACACTTTTTTCCTGATTTTGTAGCTAGTTGTCATTATCCCTAAAAAATTGGCCATATGTAAGAAAACAGATCAACTCCGCCACATACTACCCATTTTCTCATTCTACATCAAATCCTCGCATACCGAACTAATCAACTAAGAGATGAACTTAATCCCTTCTCAGTTCTTTTCAGAAGATGATCCTAAACGTGAATACCAAAACAATAAAAGTGATTAGCCTAGTATCAAGCTCATTTTGCTTATTTTATTTTCGGGTCAATTAATTTGTTCCACGTAGACCATACCAGAAAGACTCTGGAACATCAATCGACCATGGGCAAACAACAATGTCCTCAAAGGGGGAATCACTAACGCTCAAGTCACTGAGCACTGATTTTCATCAAAGAACACCACTTCAGCATTGTTTTAATTACCATAATTTACTGAAGATGATAATCAAACACTATTCAAAACAACTAACAGCCAACTGAGTATGGATGTTTGAGATATTTGTAACTAGCTAAAATTCCTAAACATAAATGATCCTTCTATGGGAAAATTATCAAAAAAGAAAAGAAAAAAAAAATTAATCTATCAAATTATAACTAAAACCCTTTTAGGGGAGCCAGGTTACAGTTCCCCACCAATGTTCCTGCGGCTATAAATTGGACAGAGTTCACCAGCTAAAGCCTGACCTTGAAGATATTATAAATCCAGTGTTCCAAAAGACGATACAAGCAAACTGACAGAGGGAAGCAATATCACCAGACATCCCTGAGGTATCGTCCATCCATCTGGAGCTTTTTCACTATAGCCTCTGCCTTTGTCGAGTCTACCTTATCCTGAAAGTTTTTGCCAGAGAGAAGTTGAAAACATGATCTAATTTAATAGGTTTTAGATACAGAATAATGACAAACAAACCATTAAGTAGCTCAACAGCTCAACTATATGTATAATGGTTACATACAAGTTCCTATCCAAAGCGATGCCCCGCTCTGAAATTAATGGCACACTTTTAGGTCGTATTTTCACTTCACCACTCAGTGTCTAGATCATAGTGTGTAGATCATTGCTGCCAAATTTCATCCAAATCGAAGATCACTTGGGTACCGGATTAGATTAAATGAATCAGTAGAACAAAATATGTTCAAACAGAACCGTTCGTGTAAATCACGATTACGGAAGCTCAAATGATCTCTAAATTGGATGAAACGTGGCAGCAGTGATCTACACACTATGATCTAGTAGGGAGATGTGAAAATACGACCTAAAAGTGTGCCAAACAAGGAGCCCCACACTTCAATTTCAGTGCGGGGCTGCGCTCTAGATAGGGACTGTACACACACACGTGTGTGTGTTTACATAATTATAGATACACACAGGGAGAGAGAGAGAGAGAGAGAGAGAACCTCTTGCAGGACAATGGTATGCAAAGTCCGATGAACATCTCTTGCCATACCCTTGGCATCACCACATACGTAGAAGTATCCCCCTTGTGATATTAGGTTCCACATGTATGCTGCCTGTATATGAAACAAAAGTAGAACTGTTAAAAAGGTAATTATCTAGACAAAAACCACTTTTTACTTCTTAGAACTACTTACTTTCTCCATCATCTTATGTTGAACATACTCCTTTGTTGGTCCCTCTCGTGAGAATGCAACAATCAACTCTGATAGTGCACCTTGTTCCACAAAATTATTCAATTCCTCTTCATATATGAAGTCCTACAAAAAGAACAAAGATCATATATGAAGTCCTACAAAAAGAACAAAGATCATATATGAAATCTAAGACCCTAAATAATAAATTTATGTAGCAAATTAGACCAGAGTTATATTGTTACCATTTGGCGGTTTCTACAACCAAAGAAGAGAACTGCAGGACCAAGTTGAGCACCTTCCTTTTTCAGGGCTAATCTTTCCTGAAAGTTGAAATGATACTTGTATTTTTTTTTCCTGTACACAAACAACAAAAAGGCAGAATTTTCATTGCATATCATACCTGTAGAAATCCTCGGAAAGGTGCTAATCCTGTGCCAGGACCCACCATGACAATTGGGACTGAATGGTCAGAAGGTAATCTGAAATTAGATTGCCTAATAAAAATAGGCGCCTGGCTACAGTTCTGGCTTTTCTCTAGAGGGACTGCATTCTGATTGTTCAACAAAGATTGGTGTTAGAGATAATCTTAACCCGAGTTCTATTGTATAAGTAAAGAGAATGACTGATCTCTACATTAAAAAACCAAATCAATTGTTATAGTAACACATAAGAGAAAGTTTCTGAAAATTCACAGCTCACACCTTCATCCAGAATGAACACACTCCTTTGTGAATTCTGCCAGTCGGAGTAGGGCCATAAACCAAAGCACTGGTCACATGAACACGATCTGGGGCAAACCTGTTAAAAGCAACAGCAGTAAATAATTTTCTTACATTACCAAATAATTTTCTAGATAAACTAAACAAAGTAGCATAAGATAATCACCTTGGTGACGAAGAAATCGAATAGTAACGAGGCTGCAAGCGAGGGGCAACTGCAGCAAAAAACACGCCTAGCGGAGGCTTTGCTGATGGGAATTCAGACATTACCTCTACAATACTTCTCTGACTTCCAACAACCCATTTTGAGTACTCATCCTGGATAGCATAAAGCATTCGATTAAAACTGTAGATTAATATATATGTATATATCACATTAGTAATCCAGTTAGCATACGTATGGAGAATAGAAGAACGAAGGAGTAAATGCATGGAAAATATTCAACCTTCCCCTGAGGTGATGATAAGAACTTGAGTCTTTCTGCCTCACTAGGTTCAACAGCATGTGCAGCCAAAGCAATAAGAGCGGCCTGACAGGAACAATATTTAAAAAAAAATTATGGTTATTAAAAGAATAAAAATGAGAAAGACACGAGCTTGCAAATGCATGAAGCTCACCTTCTTAGGTGGGTTCAACAGGTCAGCATAACGTGTCAATGCTGTTTTGAGTGTGCAAGGACCAGGGAAAGGTGGCAGCAATGAGCTTCCAAGCGATGTGCCATCATCATTGTCGCTGTGAATGGAGAACATCAAATCTAAAGGTTGATCCAACAACTTTGCAGCTTCTTCAACTGTGTCATCACAATTATCTGCATAAACACCCACGTGGTCTCCAGTTTCGTATCTGGGACAAAGGAAATAAATTTATCATCAGCACCAGAACTAACAATATAACAAAATTGCTCAGAACAATTCAAGGAGCTCAATTATGAAGCCTTGTTTTTGGGCTTAGGCACCAACTATTCCTATTCCCTACCAAAAACAGGCTATCTTTTGGCCAAAAAACAACCAATGATTGTCAAAACTATTGATGATCGTTGCCGGTCGGCGATGCTTACTCAAAAATATGAAGTTTAAACTTTGCATTCTGTTCCATCAGCCAATAATCAGTCCCATGAAAATTTTAAATGGTATAATGTATTATTCAGAAATATTGTAAGACTCCAGGCATTTCATATAACCCTCCAGAAGATCCGCTCCACAGAATAACTTTGGCGGTTAAAAAGATGCCAGAGGTGCTTTTCTTATTACACGGAAAGTCTTCAGCTCCTTCTCAACAGGTTACTCTCTCTTCCATACAACCAAGATAACATTATAGAGCTTGTTCTATCCACATCACATTAGCTCTATTCCAAGATTTGCCAAATACTCACTATTGGAAATAAATCTTCCAACACTCATTTGGATTGCTGAAAATATTTTTTAAAGCTTCATTCATGACTGTATCTAAGAAGTACTTATATCCTTATTCAACAGCCAAGTCATGAATACAAAAATCTAGTTCTACAGACAAAACCTTTTTGTCTTCATTGTTTCACATGAAAATCACAAAAATCTAAGATGGAAACAAGGTCTGCATCTGAAAATCAGTTGTGAAAAGTAAACACATTTTTATTAAAACCTATAAATACATGTTTTAGAAAAAAAAAAAAAAAAAAAAGCGATAATTAAAGTCATGACTTACGTAATACCAGTTGCATGGATGTCAAATTCCAGATGTATGCAAGAGCGATCGGACTCGGGCTTATGAAGCTCTTTCTGAACAGCAACATTAACTCTTCAGGGGGAAAAGTCACAAACTTTAGTAAGAAAACCAAAATGGGGAGAAGAAAGGGAAATAAAAATTAAAATATAGTAACTGTAGAAGATGCAATGCATGCACTATCTTTAAGTACCTGCAAGGATGATGAATGTCATAAGAAGCATTCCCATTTGCCATATTCGAGTTCTGATCCTCATAAGAGGTAACACTGGGATCATGAATAACAACTCTATATTCAGGAATCACAGCTGTATATGGGGTAGACACAGTATTTGTATCATCCTGGAGTAACTGATCCAGCTCGGGCCACAGTGCTTCTTTCCTAAACAGAACAAAATCATTACAGTTAAATGCAGAAGAAAAAGGTGTCACAAGCACTTCCCAAATTAAGATACCGCCATAAACAAACCAATCAATAAAGAGACTGTGATAATAAGATTAAAGCAGACCAAGCAGAAAAGTCATCCTCAATGCATTGATCATCATCACCTAAGCCAACAGTAACAAGACGCTTTGCACCTACAACCACAGAGGATTAACAAACTTGACAGATGGAATAAATTATAATATATATACAATGAGATAATAAAGAAAACAGAAAAGAAAATAGTTTAATCCGAACACGATCTTGCTACAATGTAAGTGACAGTTTGGGGAGTATATGCACAGAGTTGGTTACTAAGGTGAGGAACTCATGTGGAACACCACAAGAAACAGACGGCCAGGCAAGTGATGTGATATTTAAATATCTTTTAACCAACTGAATGAACATATGCAACACAAAGATACACACAAGGCTATTTTGAAAGTTGCTTACACAAATCCCAAGAAAAATTCAGAACTCCAGCAAACTAAAATATCTTTTCACATACAAAGCATATATTTCTTCTAGCTTTATTAAAATTATTGGAGGAACCATCATAGCAAGCATAATGGACGGAGACTGAGAAGTGGCATGATGGGATGAAACCTCAGGATGTACCTATATTACAGAAATTTTCGGATCAAGACTGACATTGTGTCAGCTTTTCAACTCACAGATTAATCTGGAAAGCCAGGGTTCTATCCACGGCAGAGAATTTTTGTGGGTCAGTCACTCGTGAAAGGGTCAGCCCTTGTAATAGGTCCAAAAGGATCCAAACCCTTGTCTTCTCCTCAATGGTGCACATTGCGGGAAAAGGATTAGAATCTGTCAATCAAGAATTCTTACACCTGTGGTCTTGTTGAGGTTGATTAGGGAGATGAAGGTAACCTCTAGAATATCTAGGGACAGTTTTCATTTTCTTCACGACAAAGCATATAATGTTAGCAATGGGATGAATGGCCAACTTATATGGAGCATTTGTATCTTTTGGCTGTGATCATGGTAGTTTGGCTAGATGGGAAAAGGGATTTGAAGAACTGCTAGCAATTTGACTGACGATTGGTGGGGCACATAGTTGCAATTTGACCCTCAAGCATGCATAGAATTTATGGGTTTGAAACCTATGAATATATTGAGTTATTGACAAACCGTGTTAGTAATCTGTGTTGAGTGGTACTATATTAGCATGTATAGAATTTGAAATTTTCTCTCGTAAAGTGGGCATCTTGTCCAATTTCTCTTTGGTATTAATTCCAAAGAACAAAACCCAGAGAGAAGGAATGGGAAATCATAAATATAAGACCAGCCGGAAGTCTACGAGCGTTCTAGTTTTTGCATAGAATTTCATATGAAAACTTCTGGCAAATGCTAGGCTATACATGTTTTGAAGTCTATGAAATGCATTTGATAGGATACACAAGGGACATTAGAAGCAACAAAACATAGGAACAAGTTTAGCTATACCTTGTTCAACAAGCAAATCGTCAACCACTTTTGCTATCTGTGTCAATAAGGCGTGATCAGAAGATATTATTTCAAACAAGATGAACTACGAAACATATAATACTGGTTTTACCTTATTAAAATGTTCATACTGCCTGTTACCCAGACCAAAAACACCATATCTTAGTTGTTCCAGCCACTCACCCCGATCGGTTCCCTGTAACAAAATCATGTCTCAACTTATTAATTAAACCCAAAGTCTGTCCCTGTGACTTTAGAGTGTTCATCAACTGAATGATGCATGGAAGTTACCAACCTCAGTAAACCACTTGTAAAATCTTGCTGCATTATCGGTCGGCTCTCCATCTCCATATCTACAAAGTCATGTCAAGCACGTTGAACGTGAGACAATTTCATAAGAACCAATCAGATTTAAATTAAACACAATTTCAATACAGGTAGAAATTTATATCTTACGTGGCCAACATAAAAAATACCATAGTCTCTTTCTTCAGTTTTTCTCCATATTTATCATCTTCCGCAGCATAATCATCCTAAATGGAACCATAAACATTACAATCATTGCATATTCTAGATTATGCAGTCTTTCAGCAACTATTAAATGCAAAGCATCAGCGCCCATCTTACCAGATCAATAACCTTGACAGCAGCCTTCTCGTATCTTGCCTTGATCTCTTCCGCCAAAGCCTGCTCTCGCAACAAAACGTACACTTCAGAAAAACAACTCTTTCAAAAACCGCCCATTATCTCCAACAAGTTCAATATCTAAACGTCCAAAGTCAAAAATTGTCAACCATTCCATCTCCAGCTCTCCGTTAATGTGTTTATGATGGCAATTTTTTAGAACAATCTAGAGAAACTACAATCTTGCTTCGGACTCCGAAAATCCGAAAGCAACACTACATTACAAACTTACAGAAAAATTCAACTACATAACATAACTATCAACTCTATAACTTGTTTACTCATTTCTCCTAATACAACAGCTTTTCACCAAAAATTCAACTCATTCATTTCAAAATTAAATAATTCTACAGTAAAACTTGGAATTGAAAAAAGTAAAACACAGTAAAAGTAAGAAAAAATAACCTACCTTGGCGAAACCTTCAGCTGTGCCGGTCTGAGTCCCATAGAAGATACTAACCCTAGTCTTCCCGGGCGCGACCTCAAACTCATCTTCCTCCTCCTTAACCACCACCGCCTTCGGCACCGCCAGCTGCTTAAACTCGCCGCTCCGAACCGACGATCTCCGCCACAGAACCACCAAAACTCCGATGATCAACGCAATTGAAGTCGTCGCGATCAGCACCGCCGTGTCCGTCACCGACTCCCCGAACGAAACCCCGAGGGCCGACTCCAGCTTCCGCACCAATTCCGAATTCGAACTCATGGTGATCGGATTTAAAAGTCCCCTCCGAGGCTCGAATTCGGATCGAAATGAATCGGGTCGGGTTTGCCGTGGTTCCGAGCCCACGGAGCTCGATTTGTTCGAGGCTGGTGGAAGCTAGAGAGAGACAAAAGAAAACTGAGCTGGAAATTTATCTTTATATATACAATTTACGGGCGCATGTTCTTGAATCTCCCATTGTTTTGGTCCCCCTAGTTTTCAGGGTCGCGATCTCATGACCTTTTTACTTTTTACTAGGAGGAAAAGGATCGGAGAAAGTTTCTTCTTTTCACCTGTTTACCTTTTTACTGCGTCTATGCGGGGTCGTACTTTGTCAGGTAACTTTCTGAATGCCGGCCGGCTGTTAAATTAGCGGAGCTTTTGGTGTTGACTTTGGAAAACGGCTGGAATGAGGAAGTTATTCGATCACGTCGTGTTTTGTTTGTCTAATGTTTGTGAGGTTACGTGAGCGTTTTAGGAAAATAGTGTCTAAGCCATTTTGCGCTAAAAATGATGGGTGTATTGGGAACCACGAATGAAAATTAGGATGTGCTATAGTTGCGTTAGATTGGGAACAAAATTTATTTATAAAAAAATAGAGAATTTGTTTTATTTTTAAGGAATATCTCATTGCATAACATACGCCGTAACACTTTAATATTCATCTTTACAACGATGTGATAGATACTCTTCTAATTTTAGTTGATAAGGACCATAAAGGATATATTTTCTACGGACCTCATCTCGCTCATTAATAGGATATGAAGAGATTGCAGGTTGTTTTCTATGATCACGTTAAATGTAGTTAGCATCAATTGGTGGAGTCTCAACTCTTGGAGAAACATAAGGTTGTTTGGGTCAAAATAATATCTTTCGACTAATGCTGATTCTTCGAGTACATTGGACCGATTCCTGCAGTCAAAATACTTATGCATATTCTTTTTTACTTTTGAGGTCATGCATGGCTGATTTACATGAATACAGAAGATCTATTTCATAATCATTCGGGAGATTTCTTTCCTAGTTGATCAAGAGAATCTGGTTTTGTCTTGATATGCAAGGATGGGCAAATCCTAGCGTTCATTATATAAGGAAGTCAATGGTTTACAGGAAAAGAATCTTCAATCAATCAAAAAACAACTTTTGCATATTGCAAAACAAGCTTCCCTCGGAGCACCTATACCAAAAAGATTTCTTAGGTCTTTTTGTTCACCAAAGCCCTATCTGTAGGCATTTTCTGCTGTTACTCACCAAAGCCCGATCCGTCGGCAGTTCCCGCTTCGACCTCATCCATGAGCAAACAGTCCACCACTGCTTCACAAAAACATATTCGTAGGCGAATACCCGTAAACTATTGTTGGAGTGAGAACTCTAGCAAATATCTCTGGTTTGTCAAGAAACGTCCGCTTCGTAAAAAGAGGAGGAAAATCCTAGTTACTCCTCAGTTAGGTCTGTGAAGAACTTAAGTGCTGGCCTGACTAGGGCTCGTACTTCAGTCGTTTGAGAAGAAGTCAGAAGGCGAACAAGACGGTACAGTACCGCCAATTTAAAACTCTGTCCCGTCTCGCCAAATTTTGGTACGGGACCAAAACGGAATCTGGATTGAGGTACGAAATGCTCAGTCCTAATTTAAAGGCAGATCTACCAGGAATTCAGATCCCAACTATTATTATTTCAACAAATCCAATATGCATGTTATTTCAGATTTTGAAGCTAATTCTACACTTTTTGCCTGTGCTACAAACGTGAGTTTATCACTTCGTTAGTTACTATTTCTTTCCCAGTCTTCTCAACTTCTTATTCCTCTTTGTAATTTGGCCCTTAGTCTAATTGATGAGCTGTATTTAGAGCCTAAAGGTGAAGTTATATTCAAGATTTAACTATACAAGAGAAAATCCTAGATGAGTAATATATGATTAAATAGAAGTATATAATACAACTGCACTACTAGCATTCTTGAGTCATTAACAGAATAATAAGCCGATCATCTACTTTGCTTGTGGTGGAGATTGTGGTTGTGGTGGCTGTTCTGCAGGTTCTGACAAACTGCCGGTTTGTTTCTGTAATAATGGGCCAGCGCATGCGAAGATTGATTGCTGGCCCGAGAAGAGTGATGACCTTCTTCTTACCTTGACTCCAAACAAGAAAGACCGCAGGGGAATTCGAGCCTTACTTGCAGATTTTTTGGGGGTATTGCCACTTGATGCTGACATCCCAAGTTCCTCATCAAGTTTTCCTAGTGTCCTCTCGACCTCAGCTTTAAGTCCTTTGACACGGATTATACCTGCTTTCAGTTCTTCTCCAACCTTTTGGTTCTCTTGCTTCATGTTGAGAATCTCACCTTGAAACTTTGCTGCCTGGTATACGCTTATAAGCTCTGTTTTATCCCCTTCATAACTCAAATTGGAGAGTCTCGATATTTCATCTTGAATGTGGCTCAAAGATGAGTACCTGCTCTGCAAGTCTTCCTTCAGCATTGCATTGTGTTCCATCCATAATGATAATTCAGTTTCTATCTCTCTCAGGTGTCTATATATTGGCTTGCCATCTGATTGCAGAGCATGCTTGTTCATTTTGTTCAATTCTGAGTGTAAGTCATGTATTGAAGTCTGGAACTTTTGTATCTGATGAACTGAGGTACTGAACCTCAACCAGAATTCTAGGTTCGCCTCCAGCAGGTCATCAATGTCTGCACGGAGCCTTCCTTCAATAGCTGAAAAGGAATGGTGTCTTACAGCATGCCCTTTCCTGCTTACTTTTCCTTCCTCCTTTCTAGCTGTGACCTTCAAGTGTCCTGACGAGTCCTCCAATTTTTCTGTAGTTTCACCAAGAACGTATGCCAGTGTAGAGTACGGGGATGTGCCAACTTGAATTGGGCTCTCTGAGGGGACATCGTTATTCGGGTACTTATACACTGTCGAACATGGACTTTCTTCCGGATTCATATCTGGGGAGTACTGTTTTTTCTTTAGAAGTTTAATTTCATTGTCCTTTGAAGCAATTATACCCCTCAATTCCCTTATCTCCATTGCCAGATCGAAGAGGTTATCCCGGTGTTTCTTCTCAGCTTCACTCAGCTTCTTCCTTGCATCCTTATAGTCCCCAAAAATTGAAGTATACTCTTCCAGAAGAATCTTCTCTCTATCCTCTAAGCCTTTCAGGAACAGTTGGCTCCAGTTGGGTTGATCTTCTTCAGTTTCCTGCTCCAACTCCTGTGACTCAAAAAGATTGCTCTCTCCCACTTCCTGTGTTGGTGCTTCTTGAGGCAAACCAAGGCTTGTATCAGATTTGTTTTCCTCTTCTTTGTTTATCATTTTGTCTTCTAAGACCACTGAATCATCTTTCAATAATTCCTGGATAATTTGAGTACTCTCTTCCTCCACGTCATGCTTCACATTTTGCAGTTTGCTAGAGAGATTATCAAGATGACTACAAGCTTCTGTGAAATGCATTTCGAGGTTGATATTTTGGTTTTCTAAGGTCCTGTTTAAGTTGTTAACTCTACGCAGCTCCTCCTCCATCTCCGTTAGCTTTGTTTTCAAGTTTTCCTCACTTTCCATCAGAGTTTCCTTTTCCTCTTCCAAGCTCTGAACATGTGCCTGGAGTTCATCTGTCTCTGATTTTAATTTGTGTACAAGAGCATTCTGAGAAGTGACTGCAGTTTCCATTGTCACAACCTTGTTCACAAGTCCATCAATTTTCTCTGCCAGTTCTGTAATTGTGAGAGAGACATCTGCACTAGCCTCGAGTTGTTCATTCATCTTAGCCTTATAAAACTTCTTATCATGCCTCTCACTGTCTACACTTGTTGATTCGAGATCACTGGTCTCAGACTCTTGTTCGTCATCAGCATCTGAGCAGTTTGCCCCTTTTGAACAAAATTCATACCTGAGATTCTCAAACTTCTTACAGGTATCCCTGACCCTCTTGCCCTCAACTCTTACCTTTCTTTCAGATACGTCTTTCTTTTCCCGCAACCCAGTCAAGCTTTCTTTGCATGATTTTAGAGCTGTGGCTGCCATCAAAGTTCGAGCTTCATTATCTTCAATGACTGTGCCAATGCCGAACTCATCTTGTAAGCTGGAAACTCTTTTCTGCATTGCCATGATCTCATTCTCAAACTCCCAGTACCTGTCATATCCTCGTTCATACAAGGTCTTTACAAATTCCTTTTCAGTTTGCAGCGTCAATATGTCCTTAAGTAGATTATCCATTTCTTGCAATGCCTCTTCTTTGGTCAGCCCCGACCTTGGTGGACATGCGGCAGGTTTAGGAGAGCTAGGAAGTCTTCGAGGCACCCCTTTCCATGCTAGTAACATGGACTTATCTGGACCCTTGGGGGCTTTTGGGATGCTTTCTTTGTTTACATCAGGATAGGCTTTGTTGGTATCATTGAAAGAAACTGACGTTTGAGAAGCAGTTTCATCATCCTCATCCTCTATCGCATACTGAACTCGTTCTGGGAAAACAGTTGCAATGGTATGGTTGGCACTCTGTAAATCTTTTGATAAGTGATCATATCTCTCTGCTAAAGCTCGGTACGCTCGAAAGGATTCTTCGACAAAGAACACTAGCTCAGGCCTACTCTTGTAGTACATTTCTGCCCTCTTTGCAAAGGAGTCCCCTTCATGATCAATGATTTTGAGTGTGTTCTGAACCTTCTCTTCCATATCTGTAATTCAAATCGGATAATGTCAGTTTCATGTTCTTACAAAAGCATGCATAAACCGCCTAACCAATTCGACTAAAAGTGACTAGGAACAACAAGCAGAGGCCAAACTATTGAGATGATGAACTAATAGGAGAAAGTTTTCTATCATCTTGAAGTTTCGACTTTACAGGTTTGGAAGGTATATATTATTAACTACAGTCGGATATAAAACGAAACAGAACATGTTCTCTAAATTCACTGATGTCCAATTGGTGTCCTTGATATAAATCATATTACAGGTTTCTAGCTACATTGCTGCACCTTATGTCTTCATGTTCTCAAAATTCATGTTGAAAATTCCTGGCTTTACCCAAAATTTGTTGTTAAGAATCTTGACAGTGACAATTAACCAAACAGACATTATGTGGGAATATGTGCAGATAGCAGTAAAAACTCTTCAACAATGAGATAGGAAGTAGCTTCTTATCGATGAGAATTCTGAGTCATTTCTACATAACCTAGTACATCCAATGAAGGGAAATCAAAGAAGAAAGGAAACATTCTGCTTTATTATCAGATAAAAATCATATCAAACACAAATCACCAGAAACACCAAGATCAATATACACACACATACACTCATATACAAGTATACAAACAACAAACCTTGAAGGTTTTGTTCCAGCCATTTTGACTGCTTGGTCCTGATGTGGCTAGCCCACCACCATGAATATGCATTGCTAGCTGCTCTCTGCAACATCACTTTCTCACACTAGCCTTCCTCCCTCCTCCCTAGAAGCCCAGTGGAGAAAACACAAGGATAATGATCATGGGATCAAATAGAAATGGTCAATGTGATTAAGAAAAAGAAATGACATGCAGGTTTGGCAAATGGGTTAATTAGTGAGGAGCAGACAAGGTTGGGAGGATGCTTCGCCTGGATTATTGGTGTTACTGTTTGAAAACCTCAAAACTTTGCAGAAGGGTCTTATTTACACATCACAAACAAAGAATATAAGGACTCTCTCTGGGGATGACCACGTGGCTGAAATGAGTGTTGATGATTTTTGTTTTTTGTTTTTCGTTAAAAGTTTGTTGAGAAAACGAGTCGATTTATTCACATTGATCTTTTTTCTGTTAATTGTTATGAAGATGAAGCTTTAAACCTTGTTTCCTCTTCTAGGCTTTTTTTTTCTTTTTCTCGCTCAAAATTCTAGGTTCTTTCTTGTTTAATTTGGAGTCTCAGTTTTTTGGCTTGCTCAACACGTGTACGTATAAAGTAATTATCTAATAACAGTCTCTGTTTTTTTAGTAATTAGTTCAACTCATGCAGTTTTAAAATTTAATAACAGTCTCTGTTGGAAAAGAAGAATGTTCGTTAACTTAGGGCTAAGGTGTTTTATGCATGTGATTCAGGGAACCGATTTGGTCTTTTGCTAAGACGTGAGGCTTTAACGTCAGATCATAATTCGACTAAGTCGACTTATTGCTTTGCTTGTAGCTGGAAGCTGTTGTTTGCCAAAAGTTGTTGTGTAACATGTGTGTGTTAGTCTGATCCTCATGTCTTCTTCATAAACTAACATGAATGACCCGATAAGGATACAGACTTTAACCTAAGGGTGGACAAAAAACCTGAAGAAGGAAAAAAACTCATACTGGACTGATGGGCCCGACCGGGCGGGCCGGGCTTTTTTCCAGGCTCGAGTGTTTTTATGTGTTGTACGGACCGGGCCTTTATATGAGCGGGCCGGGCCCGAGCCTTAAAAAATTTAAGCAAAAAGCTCGGAAGCCCGACATTTTATTTGTCACTCTATGATTGGGTATCCTAAATTATATCATACACTCACCCACACCTAAAAACCGCCCTAAACTCATATCCCCACCATCGTCTTTTCCCCTACCCCATTGAACTCTCTCGCTCTCATTGGCTACACCAAGTATTCATCCTCTCCTTCAAACCCTTCCTCTACCTTCTTTAATTTTCTCCCAATTTCCCAGATCTATTTCAAAAAATCCCCCTATTGATTCAGTTAAATTCGATTGACGATGCTTCAGATCCGACTAAATACGGTTGCAACGGAGACCTTCAATGTCGCTTGTCCCGACCACCTCGTCCTCGCTGACCTTATGGTGGCCAAGGGCATTGGCTACGCCACCGTTTCTTCGCTTTTCAAGACCATCGGCCGCCGTTCCCATCGTCCGCTTGGCGAGCACGTCCACTTTTGTGTCCTCTGTGATTTCCCGATCAATATCTATGGCCGACTAGTATGTGAAAATTGAGCTTCGTATCTTTTGGTTTCTGAAATTAAATGCTGTAAAAGTTTGAGTTTTTAAGTTGAATTTGTGGGATTTTGATGGATTGAGTGGTTTGTTGTGTTGTTGCATAGCCCTTGTGAGCATGCATTTTGCTTGGCCTGTGCTCGGAGTGATTCAATCTGCTACCTATAAGTTAGACTATGGTTGCTTCATTTTGTTATCTTCTACTTTACTCGGGCCTTGATTTGACTTGGAAACCTAGGCGGGCTCAACTCGTTTCATACCGGTCCGGGTTTTCCCGGGCCTTGCATTTAAGACACCCGTGTCGAGCTTTACCCGGGCCTTAATTTTTAACAACTAAACTCGGCCCGTTGTACTACTATTGGGCCGGGCCCGGGCCCTGAAATAAATGAGTCGGGCTCACCCCTCGCCTAGCCCTACTATAACTAATCCAAATGAGTTTAGACTACTGCAATTGCACAAGTATTCGTCCTCCCTGGCAATAAAGAAACTAAAATATCGTGGCTCTAATTATAAATAGAATTCACCTAGGTCACTAGCTAGTAATGACCTACCGCTTATTGAAAATTACTAGACTCTGATGCAAACTCATTTACTAAAGTCCACATGACACACGCGAAACGATCTTGCCACGCATGACAGCGTATCGCCTGCCACTGTTATCTCGGAACGAACCCGTCAAAGCTTTATTTTTTAGGCCACTGGTATTAGCTCAAATATTGCTCAAAACTATTAATTTATTAGCTCCGGACCCAATCTTAATTGGGCTAAAAAACTATCTATTTAAATACATATATTTGTTAACACGTACACATGTATGCATATATATCATTTGGTAAATATAAAGTTCACAAAGATATACACTTGCATATAATCTGCTATATAAGTTATATCATATTAGTAATCAAATGGTGATTTCTGTCACATCCCGATCCTAGAATTATTTTACGATTGGTTACTTTCGTATTTTACTATTTGTAGTAACCGATTTACTGTAAAGAGTCATAGAGTTGACTTTTTTGTAGAATCAATAATTAGGGAAAACTTTCTTCATCAAACTCGTAAAGAACGTCGATACGAGTTTGTGAACACGTAGCACGCTCAAATCGGAGTTAGTATGAAGAAGTTATAGTCTAAAAAACAAAAGTTACTATTCATGATAAGTCTATAAAAAGGAAAAACTTACCAGAAGTGCAAAGTAAAAATCAGAAATTACCTAACTCTTTCTCTCTCCTCAGTTCGAACCAAAATCATTGTTGTTCCTTCCAACCACCACCGCGTCGTCGTCGAACCACCTCAGGCCGCCGCACCGGTCCCAAAAGGATCACCTTTGTGTTTACTTCAATTCTTGGTAAGCTTTCCAAACTATCTCGTCATGTTTTGGAAGAAATTTCGAGTTGATTGCCGAGTGTACAGTAGGAGATCTAGAACGGATTTCTCCCTCCTCAGGCCATCAATTGGTGAGTTCTAAATATGGATAGGATGAGTGTTAGGAGTACTACTTACCCCTAATGTTTGGTGGATCGATTGGAGTATGAAGGGAAAATCGAAGATTTGAAGTTTTTAGGTTTAAAAATTTGGGATTTTTGAATTTTGTTTCGATTGACCTAATTAAAGGCTGAATTACAAAGTTGTTCAAAATGATGAGACGAAACTACTACTAAAATTCGGTGGTGATTGGAGATGGCCGAAATTTCTGCAGGCTACGAAGCCGCCACTTTTTGGGTAGAATTTTCTATTGAAAAATAGTATAAAATAAGAGGCGTCTATGGTTTAAATTTGGTAATTTTTAGAAGATTTTTGGTTAGGTTTTGGAATTTTTCAATTTTAGTATTATCGAAGGATAATAAAATATTATTCCAGACATTAATTGTTGTCGATTAAGGTTTAAGAAATATTTTAAGGACTCCTAAGCTATTGATGAAGGTCGGAGATTTTTGTTGACTAAGTTTGAGGGTTTTGACCGAGGGTATAGTCTTGCTAATTTTAAATGATTATTCGTCTGGCGATTGAGATTTAATATTATTTGTTGAACAGGAGATGATGAGTTCTCGCTTGAGAAGCAATTCAGATTTCGTCAGACTAAGGCCTAAGTCTGTGAGTGGACCTTTTGATTTTAAGACGTGTATGCTCAAATATTTATGAAAGTTTATAAGTAACATGATTTTATTGATTTAATAAGTCGGTGGGGCTAGAAAGGTGGGTTGCTCCCCTTCCGCAAGCTCCTGTGTTATGTCGGCTGGAACCTGTGTTATATTTATTTGATTATTGCCATTGTTTTGAGAGCGGTCGGGGAACCGTGCCTTATGTATGAGATGCATTTTTTATTTACGGGGAGAGGAGTCATTATTGACTTTTCATATTTGTTTGTTTTCTTCACAATGAAAGATCGTTATATATATTTTAATTGCAAGCTAGTCATACGGCCCCCCCACTTAAGAAAGTGTAGCGGGGCAATAGTAGCCTTAGTTGGCTCTGACCCTAGCTGAGAAACTCATTGTCATGGTGAAATCTCTTCACCATGAAGGGTTGTTTATTACTTAGTAGCCTCCTAAAGGCTCCGACTCTAGTCTAGGAGGCTCTCCGTCATGGTGAACATTCTTTCCCTATTTTTAATATTGAGTTTAAGTCAATGATATTGGCAAGTGATGATTTGATTTTCAAAAGTATTATTTAGGATTCTTTCCCAACGAGGCATGCATAAATGATTTTTGGAACAATAAGAGGGAGAACATTATAATCGTCTATTTTCACACCCCTTGACAATTATTTTTGTCCACTCACTCTAACATAAAATTTTTAAATGTTTTTTTCCTGGGCCATTCGTTTTCAAATGCCTAGTGTTACAGGATTGCTGAAAAGAGGTCGTGTGTACAGAAGACGGGACATAATCAACTAATCCGTTGTCGCTAGTATGTTTATTTAGGTACTTCTTCCATGTAAATTTGCTCTGATTATCCTAACTTAGTTTAGTTGAATTGATTGATGAAGCGTAGAAGTAATTTGGAGAGTAAGATGACTTCAAGAGTTGGGGGTTGATTTAAATTGTTCTTAGAAGTGTTTAGTTGGTTTGCAGGGAAGGTTGTCCATTTCAAGGGGGTTTCGGTATGAAGTTCCCTTGAGGTGGACCCTGCATGATTTACTTCGGGTAAAGAGGGTTTAACCTGGGATGGGTCAAGATAATTGGTGTCAGAGCATCAGGTTATTGTTTCCTGTTACTACCTCATGCAACTTGATAACAATTAGTGTCTATAAAGTGATGGTCCAACCGCGGCGGATCCATTGGCATTTTATGCTTAAGATGCTCAATGTTATTAGATATATGAGTTACTAATTCCTATTGTATTTATGGACCGAGTAGTTCCATAAATGTCTGTATCTTCAAGACGCCGACCTCTCACAGAGTTCTCGTAAGAAAAAAGGTAAGTAATTGGTGATTTCTTTTTCTGCATTTGCGTGATTAATTGAGATTTAGAATAGAGATACGAGTTGGGAACTTGAGTTGAGAAACTCTAGTATTTAATGTTGTTTGGGAATCTTGTGCAAATTCTCAGAGGGTGAAACATTTGATTCCAGCCTGGGAGGTTGATGTGAAAGTTAACAAGTATGGAGTTGTAGAAGCCTAAGACTAGACCTTGGTATCCGAGTTACGGCTCTTAGAAGTGAAGAGTCTGAAATGATATTAAAAGTGTTTAAGTTCAATTAATGAAAAAGTGAGTTTATATGTATTTTCTTATTAGTTTGAAGTGTTTATGCGAGATATTGAATTGAAATACGAGTTGAAAACTCGTTTATGAGACATTTATTTGGGCTATGTGGAAATATTAAGTTGGAAATTTGATGCTTATTGATGATGTTTAATAACATAATTGTGCCCTAGAGTAGTTGGTGTAGACCATGAGTAAATGAAGAAATTACTTGAGAAGCCAGAGGATAAAAGATAATAGTTGTCGATGGACGACATTAATTCTGATTATTTTCGACTATGAAGAAATATTGGAATTGAGTAAGTTGTTAATTATTCATTCTAATATTTTTATTTCTCGAAGTTTGGGATAATAAAAGTCGTCGGCCCTAGCTTTGTGGCCAACGAGATGTTGTGGTTCAGATGAGAATTATTATTGATTAAATTGTGTCACTAAATATGTAGAATTTTGGGTGATTATATTGATTTATAAGTTGTATTATCCGTTGGTTAAAGATATTAATTTTGAGGCCATGACGAGATCTCCATGATATTTAGAGTTAGAGGTCAGGCTTCTAGTGTTGTTAGATGTTTTGGTAAGGCAATAACGTATATAGCCTTGATATTTAGTGATAGGTCAGAAGTGACATGGTTATGGTCATTCTGACTTATGATGACCGTGAAAAAGAATTTAAGAAAAGACGATGGCGAGTGGTCTAATGCATTTTGAGTTAGATGCATGGAAAAATGAATGTAGCATTCGGGGAGCAAGCCCACTAAATCATGTAGTAGTAGTGAGAATGTCCTTATTTCAAACGGTGTTACTAAGAGGTTATTCCTATAAGCCTAGAATTTGTGGTGGAGGTTGATTGCGAATATTAATTCATTCATAATGGGAGACTAGCTACGAAGTATGTAAATGAGGATTTGTTCATCCATTTATTTTCTAATAGGCAAGTTGGACTAAAGTCCTTGTGGTGACATGTTTATGACAATGTAAAATTGTTGTTGCTTTAGTTTTAGGAAGTCTTCGCAGTTATTGAAGTTATGGAGTGTAAACTCTACAATTTGAAGATGAGAGTTTCAGGTTGATTTGCTAGACTGGAAAAATGAGTAATGATTGGTTGTTGTAATTTAGTCAAGGATCATGGATAAATCAAGTGAGACCCTAAGGAAGTTGAGGCCTGATTTAACGACCAATGTTAGAACCACTGGTATTGAGTAGTGGTTAGAGAGTCGCGAGAAGTGGTTTATTAAATAGTTGCAATACGATGGGTATGTTTTGCGATGCTTTCGGGAAAGGAGTTTCACTAATGATGCGAAAACTATTTCTTCGTTTCGAGTTGTGATTGATAAGCAAATTGCCAAAAATGGCAACGTTCCCTATGGATATCATTAAGTGGTGAGATCACTTACTAATCTCTATATGACCTGAGATGTCATCACTTTTTGAATATGCGTACATCAGCCGGTTTTAAGGTAATTGACTGAAACTATTCTGTGGACGTATGTGTTGGCCACATGTTGAATTTGGTTAGTATCAAGAATTGCAGAGGCGCGCGTATCATAGTTAAAAGATTAGAGTTTCTAGTGGTTTGTTGGGTGCCCGAGGAGAGTGCATACTTGACTGCATAGTGAAAGTCAGAGGTTATGGATGACTAAGTGGTGACCCTATGTGATTCGGTGTCCGATTAAGTAACAAATCTTGGAGCCACAAGTTGTAATGTAGCGAGAGAATTGTGAGGTTCTGTATATTAGTTGTCTGCATTACAGTGAGTATGAACTGTGGGAGCATGAGAAATGATTTCTTTATTGACTCAAGAAGTGTTATGAGTCATGGGTTATAAGAGATTTAATATTGAAAGTGGCAAATTTACCGCTATGTGTAGCGATGATCTTTTTAGGGATCATATTGGGGTGGGATCTTATACTGATTCAGGGATGACATGTGATGTTAGTGTTATTTGCGGATGTAGTAATCAATCTGGGTTACGGGAATTGGCCGAATCATGATGTAGACGTATGGTCTTGGTTACTATTTCACTTGGACTATTAATAAATATTGATGAGGTGCAAGACTTTTGAGTTGAAGTTATAATTTGATTTCCTCTCGAGTATGAGCCAAGAGTGGACGAACAATTTGACGTTTGCCCGAAGTCTCAGACTTGGAAGATGGCAAACCTAGTGTAATGATGGTTCCCGATTGAAAACTGTTTTGTTTTATAAAAAGTGATTTGGTGTTCATCTCACGCGCTATGCGGTAGGATTTATGGGCTAGAAATTTTATTGCGGGAAGTAGTGACACCTGGGAGGTGTATGTGATTTGAGTATCTGACGTCGAATCTTAATCGGTTGTCGAACTTATTATTAGTAACAGAGGTAGAAAGAGAAATGTGGCTATTGGTCAGAGATATGACGTCAGAGAGTGTTGAAAGTGTCACTTAAAGTAAAAAAACAGGTGGTTGTCCAGGCTTCATCATCCATGGTTCAGTTCAACTCAGCTGCACCATTAGAAATTTAGAATAAAAGCAAAATCAGGTCAGAGATTTACGGAAACAGGCTGGTCATCACTATGTGCATGATGATCTGTGTAAAGATGGTGTGGCAGTAAGTTATATGGACCCATTCATATACATATGATGCTGAAGTAACTACTAAGCCAACTGAAGCCATTTGAGCATTATTCCATGATAACCAGACAAAATTTGGTACCATAAATTGTGCTTTTAGTCTTAACAATCTTTTCTTTCCTTGATCCCATGTGCTAACCAATTTTTAACAGCCTATAACACCCAACTAAAAGCACTGTAGTTTCATTTCTTTTCTTTTTTTCCTTTTTATATTTTGAATTATTATGTCTATTGTTCTTCATTTCTGTGAACCCATGTGCATAGGGTGGTCTTTGCTTTTTTTTTGTTTCAAATAAAGAATTGCAATGTCAGTGTTTGAAGAAAAGGTTTGGTGTTGTTGAATGCCTTTCTGAAGATCCTCAATTCTAAGATCCTCAATTTTAGGTTTGGTGTTTAGGAATGTAGATTTACGATTTGGAAGACAGTGTTTCGTTAGGAGTTACCCTTTTGAGTTCTAACAGTTCCCTCAGTATCGTTATCGTGTCGAAGGGAATTCATAACTACCTATGAAATCATATTGAATGTGTCTGGTTCTTCCTATTAATATCAGTAAAGGGACCTTTCATCTAAAAGTCCTTTGGCATTTAAAGTTTACCAGACAAACTAAGTAATGATAACCATAAACCAAACAGTGTGTAAGTTTGTCAGTGTGTTACTAAAAAACAGTGTGTCAGTAGTTGATATAAACTGAAAAACAGTGTGTATGCATGGAGGACAAACATACACACTGTTTTTCAGTTGATTCAACTGGAGGAGGAATTAAATGGGTCTTCACCTGGAGGAGGAATTAGATGGGTCTTCAACTGGAGGAGGAATTAGATGGGTTCCCCATAATTCCTCCACTGTGTAGTTGTTAAACACAAGATCCAGAGTTGCTTGGAGTTTTGGGGATGGAGGAATTAGATGGGTCTTCCGAGTACTCCCCGAGTACTCCTCCGAGTACTCCTCTACTCGCTAGTCCCCGGACGGCTGACCGACTAGCAAGTTTTAGAACATTGACTGGCGATGTCTGATAAATGTACGTTGAAACCCTTTGGTTATTTATCACATAAGTTTTTACTTTAGATATCACATTGATCATTTCAGAAGAGTTTGGGGACTATTGATGGGTTATTTGCCGACAAGATATATATTTGATAGGTCCAAGACACATCATCAAATAAACGGTGTCGTAACGAAAATTAATTTAAGATCTTTCGTCGGTAGCAAAAATAAAGTTTTGATACTACATTGGTAATTTTATTTGTTAGGGTATCACGTTAACCGTACCACAAGAGTTTAAATACCGATGCTGTCAAAACTTCTTTTAATTCTATTGACGATTTATTTAAAACAATATCACGATGAAGCATACATAAAAACTGCTTCTAATTCGTTCAACATATGTACATCCAAGAATTACATCCTAAACGAAATTCATGCATTGCACACTTTTGTCTCCCTTTTTTTCTTCCCCTTTTCTTTGTCATTTTTTTAACTTACACAAGCAGATTTTTTTTCCTTTTTGTGATAAGCACTAGACTTATTTCACACAGTTCCATCAATTTTGAAGGGCAAAGAAAGATGGCAACAGCAAGAAAGCAAGTCCTCTATGATCTGCCATATCTGCTAATCAAAGTTATACTAGCTTTGACTAACTTTGGCCAGTCCTCTTCTACACTAATTAGACAATATACTACCAACAAACTAGGCCAATTTTGATTTTATCCCTTTCCCCTCTACTTAGCAGATCAGCTGTTGCGTAGAGAAGAGAGCCACTCTTCCATGAACTTCTTGCTCTCTGCACAAAAGAAGCAATGCAGAGTCAGCATTTGTTTGTTCATTAAATTGGCACCTGTGCAGTAAGGTGCAACTGGATTTAATAAGAAAGCTTAACTCAGACAGCAATCTAATTCATACACACTACTGATTACCACATCACAAGATGACCAAGATTAACCTCATAGGTTAAGGTGGGATGCAGGAAATAAACATTCATTATTTGCAACTCTGTTTGAACAACAACCAACCATAAATGAAGCCCACAAAATTCTTGGGTACCACCAGACATTGGAAATAATCCCACATAAAAAAATAAAAAAATAAATAAAAACTTTATCTTTGAGATCTCTCAGCATCTATGCAAGGAATTTATTAAAACACATAATTATTGGATCAACCAAATGAACCCAACGACTCTAATCCAAGTTATCCAACTATCCAAAGGAGCCTCCATACAAATACAGAGAGATCCAATAATACTAAAATAGGAGTCCAGCAGATAACCCAGTACCCCACTTATCTAGTAAGCATCACATGCTGCAAATTGGAGAAAAATTCTGGTATTCAGGGACAATATCTTACAAAAATTTTGAGGCATCCAGATTTTTGAAGTTACAACATCAATTTTACTTTTTACTTCCTTTTAAAACTGTGGATGTTTCATCTAAGAAAGTGTCGTTTTTACTTTAACTGCGGCATAGGCGAATTTACAACCTGATTAAACGTAAAGGAATGCAAATCTGACCAAAACCATATTAAAACAAAAAGGTAGGTCGAGATTCATTACGACATTGCACCAATTCTAAGCAGACATTAATGTCCCATATTGGATACTGCCTAGCACTATCAATGGTCAAACTCGACCATTATTGCCCAGTGCTTAAGTGGTGTTAATGGCAAATTGGCAATCATGTGCATGAAAATTTTTCCTGATACTATTATTCCAAGTGTCCAACCATTTCCAGTGGATTCTACATTTCTACCGGGTGATTGGTTACTCGAAAATGCTCATCCATACTCCTATTCAGAAAACAGAGTGAAAAGAAAAAAGAAAGGAAATCCTTTTGTCTTAACACAATTCCATCAAATTAGTCAGATGCAAGCAACATATGAGAAAGAGAGCCCTCAGAGTGTTGCCACAATTGACAGCAGAGGAATTGTAAAATCAAATTAACAAAATCATGCCATGAAAAACTCAAAAGATATTAAACATTTAACATTAAGGTTTGATGCCAACAATTCATATAAACTTTATATGAATTGTGAAGAGTAGAATACCAGAATACCATTGATGGGAAGGATGAAAAAGTACCAAAACGATGAACAGAGAAAAACCAGGTACGAGAAGAACACACTTACCATCTGAATAACCATCAGGGATGCTCCCAATAGTATTCTGACCTCTATTCTTTGATTTCCCCACCATATCATGAACAGCATGCCCATAGCATGGAACCAGCACAGCGAAACTATCATCTGCATCATCATCACTCTGGAATCCAGGTCCATGAGGCTCCAACCATCCAATTGACCAATCCGAGTCAGATTCAGAGCCAGAAACACACTCTCCATTGGAAGGAACAAGTACACCATCATACTCCTTATCAATTTTCCGTTCTTCCCTACTATGCCGTTTCCTCTTCACCTTTCTAGATGATGAGGCAATATTGGCTCCTTTAACCGAAGGAAACTTTAACGCATCAGATTCCCGCACACCCGATTCAGGGGAAGAATTTAAACAAGTTCCGTTAGAGATTCTCGGTTCCTTCTGCTTTCCACTCCACAACCACCATGATAGATTAGTAAAAGCCAAAGCCATTTTCAGTCAAAGATACTTAGCTAGTTTCTGCCAAGTTTTCAAAAGGAAATGTAATTTTAACCAATCTGTAGGAGAGCATGCCAGGCCCAGGGTGTGGAAGTGGAAACAAACGATATGATGGGTAGTTTCTGCCTGTTCAATAAGTATTTGTAACAATAAAATATTAAAATTAGTTTACAAAAATCATAATCTAAAAAGGCATATCAACCTCAATTACTGCAAAAAGATAAATTTCTCAGTTTCATAACATAATGCAGAATATATCAAAAATTAACAACACACGCAGAAATTGCATTCGCTACAGACATAACATAGGACAAGTTCGATTCTGAGAAATAGAGGACAATAAGAAAAGAGATTACTCTGCCTCTATGACTTCAAATCTTAGATTGAAAATTTCAACCAAGACAGAACATAAGCAAAGTCCAATTCTTTTCGGCCGAGTCAATTACCAAGAAAACTCAAGGTCAGCCTATTCACTTTTCAGTTTTCTGGGAATGAACCAAAACAAAGATACAGGTGTATAAACAAGTCTAACAACTGTAAAAGATTCAATGAATACAGACACACACAAAAATAAAGAGACCTAGAAACTCCTCAATCGCAAAAAACAGAACTTTCCCAAAGAAGAAAACACCGATTTACCAAACATAGCCTTGAATGCGATCAAATACAACATAGACCCAAATCCTTATCTTCTTAACAAACCCAATTCCCAATTCCCGATTTCAAAACTTCCCAAGCAAACAAAACACATAAAGTTGCAGCATTTCGAACATGGGTGCTAAAATTTCAAGCCAAAGCATTGTAATTTGATAAGATAGAGAGAAGGAATTGAAATTCTTGCCTTGTGGAGAATCAGAAACGAGAGAGGGATAAAGTCAGCGAGGTTAATTTGTGAAGGAACAAGTTAGATTATAATTTAGGGTTTCTTGTGGAAAGCAACCCCAGTTTTTGATCTCTGTGTTTCAGTCAGAGAAGAAAAGGGATGGATTGTTCCCAGATTTAAAGCTAAAGGAGTGCTGATCGTCTGCGGGTTGGTGTAGAATGTGAAGTGGGTGACATGCACAGGCTTTGTGATTGGAAAATTGTTATAAAGGTGATCCAAATTTAACATACATACACTACCACAAAAATGCTATCAGACAACACTTTTGACATCTCGTCTTGTTTGAATGAGTGAACTGTTATAGACAACGTAAAGTTAAAATGTTATATCATGTGATGATATGAAATTGAGAAGTCTATATTTCAGAGTTCAAAGCACAACAACTCAACTAATTTTCTGTTACATGATTTATGAATTTTTTGACTGAAGGATTCTCCCCATCACGAAACTCAATTTTTTTCAAGGTGCAAGATGTTTGGACAACATGATTTTATTTATTTGTTGTATGATGATGTTACAATTTATATTAGTGAATACTAAGTGCAAGTTTAGAGAATATGTACAATACTTCAAAACATTTTGTTGTATGATTAGAAAATCTAGTGCTATGCCAAAATCATTTTGGCTCTAAAGTTTGTCTTCACTGGTTTAGGCTGGGTTTGGGAGAACTTATAAGCTCCTTTGCTTTTAAGTACTAAAGGTTTTGGTGTTTAGTAAGTCCAAAAATAAGCTACTTCTTAAAAAAGTATAAAGTGTTTTGAGGGAAAAAGGAGAAACAGCAAATATTCACCTTCTGTTTATAAGTTGTAAAAAAAAAGTCAACTTATATCTTATAAGTCCAGCTGCATCAAACCCAGCCTTAACTTAGCTTTTAAATACTTGCATGTGTCTTAAAATTCACAAAATAGTTTTTATATTTCTGTTGTGTAACTAGGTTGAACTTTCTAAAGCAAATACAGACTTGCGCAACATCTTAACATTTAATATTTACCGTATGATCTTAACCCTAAAAACTTATACCCTCAGCCCTCTCTCGCCTCAGGGCAGTCTCTCCTCTTTCGACTCTCACCCGCTCATTTCCCCTTCAAGCTGCCACCCTCCCCGTCCTCTCGGCCAGACTTTCCTCGACCTCAAGTCCTGATCGGCGACTCCGGCGTTACCAAGTCCAATCTCCTCTCCAGATTCACCAAGAACGAGTTCAACCTCGAGGCCAAGTCTGAGATTTGGGATGCTGCTGGCCAAGAACGGTACCTCCTCTCTTCTTCTCTCTCGTTTTGCTTCCTTAAGTAATCTCTGACCTTGAATGAGTTTGATTTGTGCGATTTGGGATTTTGTAAAATCATGAACACCAGGTGTTCAGGAATTGCCGGAAGGCAATATCTTGTGTTTCTGGGTAATTTATATGTGAATCTGTTGTTATCGGGAGTTGAATTACTGTTTCTATTTGTTTTGTAGAATTTGTAGTTGAATATATATAATGGAAGTGTATTGTTCTTGAGGCTACTGTATTTGTGTTGTTGTAGGAACCAAAAGTACCTGCTTCTGCAGACGAAAGTTTGACAATCAGCAACTGCACATCTTGATGTTGTAAAGTCTTGCAAGAAGAAGATGGAAGCAGAATTTGGCCAGTTCAAGAGGAATGGAGTCAGCATGCCGAAGCAACGACGACTTATGGATCTGAATGTTGATAAGAAATCTGACAAGCCATTTCTTATACTCAAAATGACAGCTAGATGTATAAGCAGATATGGCACGGTAAGCTCTTCTCAACAACCCCATGTTGTATAATGTGAGAAATCGAATGCACACGTTTGAGTAATCCGCACATCTTTTCTTATATTTGCTGTATATAACTGCATCTTTTGCCTAGGAACATCTGTGCAGACCTGGCTCTTCTTGGGATGTGACCCTACAAATTTCAAAGAAAGGAGTTTGGACTAACCAATGCACTGTTTTTGAAAACAGTGAGCACAGACAATATGCAATTGTTTTTATCAAGACCCACCCCAATTAAACCCTTTTAACCCGAAGTAATTCATGTGGAGACCATTTTAAGGAAACTTCTTACCGACCCCCTTGAAATGGACAACCCTTCCTACAAACAAACTCAGCACTTCCATGAATAATTTAAATCAAATCCCAACTCCTGGAGTCATCCTGCTCTTCAAACCACAACTACGCTTCACAAAAATTAATCTAAACTAAGTTAGGGTAATCAGAGCAAATCAACATAGATGAGATACCTAAATAAAATTTCTAGCGTCAGTGGATTAGTTGGTTATGCATTGTTTTTTGTATGCACGACTTTCTCTCAGCATCTCTGCAACACTGGGCATTTGAAAACGAAGGGTCCATGGGAAAACATTTAAAAACAAAATGTTAGAGTGAGTGAACAAAAATAATATCTAAGCACGAGAAAATTATCGATTTATGTTCTCCTTTTGATTTTCAAGAAAATCCATGTGCACGCCTCGTTAGGAAAGAATCTCAAATAATCCTTTTGAAAAACAAATCATCACTTGCAATTCTCATTGGCTTAAAAATCAACATTAAAAATAGGGGAAGAGGTTTCACCATGACGGAGAGTCTCTCAGACTAGGGTCGGAACCTTTAAGGCTACTAAGTAATATGACGACCCTTCATGGCGGAGAGATTCCACCATGACGATGAGCCTCTCCGGCTAGAGTCGGAACCCTTTAGGGCTACTATTGCCCCGCTCAACTTCCAAAGTGAGGGGGTCGTATGGCTAGCTAGCATCTTTATATATATGACGACCCTTTATGGTGAAGAAAACAAGCAATTACGAAAAGTCATTATTATATGACTCTTTCCCCGTAAATTAAAACATGCATCTCATGCATAAGGCACTGTTTCCCGACCGTCCTCAAAACTATGGCCATAAAACAATGCATTTCTAAATATAATCGACATAACATAAATCTTCAGCCGACATAACACAGGAGCTTACGGGAGGGGAGCAACCCACCTTTCTGGCCCCATCGGCTTATTAAATCAACAAAATCATGTTTATAAATTTTCATAAATATTTGAGCATGCACGGTTTAAAATAAAAAGTCCACTCACAAACTTAGGCCTTAGCCTGACGAAATCTGGATCACTTCTCAAGCGAGAACTCCTCATCTTCTGTTTAACGAATAATAGTAAATCTTAATTTGCCAAACGAATAATTATTTAAAATTTGCAATAACGTTACCCTCGGCCAAAATTCTCAAATTTAATCAACAAAATCCTCGATCTTCAACAATAGCTTAGGAGTCCTAAAACTATTTCTCAAACCTTAATCGGTAATAATCGATGGTCGGAATAATATTTTATAATCCGTCGATAATATTAAACTTAAAAAATTTCAAAACCTAACCAAAACTCCTCCAAAAATTACTAAATTTAAACCATAGACTCATCTCATTTTATACTATTTAATGGGCATGAAAAACTACCCAAAAAGTGGTTGCACCGCCGCCGGCAGAAATTCCGGCCACCCTCGATCGTCACCAAATTTTAACAGTAGCTTCGTCTCATCATTTGGAACAACTTTCTAGTTCAACTCTTAGGCAAATTTGGCCTCTAACTAGGTCAATCGAAGGAAAAAGTAAAAACCCGAAATATTTTTAAAAACTTCAAAACTTCAAAAACTCGATTCTCCCTCCACACTCCAAATCAATTCACAAAACTTTAGGGGTGAGTAGTACTCCTAAAACTCATTCTAACCATCTATAGGACTTACAAATTGGTGGCTTGAGGAGGGAGAAATCCGATCTAGATCACCTATTGTACACTCGGTAATCAAATTGAAATTTCTCATAAACCATGAAGAAATATGTCAAAATTGAACTTGTATCGACGCCGCAAAGGTCCAGCAGAAAATCTGCCCGATTTTCTGATTTTGGGTTATTTATAGCTAGTTTTGTGAAATTACTCATATGCCCATGACTTCAAACCCTTATAACTTCTCCATACGAACTCCGATTTGAGCATACTATATGTCCACAAACTTGTATCGACGTCTTCTACAACTTTCATGAAGAAAGTTTTCCTAAATTCTCGACTTTATAAAAAATCAACTTTACGGTTATTATACGGTCAAACAGTTACTTTAAATGGTTAAAAACCAAAGTAACCAACCATAAAATAATTTTAGAATCGGGATGTGACAATTTCAGGTGCTAGTTGGAAGGCATTCAAGGAGGACAATCATCTGGAGGTATATGACATCTGCATTTTTGAGTTGATAGAGGAGCGTACATTTGGAGTTTACATTATCCAAGCTAAAAGGAAGATCAATAGGCAAGATAAGGATAGTGAAGACAAGCTCATGTTTTAGTTTAACTATGCGTTTGAACTGGTTTGTGGTTCCACAACATACCATTGAGGTCTATAATCAGCAAAAACACAAGAGAAATTGTTGATGGTGAAACACTAAGTTTTGAGAAATAAGCCCTGGTACTACAATTATTCATATAATGGTAAAGATTTAATACTTAATTGTAATATAAAAAGAAGAATGCAAAAAAGTATAAAAAGTTAGCAAATATCTGAAGCCAACTTACCCAGAATTCCCACCAAGCATTTGAAGTTGAATCACCTAATCATGCTCCTTAGCCATATGCAGACCTATAACACTTGATTGAAAGACCAAATTGATTAAAATGACACTCTAAAGACGGACATATCAGCCATATCTAATCATCTCGCCTTTCTAATTTAGTAATATTATTCGATGTCAGTTGAATTGCTAATTAGGTCTGTAGAACTAGTTGTATTGTATTGTAATGTAGGACTAGTAACTACTGTTCTGTTCATAGTCTAAGTTGAAGCCATTTCTGTCACTGACTGACTGTTTGATTGTGGTTCTAGTTGATGATTTGGCTGTTTGATTGTGTAATGCAGGAGATCTCAACCGCGGCTAATGCACGCAGAAGGAAATTGGGAAGTACATCAAGATACTTGGAGAAGCGCTTCAGCTAACTCAGCCTATCAACATCAATTCCATATCGGTCCATATGCCGAGGTTTTGCGCTCTCCTCCAACTCAATACGTCTGCTCAGGTAACTTTTGTTTCGGTACATGAACCGTTGGCATTTTACATTACTTAATTTGGCTGTTCTTCTAGCATGAGTGATTAGTGCAGTGAGTAGTTTGGGAATTGTTCAAGGTGAAAATATTTTGCAACTGCTTGTGCACAATTTTAGAAAGCACACTGTTCAAGAACAATTCACATACTAGTTTCTAAACCACCTTGAGAATCTGTTTAATGAGTCTCTTATTAGCTTTAGTGGCATGTTTTCATTGTATGGACTTTGGAGTGATGTTGTATTCCTCACATGTTTATGGTGTCACTTGGTGACTTAAATCTGAACTTCAACGTAACTTAAGATCAATTGAAGTGATGGTGGGCACAAATGGTTCGTCCTGCCTATGGAAGGCTACCAGATTCCAAGTAAGGAATGTGGTGGCGACACTCATTTGTAGCTCGAGCATGTCCAACAGATTCCGACACTGCCTATGCCCCGCCATGGAGTGTAAGGATCAGGCCATGGAGTTCTATTGCATTAATTGTCCCTTATGGTTGGCGTGCAATACTGTTGCCACTTGCCACTTGATAAGATGTTCCACATCATTACGAAGACCATAGCATAGCTTCATACTGTGGCCATTATCATCATGATAGGTACAATACTTGTTTCCAATGGCTCGGTGAGGATTTTTGGGATGCTTACTCTTTGGAGGGGGAGAAATAAGATCCTTGTGCTGATTCTAGATTTCCTCATATGTCGTAGTGAGGTTAGTGTGGATCTCATACCAAGTTTGCAGGGCATCGTGACGCTAATTATCATTGTTCCAGGGTCGATAGGGATGGTCTCGGGCACGTTGGCCATTACGCCCGCACCCTCCATTGTGGGGCAAGAAACCTGTGGTCCTGCGTTGTGTGTCATTGTCCTGGGGTGAGTAGTCACCCTTAGCTATGAGTAGTGGTTGCTGGAGCGGGGTCGACAAGTCTAGTGTGTCAACAGCTGGGGAATCCCTAAAGGTGGCATACTTGAAGTATGCCCACTAGATGGCCAGTTCCATGAGTGGATCATAATACCTAGGGGGTTTTATTAATCTAGAGTAAGAAATTACTAGGCAACAGAACTTTATGAAATGCCTACTCAGTGACACGGGGCTCCAAATTGTGACACTGAGCTGTGGCAAACTACCATCTTAAGAGCAAACTATGTAACCCTTCCCCTCTTTCTGCTTGATTTAGAATAAGGCTTTGACACTTCAATAGATGGTGGCATGTAAGATGAAGAGACTGAGGAAGTGCTCTGAGAGTTGGTCAAAGTTGTCAATGGAGTTAGGCGGGAGATTGAGAAACCAACTAAGAGCCTCATTCGCAAGGGACTCCCAGAAGGTATGATGAGCCATTGCATCTGTGTAACGGGTTGAACCACAAAGGGAAAGGAATGTCTCCGGATGAAGATGTGGATCCCTTGTACCTTTATACTTATTTATTTTGAGATGCTTGGAGACGAGAGGGCCTTGTTCCAGCTAGACTCGCAATGTGAAAGGGGATTGTTTGTAGCCATACCCAAAGAAAAGTGGGCATTGGTTATTGCAGCTCTCGACACTCTCAATGTAAGAGGTGAGATGGGTAACAGAGTTGCTGAGTTGGAGAAGGAGACGTGTTTGCATATCGAGAGAAGAAGCTGGATTGGGCAAAGGATTGGAAGTGTTAGGGTCGGGATTACGTTGCGAGCATCCAGGTTTCTCAGAGCGTTGCTAGGCTCAAGTTCTAAGTTGGGTTGTGGAGCTGGCTGGGGGAAAGATGGGTGGGTTAATGGATGGCCAACATAAATAACCTGGCAAGAGTCGTCCAGGATTCCAAAATAATTGTGAGCTTATCGGGGAAAAAGAGAGTTAGCAATGAGATCAGGCATTCTGAGATTCCGAGTTGCACGCTCTATGGACTCGTTGTATGAATTTTGATGTTCCAATGTAGTGCATAACAGAAATTGCTATTTCTCGAGTTCAGTATTGTGTGCCCGATACAACTCTACCTCCGCCCTTTATTTGGCAGCCTGCCCTCAAGATAGATGGAAAAACATTTTAAGAATTTCTGACAATGTGGCAGCGTACAGGTAGGCTATAGGGGCAGTGGCTGCCGTAGAAGGTTCATTAGAATTATCTCCCCTGTGAAAAAGTTCTTTTTCGACCATAGGCTTAGGGTCATTTGAATCGTCCATTATTTCGACCATTATGGGGCTGGAATAGAGTTCCACAAATAGGGTCCCTTCTTCTAGCGCTAATGTTACTACTTGTTCCAAGAGTACGGTATGGAGCAGTACATGTCTTCTAAGTCCAAAGATCTCTTCACAAGTAAAGTGTCAGTAGTCAAGACTAGGTTGACCCAGTTTTCAGCTCTCTGATGTTTAAGTTAGTTGTCTCTATGGGATGATCAGTAGGTTACAATTTCCATCCCAACTTGAAATCGAAAATGAAGTTCAAGAAAATATGATCGATTGCTATCTATGCATAGTTGCTTTCATCTCCTAAAAATCAGCCATCGATCCTGCTTTTAGAAAGAAAACGCATCTTGCAAACACGGGCAACACTGCATATATATGGTCGACATCGAGTAGAAGAGGACGTTTATATCCCAAAACATTTTAGTTCTGGTATAGTAGTACTTCAATATAAAGTAAGACCACAAATCACAAAATATAGAAGAAAAAGGGCATTAACTTGTATACAATTGCTCTTTTAACTAATTACAATATGTCATGCAGGTGCCATATGTCAATGTTACTGCCTATTCCAAGAGTACAGGATGGGGTAATACACGCATTCCAAGTCTAAAGATCTATCCAAAAGTAAAGGAAGTGTCACAAGTCGAGATTGGTTTGACCCAATCTTCGGCTCTCCGATGTCAAAGTCAGTTGTTATGGGAATAAGACTGGATATAATTTTGGATTAGGTAACTTACCTCTTTCGAGGGTTGAACCCCTACCTTATAGACCTTATATTGGGAACTGTGCTGTCTTTTCCTGATATAGGACCTGTTCAACATCTCCCATATAATGGGTCTGCAGCCGTTTTAGGTCCGCTCTAATGGTCGGACTCAAGTCCATTCTCAGGCGATTGGGTGTCAAGGGAGGCGTTTGTGGCGGCACTTGGGTCGGAATGTCTTCCGATGATTGGATAATATCTCGGTTTTCCAGCATGAGTGAAAGGTTTGCACCCTGTGTCAATAGTCAGAGAAACACCTTTTTTGGGGAGAGAAGTGTAAACAAGAAAAATTCCTGTGACTAATAGTAGAAAGACACGTGTACAAAATAATATATTTGTATTAATGAATTTGCGGGTTACAATCTCTGTTGGTATTCTTTTAACAAGAACGTCCTCTGATTCGATATCCGACGTTGATTTGATCCAAGGGTGACAAACACTTAATCTTGAATCGATTGGATTTGATTTGATCTTCTTGTCGTGTTGACGATTTGGAGAAGATGTTGACCAGGGCCGTAGAGGCTTGTTCTTGATCGGATTTATACTTCGAGTAGTGTCACGTGGTGAACGTTCTTCAGCTTTGATGGTGGATGAATCGGCACGTGTGTTCGGTGCTTGTTGATTCTCCATGAGCTAGTTGAAGAACTTGGTGGAAGTATTGATTTGTTGAAGACTTGAAGACAAAGGTCGATCAAGGGTCGTGGAGGCTTGATGTTGATCGGGTTTGATCCACGAGAGGTTTCACGTGGTGATTTGTCTTTCGTCTTGAAGTTGGTGAAGAGATCGGCTATTTGGCAGCTTGGTGACTCTTCGGGATTTGACGACTTCTAGGCTTGAAGTTGGTGAAGAGATCAACTATTTGGCAATTTGATGACTCTTCAGGATTTGATGACTTCTAGGCTTGTGAGGAATTGACTATTTGGAAGCTTGATAATTCTTCACAAGTGTTTTCGAGACTTCTGAGCTCTCGGGGGTGATTTGTTCTCTTGCCGGAAGTCATCATCTTGATATAAGATGAGGTATTTATTGTGTGAATGCTTCTCTGTGTAAGGAATGTTTTACATACACCATTTAATCATATTTCCTTAACGCTGTAATTAAATCAATCAATGTTGATTGATTGGTTTAATTACAATTATTTACATAATTAAATAAATCGGTATTTATTGATTGACTCGATTATGACCGATAAGGTATTACGTCAACTTGATTAAATGTCTGACTTCCTTTTCAATAATCAATTTAACTTGTATGATTATCGATTGACATTTAATATTTGTTTTCGGTCGGGATTCGACAAATCTGTTGTTGACCGACCAATCACATGTCGCTATGTGTCGTTTACGAAGTCTATTTGACTTTGCTGACTCACGTGCCACGTATACGATTTATCTGGCCCACATGTGGTTTGACAATTCAACGATTTTATTTTTGTTAAATTTTTATGTCTACAAGAAGAAGAAACACCCATCTTGGAGATGAAGGGGAATACAAAGTGATGGAGCAAAAGCGAAGCCACACTGCGAAGTTGCCGATTATTTGGGGGGGGCAAATCTCTAATTCGATCAGTTTGAACTTTGGTTCCTTCTTTTGAATATGACCGTGACCCATTGTTGCCTCGATCGTAAGAAATTAGCTCGGCAGCCATAGTTGTAGCCTATCAAGGGTTTAAGAGGTATATAATGGTTTCTAAGGCCTGGCTAGCTAGCTAATTTTACATATAGCTACGCATATCTGCGTGTTGTATTATACGTAACTTTGCTAACTTACAATGGCAGATATCTTTAGAGACCGGAGGGGACTGCGGTTTCCATAACATTTTTGTTTTTTAGGAAATTTTTGAAATTTTTTATTGGTAATTAGATATTTAGACTAAAAGTTATCATTATGACCCATCTAAATTAAAATTTTATCTTAATTACTTTCTTAAAAATGAAGTATTGTAATAACTATATTGGTTAATTGCCTTAATATACGTAAAGAAGCATTTTAAGGAGAATTATTGATTTCGGAAGAAATACAATTCAGTTTTCCTTTGTAAAACATTTTCAATAGTTGTGGTTTATTTATTTTTATTATAAAAAAATAAAATAAAAAATAAAATTTACATTTTATTTTTAGCCCCCTCAATAACAAGCTTCTAGCTCCATCACTGCTAACTTATGTCATTTGACTGCGACCTAAATTGTCTTTTCTCGATGGTTCAAATTCCTTACAAATAAGACGACTATTTTCTTTTGCTTTTTTATTTACGTTATGTTTATATGTGGTTGAATTCTCAGAAATTTAATCAAAATTAAAGAATTCTCAATTTCTTAGAACTGTTTCCTCCATTTGGGTTCTTTGTCTAAGGAATTAACAATTTTCTTGAGAAAATAATCATGAAATTTAGGAGGTTAAATTCTCGACTTAAATTTCTCACAAAATATGTGTCATTTGTCAATTCCCTCAACTAAGGTTAGTCTAAATACAAATTCCTTTCATTTTTAAACTCTACATCATGAAATTCTCAATTGATAGAATTTAAATTCATGGAATTGTAATTCCTATGACTAAAATTTCTATGAAAATTGAAACTACTTTATCCAAACACTATAATATAATTATATAACAAAACTACGAGGAGCACGCTGAATCGAAGGGAAGACAGAAAAAGAGTTACAGATTTCATCAAACAGAAGTCCAGGAGTTGAGAACGGTCGGCTAACGTGACGGAAATATATACGGTAACTACATAAGTTCTAACTTCTTGAGTGGGTTTATTTAGGAAATATATGGCTGAAGATAAGTTTTACCTTCTAAAAATGGGTAACTACACATACGGTGATTGACTAATCCTACATTACCAAAGGAATTTGGAACAGTGTATCGACAAACAAAAGCAAACAAAACACATGTCCACATGAACTTAGTGAGCTAATGCTAGTTATGACGGCCTACTCGGGAACAATATTTAGGGACTTCGAAAATTTTGGTTAACGTCCATCCAAGTTCCCAACGGGGAAAAAGCACCCCACGAATGTGAGGAACTAGGGAATTGGGATATATGTATAAGACTAGTCTTTCTGCTCAGTCTTTTAAACGGCATTCATAGTAACACTGATTGTAACCTATACCTATCTCCACAGAACTATGTGATTAAACCATAACCAACAATTCCAGAGCCTTAAGGAGAAAATGGAACACAATACCCAACAATTCCAGCGAGAAGAAACCTTAAGGAAAAAAATGGCACACAAAAGCCAAGATTAGTTTTTCCTTTCTGAAGATAATGGCCTCAATACCAAAGATCACCATCACCCTCTCCCACAGCTGAGCCATCCTACCTCTGCTCTTTTTCTTCCCTTAGATTTCACTATGCAACTAACTCGGGAGAAACTGGTTGTAGGAATTCTGTACCGCTCCAAACAAGGTTATCAATCAATTATTATTCTGCCTACACACCCTTTGGATGGCATGCATACAACACTTTGAATTTAAACAGTCCTCAAGTCAGCAATAGTTATATAGAATGTAAAGACAGAAAGCCAAGGAAAAAACTGCAAAACTAGAAGAAAAAAAATCCAAAGTTTTTCTTTTCCCTGTCTGGACTCTGGAACAGTAATTTACAAGCGTAAGATGATGAAATTCCTTGTTTTTTGCATCACAATTCACAACATATTAATTGCCAAAACCATTTTAGTAAAGTAGTCACTCTTTGCCCAAAATTGCACATTGGCTACCAAAAAGATGACCACATTTACCAAAAACTTGGCATTGTTAACAAAAAACAAATATGCCTACTAATCTAATATAATCTGCAGGGAAGGACTCCAAAAATTTTCAGGATTTATAGTGGGTGCTAATATCAAAAATTGCTTTCCACACAAGGCAAAAACTTAAAGCTGTGCTATGTATGAAAAGAAACATGGATTACACATAATTCATCCTAGCATCATACCAAACACAGAAACCCCCTATAACTGCACACTTCTGTTTTCTTTTTAAGCTAGGCTCCAGCACTATCCATGATTCTTACACAAAAGTTTCATGATAATGGATGTTCCTCAAGAGCAAGAGTATCCATTTCTCATGATAAATTATATACACGAAAAGCTACATGCATGCATTGATCTATGCAACAAAAATACACTCATACAAAGCAATATACGCACAAAAACACACAGATGAATATACACATACACACTTGAAATGCAAATACACATTGTTTTGCATAAATCTGCCTAATAGAAATCAGATATCCAATCTGTATCCAACACAAGGAAATCATCCAGTTGGACATCTTCTAGTGGATCAGCAGAACCTACTCCTGTTGCACAGGTTGGGGAAAGGGGATCAACCTTTACCTCATATTTACTTGCCATATCCTTAGAAACTAGTGAAGTGGGTGTATCAGCTTGTACCTCAGCTTTTATAGTAGCTGATACAGGCAAAGACTCTAGTACATAAGATGAAGCGAAATTCATGGCGATCTGCTGAATATCAAACTTGGACAAGGAAACTGCAGAGCCTGCAGGAAGCACTGGCCTTCTATCACCAGGAAAATTGAATCGCCCACATTCACCATGAATGCAATATAGGGCGGCATCATAGGCTCGAGCTGCCTTTTCAGGAGCATCATAAGACCCCAACCATATCCTTCCTCTTGACTTTGGAACTCTTATTTCTGAAACCCATTTACCCCAAGCTCTCATTCGTATGCCCTTGTAGAGACATGGGGTTTTTTCTCGCCGAACTTTCTTAGATTTAGAAGTTGTTGGCAAATCCATAGGAATGGAGGTCAAGAGAAGTCTCAAGATAGTGGAAGAGTACGATCTGGAGAGAACTACACTAGGATATCATATGAAGAAAAGTGGAGACCAACGCAATACAATTGAAGAGATGCCTTAAGAGAGCAGGTGGCACTGACATGATGGCGGCACCTGACGTTACAAGTTGGACGTGGCGGCAAACATACTGTCACGTGGTGAGTTTGTATGAACGAGTTCCCAAATGCATAGAAGTTCTGAAACACATAGTAAAGCAGTTGGCAAGACAATAAACGATACACTACTTCCCTTTTAAGCTTCAATATAAAAGGGAATAAAAAGGAAGATATATAAAGATATTGTTATGTATGTATGTATATACATACATAACAATATATAGAGCTTTCATATTAAGTAATAAATCAACCAAAAATTTCCTATACCTAGACTTTTAAAGGTAAGAATCAAATCAACCAAAACTTTTCTCACTTACAAAAATTTCAATGACCAAACCAATGTTCATGAGCTATCAACATGGATATTATAACAAAGCATCGATTCAATTTTAGATGTATTCAAAGTTTCTGGTGGGATAGTTCAGTACATAATTGGAGATATAAATTCACCCAATTATGTTAGGACTAGAAAAGGTTCATTCACCCATTCAAACAAAATATTCAAGAAACTTCAGGAACTAGCTTTGGCTAAACCTAATATAATCTCAACCTCTCAGTTGGCATACATAAAGCTTCACCTACCAGAAAGATTGAAATTCAACCACAGTTTTAAATGTTAAAAAATTGTTACAAGGAGCTGAATAGTTTGCCAATTTAAATTTTTGTCTCGCATATGATTGAGATAAATGTCATGTTCAGTTGCATTTCTATCAACTTTAGCAGTTTCCGATAAGAGAACTGAACCACACAAAATTACGTTACACTTGAGTCATTTGACCATTTATGTTAGGAGACTTTAGATTAGAAATGACATAAAAGCCAACGGTTTAAAGAAGTGCAGAACAACGTAAACAGAAAAGGCGGAAACTAGTGGTGACTCGCTTCTCCGAGAAGTAATGATGTCATGTACATAACTACTGCATTAGATCTTAGAATAAATGCACACAGCAATGTGCCATACCTATATACTATATTTTCTATAGAATCTTGACAAGAATTACATTTCGTCTGATTTTAGATCTACAGTTAGAAAATCAGTGGGTTGCCTTTATCAGTTGGAAACTAGCATATAATCAGGAATTGGAAAATGAGTATTTCCTAGTTAAACTAGATGATTTTTTTTATATAAATCTAACACAAAAACACTTAGACATGAGTGACCGGAAGAGATAAAGAAAAGACTCCTAGTTCATTAAAGAAACAATAGATTATTAAAGCAGTTATGGAAGCAATACCTTAACAATTAGAATCAAGTGGAGCTGCAGCTGAAGCCGATGGTGAAGGAGGCTGATAGATGCGTGCTTTGGGGAGAATGTTAGCAACAATCCAATGCTTACGTTTGCTCAAAGGGCGTGAGGGCTCCAATCGAACCTGATGAAATGATTACACTCAAAATCAGATAAAATGTGACTTTGTTTAAAACTTCATGAAAGATATAATGCATTACATAAGACACACCCGGTCTCCAATGTTGCAATGAGCCATGAAATTGGATGTCCGCTTCATGTATCGATTGTAAAGCTTGTGATGGAACAGCCTATCCACTGCCACAACCACCGATTTCTGCATTTTATTGGAAAAGACCATTCCCACTACTGTCTTCATCTTTCTCAACAAAAATGTGAATACTGGCCTTTTGACTGACCTGCATCTCTCGTTCAACATATAATCAAACTTAGTATATGGTTCCGATCAGATGTAGTCGACCCCATGTAACCAAACTAAAATTTATGATTTAAACCCACAACTCTTAAACCGTAATACCAAACAGGGTTTAAGGAACTCAGATTTCAAAAGCCCAATCACCAGGGGTGCAATTTACAATACTATGATCACTTTTGAATACGATTCCATATAATCAAAGCTAGTAAAAATCACTAGGAATTGCTACTCTCCAAGTTTGAATCCCTAAATTTCTTTACCGCGGAGAAGAAAAAGATTAATGAAATCTGAAGCGTACCTACAGAGAATCTTAGTGTGATTCAAAATTGAGAGACGTCGGAGAAGAAAGAGCACGCTCCGGCCGTCAGGGAGTGGACGATGAAGTGAATAGAGCGAGTTTGATGGAAATCTTCAATGTCGACTAGCCCACGTTCTGCGAGGGTTTTATTTTTTAGTTTTTACTTTTCAGGTAGTCTCGTATTTTCCAAAGGATATGAATCAGCTGGTTAGTGATTAACCAACGAATTTATGATTAGTTACTATTAGATCTAAATTTAACGATGAAACATTTGAATTTAAATCTAACGAAGGATGACTGATCATAAAAATGCTTTGATATGATCAGGTAAACACTACTGTATATTCAAGTTTAATTTAAGTGCAAAGTATAAGAAATAACTAACAAAAAAGTATAAGAAATAACACAAATATTTTCTCTAAATATCAGATACAAAAAATCAAGAGCATATGCTACAAAATTTGGCATTCTACTTCTCATTCTAACATTTATTTAAAAAAATGATCATTTGAACTTTTAATAAGAGAATTTATGTTCATTAGATCTAAACTCTTAGAGCATCTTTAGCAATGTTAGCCATTTTTTAGTTAATTTTTCATCAAATCAACTAGAATGTTATTTTCCCTAGTCACTTTAGAAATATGTATGCATCAATGCTCTCTATTTTAGCTAGCATTACATCAATATTATTCCTTAAATAAAGATTAAATAGTTTATATGTATTTATAGATCACCTAAAATATCATAAAATGTATGTATTACTTTATAGCTAGCCTCATCTGAATCATCTCGCTAGCTAAATATAACAAGCAAGATAACTAAAAGTCATAATAGCTCAGGTATGGCTAGTTTGTCGGAGCTCTGAAAAAAAAACTAAACACGTTCTCCATAATAGATAAAGTTGCTCTTACGAACCTATATTATTTTAAGAGTAAATTTCAGTACCGATACCCAAACTCTTGTAGCACGGTCAAAGTGATACCAAAACTTTCAAAACTCTCAATGTGCTTCCCGAACTTCTTTTTTGCTACCGAAAAAAGGCATGAAGCAATTTTCCGTCACGGTGTCGTTTGTTTGATGACGTGTCTCATATGAGATCCACCAAAAATATTTTTTGTCAGAAAAAAACCACATCAACAATCTCTGAACTCTTCTGAAATGATCATTGTGATATCCAGAATACAAACTCAGGTTTTCCATGTTCAAACTAGGAGGGAAAATGGGTATGCAAGATTTAATTTTACAGATTTTGGAAGGAAATGTAATTTAGGAAAAGTCTGAACGTCACCTTGATCATATATTTCCAAAATCTCCAAAATTATATCTTGTGGATCAATTTTCCCTTCTAATTTGAACATGAAAAATCTAGGTTTTCCTTCTGGATATGTGAAATCCCAAAACTGCTTAGAATATATACATATATAATTTTATCTAAACTATATCTGGTTATATATTTATAAGTAAGTTCTTATTTTCAAGATGAAGACATAGTTTACACAACTTAGTTCAAAGAAAAACACTTCTGTGCTTAGTCACAAAATCCAAATACATTTATATGTTTCCTTTCTCGATCAAACAACTTTGTTCAAACCAAAGAAATAAATACATAGTGACATGGTACTTTGCTGACATATAGTATAATATACATCAAATCAATTACAGTAAATAAAAGATAGTTATACAAAACGAAATGGCAAGCGTAAGACGAAGCCAATGAAACATCAAGGGAAGGCCGGTGCGCCTCACTTGCGTAAGCACTAGACCGGACGGCGTCCAAAAATTTTAGAGCCATGGGCAGGTGACATCAAAGTGGCCCGGGGGAGAGAGGGGTCGCCACATACAACCATGTCACCGTCACCATACTCTTTAGTGATACTAATTGCTGAATGTTTTCGTTTTAAGAAGAATGAATGTCCATAAGAATTTCGCAGAATTCAGACCATCACATCTCTTCCGAGATGACCCAAATGGTCATGCTAAAGCTTGTATGAGTCGGTGTCCTAAAATCTCTTTATTGGTGACAACATAGGATTTGATATTCGAATCATATATAGTGACATACAATCCATTAGATTGACTCGTGCTTCTCTCCATGATGCGTTATCATTTACACTCATGAGAAGTACACACAAGTTTCTACGATTCTTGATAAGAGGACAGAAATCGCCTAACAAAAAATACCTTATTCCCAACTCAGATATATCAATGTAGTACCGATAAATAAGGGTTATTGTCCACAAGGAATTGGTGAAACTATGTCTTAAAAAACACTAGATGAACACGAAAGACACGAATCTAACAGACTCGACTACTGAACACTTATCACACCACGAACCTAACCTAGACTAAACCAAAAACTACGAAATTTTGACACAATTAACTAGACACAGTGGTGGACTACCACACAAAATTTGAGGGTATTCAGAGTTGTTTTGGTTACTGAAATAAATCGGCCAAGCTACTGCTGAATGCAGAAAATAAATGTTGATAGTAAATATGCTTATGATTGCAAGTTGTTTAATTTGTATAATGAAAGAATTAAGGGGAATGCAATCCACCACCGCCATTCCATCTCTCTAATGCATATTTAACCTAATACACATCCAATGAATGAAAGTTTCCCAGGAAGAGTTGATCGTTATAACCACATCCTATTACCTAATCCTTATGCCTATGCAAGTTTTTCATGGAACTCCCCTGCATCTATCCCTTTATGAACCCATAATCATGGACCATAGGTTTACACAGAAGAAAGAATTATGATCTAGAGAAGATTTGAGAAGCTACAAGGATTTACAGGTACACTAAGGGCGTGTCCTGCTAAGACCTAGGGTTTCAATTACCCGACGAAATAATCTATCTAGTGTATCACTGTAGGGAATTCGGTGGAAGAAATTATCTTCAGTCGCCCGTATCTCATAACAATAGAGTCCTAGCATGCATACTAAGTTGCACACCAAAGTAGACATACAAGAAATCATCACTGATTCATATAGAGAAAGAAACCTCATTCAAGATGAATATGCAAACTAGATTAAAGTATATGCATTAAAGGGACTTCCGCCTCCGCCCATGCCTACGCCTATTCCCCTACCTCAATCGCCGCAACCTCCTCAACAGCAACCTCCTCCTGGCGCGGATATAGATATAGATGATATAGATTTTATTTAGTTTTATGGGTTTATGAACAATTTATAAATTAATAATTTAATGCAAAACGTTTAGACTACTTTTGATGGTGTATGTTGTTGGTTATATGAAATTGTTTGTGTAATTTGCAGCTTGCTTGGATGGTAATTTAGAAATTTTATAGTTTTTTTTATTATAAAAAGTACTATAGCCGACGAAATTTACCATAAATCGTCGGCTATGGTATTTTTTTTCAACGTTTAGCCGACGAAGTATGGCTTAATTCGTCGGCTATAGTTGTATTTTAGCCGACGAAATGTACTATATTTTGTTGGCTATATTATTTTAATTTTTAATTTTTTTAAATATTTAGCCGACGATTTATAGTACATTTTGTCGGTGATAGTTTTTTAAATTGACCGACGAAATATTTATAGTTCGTCGGCCAAAGTGTTAGGTTGTGGCCGACAACAATTTATTTCGTCGGCTTTAGTCTTACTTTAGCCGACGAAAAATTGAAAAATATGTCGTCGGCTAAATGTGAAAACTACTGATTCCGGTAGTGCATCATTGTGCATGAAGATACTCATCCTCCAATGGAGAACCTTACTAAGTATATGACCTTGGCGAGTTTTCATGGCTTCCATGGCTAAAGTTAGAGTCATTGTCTTGGAACCATCTGTAGGGCGTCTCATTTCAAACTCCTCAAGGCATTAACAACTACTTCTTCAGCATGATTTGGTGCCATAAGTTTGCTTATATCTTCCATATAGGTAAGGTGAGTTGCTGCATCACCTTGCTTGTTCCATCGAAATCTGGGAAAAATTTGAGCACCTTATGCATCTCCTCATGATGTTTGAAAGAGTTGATGATGTCCTTGATTGAAATTTGGTTTGAGGACGACATCTGTTTATTCAAATAATTGTTAGTATTCAAATATTAAAACTAAAAATCAACTAGTAAACTAATAAGAATTAAAGTTAAGTTAAACACAAAAGTTAAACACGTTAGTCACATATAATTAGATTAGTGTGAATTTACACTTAGGTACGGGAACAGAGGACAATGATATGTAATGGCATTGAATCTCTACCCAAGTCAATGTCATGTTTAATCCAATATACATTAGTGCGACAAAATACACAAAGTTAGAACAAAAACAAACTAATGATCATAAGTTTTATTCCTCCTCAAGTACACATCTTAAATTGCAAACCATTGGTGATTGAGGCAGTGATGTCTTGACATAGGCAATTCCGTGGTTTCAGAAGACATGAATGACCAGGTCAAACTGAAACAAGCCGGTAGGGAATCGTTTGGTGGAGCCATGGAGGTTAAGAACCCTAATTATGCTTGCGCAAAGTCACTTGTCCTTGAAACCCAATTTGGTATCCCGGCTGCTTACTCGGGTCTAGACACCACTCATTAAGCCTTTTACTCAGCTAAGAATAACCCATATTGTTGACATCTACAAAAACTAATCATGGGCCGCCCTCAACCTCGAAAGTCCTTACAAAAGATCCAACGAAGGGTTAAGGCCCAAATCAGCTTTTGAGGCTTCTTTTCGTCCCAACAATCCACAAAGTAAGAGAACAAAATCCTGAAAATAAATAAATCAAACAATTCATTAGCAAAAATAAGTTAAACAAGTTAAAACAAAACAAAACTGTAGGAAATTTTTAAAGTCCCCGGTAACGGCGCCAAAAATTGACGTGCTCCGAAACCGGGACACAAGACAATTTAAAACCATGTTAGTCATATTGTAGAATTGACATGGTTCTAAAAGACCCCGCCAAGCACCACCTAGTCCTCGCCTAGGATCTAGGCTACAACAAGCCGCCTCGCTTTTCTTCAAGGTTTTTGTGCCAGGCTGTGAGCAATTAGGCGGTCGCCTAGCTCTCTTAATCGCCGCCTAGCCCGCCTAGACGCCTAAGGTTCATAGCTCTCCGGCTAATTTTATTTACATTTGGTGGTGGGATTGTTACATTGTGGGGAGCATGAGAGTATAAGAGTAAATGATGTTTTTAGAATTAAAAGTCTATGTGTTTATTGTTGTTGTTGCTCCATTGTACATGAAGTTATGCTAAATTTTGGCTATAATCTATTTTATAAATATATCTAACAAGATTTATTTTGAATAATTTATCCATATTTGACTGTTTTTGAATATTGGAGTAAAAAAAATAAATATTTTTAATTAATAAATATGAAAAAAGTAAATCGCCTAATCCCCACCTAGTCCACGCAAAGTTCAAGTGATGATTCTCAAGAACAAGAATGACGCACCCTTTGTTCTTGATCAGTAGTTGATGGAGAGCTTCGGCAAAGGAAGGGGAAAGGAAGGGCTCCGCTACTCTAGTGTTTCTCTGATTTTTTGTGTGAATGAATGATGATTATTTTCAAGCCTAGGCATCCTTTATATAGTGAATATCCAGGTGAAAACCTCGTTTAAAATCGATGTGGGACTTATGCACACATATTGGGCTTTTTGTTTTCAGCAGAATGACCTTCCCTCCTTATGACGGCCATAACTTACTGTTTTCAGCACTATTTCGCCGTTTTAGCCTTCTTTCTCTCTCTTTGGTCTTTTATGACTATAATAACAAAACATGTTAGAATTGATATTATTAAGAAAATAACATAGCTAAATAGGGTAGAAAATACGTTAAAATGTAGCATATTATGTGTCTATCACGGAGTACGTCATTGTCTTCCCGCCCTATACTACGTGGTCATCATCGTCAGTATTGATGACGATCCTCCCTGAGGTACTCACAGTTTTCTCGAAAGTCTTTCATGTGACGGGACCTCTCTTCTTCCTTGTCGGCTTAGCTCCGACAGTGCCTATCACAAATTGATTATTAAAATCGTAGAACTTTTATTATGACATTATAAGAAAACAAATTATGTATATTTATTACCTAAGGGCGTTGCAGAGGACGTGATGGATTCCGTCCCTGTCGTCGATGATGATACACTCACAGAAATAAGATCAGTACCAAAAGACACGAACCGATACGCTACTGATGGAGTCACCTACAGAGGCAGTGGATAAATCGGAGCCCCTGATTCATCGACTGCGGGTAAGGCCGGTATCATCCGCGAAAAAAAAGAGAAGATGCGGCTACATCTGTACCCTAGATGACCTTCCATCCGAAGAAGTAGGACCCAGAGTTGGAGCCCGGTATATCTCAGGCATAAGTGGTGCAGACACCTCCGAGATCGGAGGCCACAGTTGCCTCGAATACTGGGGGGCCCGGCTGCCTCGATAAATGGGTGACGCCCGGTGGCCTGGAGAAATGGGTGGCACCCGGCAGCCTCGAGGAATGGGTGGCGCCCGACTACCTTTGCGTTGTCTCCAGAATGGTCGCATGTCTAGCTGTCATGGAGCACTGAAACGACGTTTGAGGGTTGCTAGACGTCCCCTCAGACGATTCAGATCTTTGGCCCTTCGAACCCTTCACCGATCTAAAATTGTCACTCATCCTGTTTAAAATATTAATTTGAACAAAATTAATGAAAATGTCATTAATATTTTAATAAATTATTTTAACATGTAATTTTTAATTTTTATTTAGTTTAAATTTATTTATTTTTAATTGTTAACTATCTTTATCAATATATTAACAATCTTTAATTAACATTTTAATATATTAACAAGATTTTTATCTTAAATGTCATTAATATTTTTAAGATCGAAAATACGATGATGATACTAACCGAAAAAACCTAGCTAATTTTTCCATTCTAATGAACATTTATATAAAGAACATAAACAAATTCAGAAAAATTCAATCCATATATATCAACAAATTTCAACCAAATTTCAACAAATTCAATTCAGAAATAAAAACCTGTAGAGGGGTTGCGAAGGTGCTCTGGAGGCGGAGGAGGAGTCCGAGACCGAGAGAGAGAGAGCAGAGAGACAGAGAGAGACGAGATGGTGGAGGCAAGGAGGACAGTGGAGGCGGAGGAGGGCAAATTGAAGAATAAGAAGAAGAAGAAGAAGAAGAAGAAGAAAAAAAGATTTAGGGTCCTGTTCTGGGGTGAGCTGGGTTTTGTTTATATAGGCTGAAGTATAGCCGGCGAAATAATAAATTTATCGGCTATAATTATGATTTTCATCGGCTATTAGTTTTTTTTATTTAGTTAACTAAAGCTGACAAATTTTCAATAAAATCGTCGGCTAGTCTTTTTTCATATTGACTCTAAAAAGTTACACTGTTTGAATTATTTTTCCTTATAATTAAGGCTGTTTGTATTCCATTCAATTTCATCGCCTCTGTTCTTTCCCTTTGGTGGTTCCAAATTTTGCAGCTTCAAATTACAGTAACTCACTGCTGTTTAGGGTTGAGTTACCTTTGATCGACTTTAGGGATCAGCCGTTGAAGACGGAAAGCCTTCTACGGTATCAGATCTCCGTTATTACAAGATGTACTTGTATTATTGGCTTGTATTTTATTTTGAGATGATTAGCAGATATGCAAATCTTCCGGCAACCTTAAATCGCCTAAACTACTCTGTTTCGGCCACAGTAATCAAGGCTAGGGTCGATTTTGTTTCTTGAATTCATGAATAATTAGAACGGATTGAAGTTTCTTCTGTTCTGCTTTTTTTCGTTAGTTTTTTTGGCGAGAAAATCTCTTATGAGAGAGCTGGGTTTGCTTTAGAAGTCTGTTGGTGATGGGTGGGCAGAATAATCTCCGATCATTTGTGAGCACAAGAGGATCGATCAAGACTAATGTGGCATGCGGCATCACAGTTTGAGAACCATCTTTTCAAATGCAGAATGCTACTCAGAAAAAATACTTTCCACCCAATTATTTCCCGAGTTTATTATAATTGTCAAAGATTGCAACACAACATCAATCGTTATCAGATTTATCACACAACCTCAGAAACAAGTATAAACTAACACTATCATTCATCACATAAACTATCTTATCTTCTGACACCAACTGTTAATCAGAAGACCTAACCACATTACACATTCTTATGAGCCTGCTTAACACCCAGCTATATCTCCTAACTATACAGAATGTAAATACAACTTATATCCACATCAATAAATGTCATCTGAAAGTACCAATTTGCCGCCGCCACTAACAAGATCATTGCAATCAAACGGTCATGGTTCTTGGCATATATTAACTCAGAAGTCGCAAAATACTGCTACATGTTTGCAATAACTTTGGCCTTAATCTTGCACAAGGGCATGAGGGAAAATAAGTCCGAATGGTCCAGGTGCCAACTATACTTCATGACATCAATCAGCTAACTCATCACTTTCTAATCAAAATTAGTAGGGATATCTAATTCTGTATCTGAAGTACTAGGAAGCTCAAGCAGAGGCTCCTGCAGATACCAAACTACAATGTAAGATACTCTACATCAAAGAGTTTTATAAAATTAGACCCGTTTATGAAACTTATTATCTGGGTAGGAATCAAGAACAAGAAAATTCAAAGTTACAAATATTTAAAGAAAAAAGGATCTCTTCCAATTTTTTTGTTTTTAGTTTAAAATTTTAATATAAGTGTGATTTAATATTTAATTCTAAATTTAATATTTAATTATAGTAATTTAATTAAAAAAATGAAAACATAAGATATATACACTAAAACATGAAATATGTTTTCCTATTTCATTAGAGTATAGCACAGTTCTAAAAAGTAGAGTGGTACAATCTACTGAGATTGGCAGACAAGAATCAAACATGAGTAAACCATTCCCATAGGCACATAATACCTGCTCATCATCATTGGACGAGGAAACAATTCCCATAGGTAAAGTGTTTGTAAGATTTGTGGGAGATTCATAAAAATTCTGCAGCATGAAAAAATGTCACAATAGAAAGTAATTGATAATACCACTGATATACGGATAATAATCTCAACGTATATCTTCCTGACCAAATTAGGAAAATGAGATAGCACGGAACTTTAAAAGCAGGATGGTGAGATTCGCAGCATTAAAGTATTCTTACTGGATATATATCCACTTCCACTAAAGTAATAGTAAGTCAAATATATTAACTTGGTTTTTGAATCCATGAAATAGGGATGGCCAGTTAATACTCAATTTACAAAGACACTTGCTAAAGATTACACCATATGCTTATCAATGTCTCATGGCTGCCAACATCTAGAAACTCATTTGACCAAACCCATTAAAAATAGTTAGATACCATCTGAAAATCAGACCCCAAAACCCCAGATGCTCCAAAGACATCTAAACATGCTACGGATATAGTGATAGACTAACATGATGCATAAATTTTCTGGTTACCCTAGTGCTGACAAAAAAACTTTCAATCACCTAACAAAGTCAATCCAAATTCTTAATGTAAACATATCATAAACGCATATGACTAGTTTTTTTCCAGTATACCAAGGAAAAGGAACCAGTTCCCTTTGTGGTCAATGAAAATAGTTAAACCATGTCTGTGGAGAAAGAAACAGTTTATCAACAGTGTTTTTAAATTATGTGACAAGCAATAGTAAAAACAAAATACCAAAATGCATAGGCACAGTTAACATCGTTGTGAACATAAAGGTAAACATACTTCCACATCCAGGTTGACAGAAGCATCATTGGACCCTTCAATGACTGATTTAGAAGGATCTTCAGGAGCTCCCTGCATCTACCATGGTATTAGGCATATATAACAAGCCTCACAGTTCGTGTAGGAGGTAATAGTATAGGAGGAGGAATAGAACATACATGCCCATCCTGGTCGCCAGAGAATTCACATTCGACAATTGATGGCTTCATTTCAAGTGGTGTTGCCTGAAGATCACATTTTGTTCATTACATAGATTGCAGTGGCAGCAAAAAGGAAACAGCAAAGACGTCTGAACACAAATGATTCTTAAGAGCCACAATATTCAGCAACAAAAAGACGTTTGTAGGAACCAATTAAAAAATAATTGAAGACAACCAACAAAAAGGGAGGTCTTTGGGGGTCAACCCAATTCATGATACAAAGTAAACACATCAAAAACATTGATTCACCACTCAAAAATGGATTTTCGGATTTTCTCTTCTAAAAGAGAAGAAAATGTCTGAAAGTGTTGCACATACAGGTTTGACATGGTCAATGGAAAGGCTCCTTCCTCCCTTGCTGAGATCTCTCAATGTTCCCTGTACAATCAATGAATTGGTGCAGGAAAATGAAATGTCTAGATGGGATGGAAACAAACCATTACGAACACACCTAAAACAACTAGAGAGAGAGAGGAGACAGAGAGAGACCTTGCTGCATTTACAACTCAAAAGTAATGAGCATCTTATCAGATTATAAAAGCAGAATAAACCAACCTTATTCGCCCACATAAGACCACATGCATTACATAAAGTTCTTGGACCAGCAGGTCCACGGCGCATAGCAGGAGTATTATTTTCACTAATTCCACAGTGTTGACATCTTCGTAAGCTGATAACACACAGAACAACAGGTAACAATGTGCTCATCACAGCAAGATTTCACTAATCTCACTCAATATTATTCATTATCCGAGTATTGGTCAGGAAAAACTAAATTGACTTGGAACTCACACAGTTTCAGGTCGAGGAGTGTCATCTTGAAGGGTACTTTGTGCTGAGTCCCAACCAGAACCACCAGAGTTTTCTTTTAATGATGCGAACTGTCCATTCTTACGATGCATTCTGGCATAAAAAAGAACAAGGGTACATCATTAGCTCCATAAGACCAGGGAGAAGAGAGTATTATGAAACTAATAAAATACATGATCTCCCAATATACTTAATACAAGCATGATCTCCGAAATGAACCCTAGAATTTATATATTTTTAAATGGTAGACCTGAAAGCAGTTGTTACAAGAAAGAAGGATCATGTTTATCAGTTTATGTCTCACCTTTGTGCAACCTCTTTACGCACAGTGTATCTAATTTTCTTGTCAAAACATCTCTCCTTCCGTTTCTCACGGAATCTAACCAGGGAAGCTATTCTTCGCGAAAGATTAGAACGCTGTGGGGTGGTACCCACATCCTAAAGAATGTGTAAAGAGTGACATAAGAATTAGCACAGAAGATGTATTGAAAGTGATCACATTAACGTCAACCTACACATTACCATTATATTCTGGTCATAAGACATTTCCACTGTAGGAACGCCACTTGGCACATCACCTCCTCCCAATAGCAAGAGCACTGCTTGTACCTATTGCATGTATAGAACCCATCAAGTCATGTCTTTAACTAGGCATAATCCAAACCATGAAAACCCACATTACCAAACAAAAAAAGGCTGTGAATTTAACCATCAAATCACAGAATGAAGAACAGATAAACAATTAACTTGATTTCACATATCAATCAGAATTTTCCTTATTACTCTGCATGATCAAGCATTCGACAAACTCGATTTAAATATAAGTTTGAAGTTCAAACAGAGTGGCAAGGAAACTGTGAGTAAATATTTGTTTCTATATATGTATCATTTCCATAACAGGTAATACCAAAACAACATCACTATAGTAGTCTTGATCTTCAATAAGATAATACAAAAATACTTAATCTTAAATTGCAACTTTAAAGCTCTGTACTCCTTAAACCCCGACACTCCAACAGTATGTGTAAAGAATCCAAACTCTGACACCCCAAATCAACTCTTTGCAGTTAAAATGTACTAAACTGAACACCATCAAAAAAGAATGAAATCTTCTTTTACTGTAGAAGCTCAGTAACTAAATAAATAGCAAAAACAGAGCTCGAGAGTAAGACCTTCTGGGGCGTAACAGCCGGAAACACATAAACCTCGCCTTCAAAAGAGAGGGTGAGCTCACTAGTCCTATTCGTCACGGCCGCCTCTGACGTCAGCACTGTCACTCCTCCACGCGCCGCCGCTTCCACCTCCTCCATGACCTCATCGACGCCTCCGTCTTCGTACTCAACCTCATCGTCCTCCACCTGAAACGAAACCGCCGCCGCCACGTGGTCCTCGTACAGACGCGCCTGCAGAGGCTGTGAATTCACCGCCGCCATATCGTGCAAAGTCCCCAAATTCAAAACCCTACCTCCTCCATCGGGAAAAACTACCGCCGCCGCCCAAAGGGATAATTTACAGTCACAGAAACAAAACCCTAACCCTGACTGCAGCAAGAATCCAGAGAAGAAAGCTTGAAAAAGAAGAAGCTTCGAAAATAAATTCTGAACCCAAAGCTCTTGTTTCCTTAGCCGCACATGGTTAATATTGTTGTAAATAATAGAATGAAATTCTTTTATACGTGAAAATATATGAGTTTCTTTGGCTATTATATGGGTCAATGAACTTATTATATGGATATGTTTAAAACCCTATTACAATATGAATTACTACATAAAACCCGTATACAAGCTATTGACCAAGACACACACACACACACATATATATATATATATATATATATATATATATATTAAATATCCTATAACGCACATCCTTGTGTCGCGTGTCTTCATGCCGGCATGGTGCTTACGGTGTTGCCTCATCAAAACCTTGCCAAGTAACAAAAACCTTGTGGGAAAACTAAACCTTGGTCGAAGGAAAAAAAGTACAACGCACTAACTACTGCATTGAGAACTTGCCATGTGATGCTCCCCCTAATGTGTACTTCAATCGGATTTTCCTGATGAATTGTGCATTTCAACATGCTTCTCAAGAGTAGATGTGAGCCAAGACTTTAACAAGTCTGTCATGATCAACCACAAATGGGGATCAATGGTCTTAGCGGTGCATGCAATGTTGCCTCGTTAAAAACCTTGTCAAGCAAAAACTCAGTGGGACAAAAAGCTTAGACTAAGAGAAAAAGAGTGCAACATGGTTGACACAAACAACCACACCCTTCACATTTGATGATGACATGTATATGCTAGACTTTCTTTCAAATCTGCATCTCCCCCTAATCTCAAGATCATTCATAGGGCGCTTTCGGATCCTTAGTGACCACGGAGCTGTTTTGACAACCTAGCATCTGTATGCTCTTTTAACATGTTTCAAATGTGGCATTACTCAGTGTCAGCAGCTATGTGCACGGTGCCTAGCAGTTGTGTGCACAGCGCTCAGCAGCTGGGTGCACATCGCTCGGAAGCTACGTGCATAGCTCTCTGCAGCTGGTGCACAGGTGCACTTATAGTGCCTTGTAGCAGTGCACAGGCAGCGCTCAGGCAGCGTGCTATATGTCTAGCAACTCGGCCACTAAACTGACTGGTGCCTATATCATAATTCCGCTTCTGATGCATCTCGATTCATGCATGGCTAGCGATAGCATAGGCAACAACCTTTCTCTCATGCCATAGGGATTGAATATGTCAGATACTCGTAGAGTATTCAAGTGATATCATTTTTCATATCATTGGCATTACGTGGGCGCAAAGCTACTTAGTTTTTCAATGAATGGAGGAGAGGTCAAGTCTTTCTTTTGATTAAATGGATTATTCTCTCTTGGAGTAAAGACCTTGACTAATCATGGGAGTATATAAAGGTTCCACTCTTCTTCAGAGGACCTAAGCCGATTGATGGAAATATATCATTAATACACAATCGATCGACTTCAATATGAGATTATGTCTTTCCCAAGATACTTTTCATTCCAACATCGGATATCCAGCATATACTGCGATCATCCGGAATCAATACGCAATGGCATTATTCATCATATCCCATCCGAAATCAATGAGTCATGTACTATGCGTTCAAAACACTTAGCCAACGCAAGCTCTACTTAATTTGGCTTATGAAGTCTTTTTAAGATCTTCATGCATATCTCTGATCCCATAGAGACGTCACTATGATCATATTCATAGGGCTGCATGTACAGTTATTGGGGAACTACCAAACTGACAAGGTAATGGAGTGTAATAACATCCATTACAAGAGTACTTCTCATCGTAGTCGATTCCAGTGCGTGTTTGTGAGAAACCTTGCGCCATAAGAGAGTCTAAGACTCTTGTTCTCACTACGCTAACTCACAAAGGTTTACTTGATAGGGTTTACAGTTGCCGTGTCGGCAACACCTGCCTAAGGACCTATCCCTTTGTCTGAGTCACATCTTCCCATTTTAGGTCAATACACTTTGTCGTTTTATCAACAAAATGTGGTCTGATAAACTCGTCATCCCACGTCCTCATGTACACTACTGTAGTCATTGTAGAGACCTTTTCTATGAATTGGATTTGACATTGAGGTGTCCCCAACGATAGTCACAATTCAGACTAACATGAGATGGAGTGAGTATCACTGATCAATGGACCAGTAGTGCCAAACTCGCTTTCTCTCTCAGTGCGAGTGTATATTGAACCCAAGGGCCTCAACCTAACCTTCAAGGAGCCACAAGGCCTAGAACACCATGTTGCCACATTATGACGCCCTCATATCACCACACAAAGTGATAGCATCAAGACCATCTCAATATGGCCGAGCCATGGCATCAAGACCACCTCAATTTGGTCGAGCCATGTCCTCTTGGTAGGACATCATTCCTTACAGACATATGCAACATTGATCTCGTCACTATAGTTCTATGAGGATCATGTTGAGACTTAGTGGTGACCAACCACGACATTCACGTCGCTCTCACTTGAACTCTGGTGTTCATATCTCCCCCTAACAGCAGGAATACAGTCTCAAACTGACAATCCGCAGTGTAGCGGTTAATGAGATTGTCTGTCAAGGAGCTTAAGGTGGAGAGCAATAAAATGACTCATATCCAACCTTAGAACATATTCATCTCATGCGACACATCATCATTGGGCACTATGGCAGTCCAATTTGGCATATTGTGGAACTCAGGGCTTGGAGATCCGTTACTATCCCACCGAGTTCAAGGATTACAACTTCGTGTCAATCCTAGCACACAATTATGAGCTGTCGTGCATCAATGCAATGATGGTAAGTCGTGGATGAATTAATACATGTCTGCATGCCTCTCTTTAGGGAATGGGTAGTGAGCCCATAGATACATAAACAACATGTGGTAGACGATGGTGCAACATATGACCAGTGTGTTAGCCCTTCAACCAACACCATAAAAACGTATACGGTATCCATACGTTGGTTACATCGGTCTACATAATCCTTCCTTGGATTTTCAATAAGAATGATATCTTTTGTGGCATAGCATAAGAGGATCTTTCACCTTACTTAGCTAAAGAACAAGCCTTACAAAATGAAAACATGAGTACTGTGCGGTTGTCGATGCCATCATGTCGACGCACAAACACAATATACAATCATGGCGTATTTCATTGTTATCGGGGGAATGGACGCCCAAGAATATCAAACAATTTTGGCTCACATATCTCTCCCTGTATGACCAAAATGTCATAGTTTGTCTGAGTCAATTGTCTCAAATTTACTTATTGGTGACACCTTAGGACTCATGCTCTTCTCCATGATGCTTTCAATTGGCACTCATGAGAAGTATACACAAAAGTCTCAATCATTCTCATCACAGTAATCGTTGGTGTGTATGTTCATAACACACTTCAATGTTCGATTGACTCTCTCACTATAAAGAGGACATTTGTGACTTGGATCTTCGAGCCAAATGCATCAAGAATTGATTCAATAATGTCATAAAAGATGGTGAAGATCCAATCAAACTTAGTCACAAAAAGGATTCACAATCTGCGAAGAGTATGCAGTTTTCGTGCAGTATGACCTATACTCATTAAAATGGCCATAACTCTCTCTTCTGAATGGATATGAATGAACCTCTTGAACCATTGGAAACTAGATTCACATAGTTTTCCAGTGATATCAAGTGCGTGTTCCAGTTCATCAGGAGCTGATCTAAGGGCTGTCATGAAGTTAAGGGACAATAGGATACAGTCTGTCATCTGGCATTATGACATGTACACACTTAAACTGCCATAACTCTTTCGTTGGGACAGAAATGAATGAGCCGCTTAAACCACTGGAAACTAGGCTCACATAGCTTTACAATGATATAAAATAGGACTTCTAGTTCATCTGGATCCGTTCAAAAAACTCTGTCAAAGTTACGATATAGTAGCTTCAACTTATTGTGTTCGTAGATTTCGACATAATGAAGCTTTCAACTTTAAAGTGGCATAGCAGGAGTTCTCCTCGACCTAAAAGTAAAACGTACATATGAAGCTCTATTCGGGATGGTCCATCCGACTAGCTACCACCGAAGAGGGTCCTGACCGGCTCTATCCGGGAGGGTTGTTCCGACCAGCTACCACTGAAGAGGGTCTGACCAGCTACAATCTGGAGAGGGTACCATCTCCATCCGGAGAGTGTCCATGCTAGCTAGCAACACATACATAAAATTGAAAATCCTTAAAAACCTCATGGTAAATAAATAAAAATCCAAGTCAAAAGACCCATGACTTTTCCCCAAATATTTTGGATTTAAAACTTTCTCAGACATCCGAAATCGGTTTCCTGACTTTACTTTAAATCATTAAAATCCAAGAGCCAAGTTTCTCAATTTAAAATATAATCCACCTCCACAATCCAAAATGGTGAAAATTATTTAAAATCATATTCTGGGAAAATTATTTAAAACACACAGGAAAGGTATGAACCTCTTTCCCGGCTCACTTATCTTTGAAAAATAATAAATCCCTAATTTTCTCAAAATCACCATAAAAACTCAACATGGAGGTCATAAATAAAAGAGAAACTTAATAAAAATTTGTTGCATGCAATTGTATTTAAAAATAAAAGTCCACTCACAGACTTAGGCCATAACATGACGAAAACCCGAATTCCGCTCAAGCAAAGTCTTCACAACACGAGCCTCTTCACGTCCTGTTTCATAATTAATATTAATTTTTCGGACGCTAGAATAATAATTAAATAACATAGGCGTCAAATTAATAAGCGTACAACTCGCTCATCGTCTCCACACTTCAAAAATTGTCAACAAAAATCCCCAACCCTCACCAATAAATTAGGAGTCCTAAAATTTTTCTTAAACCTTAACCGACAATAATCGATGGCCGAAATAATATTCTATTATCCGCCAATAATATTAAACTTCAAAAAATCCAAAACCTAACCACAACTCCTCCAAAAATTACCAAATTTAAACCATACACTCCTCTTATTTTTTACTATTTAATAGGCATGAAAAACTACCAAAAAAGTGGCAGCCCCGCCGCCAGCTCCGCTGCCGGCAGAAATTCCGGCGATCTCCAATCGCTACCAAATTTTAACAGTAGCTTCGTCTCATCATTTGGAATAACTTTCTAGTTCAACTCGAAGGCCAATTTAGCCTCTAACTAGGTCAATGGAAGGAAAATATAACACCTGAAATTTTTAAACTTTAAAACTTCAAATCTTCGATTCTCCCTCCACACTTCAAATCAATCCATCAAACTTTAGGGGTGAGTAGTACTCTTAAAACCTATTCTAACCATATATAGAACTCACAAATTGGTAACCTGAGGAGGGAGAAATCCGATCAAAACTCCACATTATACACTATGCATTCAATAAGGAAATTCTCTCAATTCAAGGCGAGTTAGGTCGAAAGGCTTACGTAGAATTGAAGATGACTCAGATACGATCATTTTAAGACCGGTGTGGCGGCCTGAGGTGGCATGACGGCGGCGCGGTGGCGGAGAGAAGATCCGACAGTGGATTAAATCGGGAAAGAAGAGAGAGAAAGTGATTGGGTAAGTTTTTATTTTTGACTTTCTACTTTCGGTAAATTCCCTTTTTATAACCTTGTCTAGAAATAGTAACTTCTGTTTTTAGACCATAACTTCTTCATATGAACTCCGATTTAAGCGTTCTACATGTCCACGAACTCGTATCGACGTCTTCTACGACTTCCTGAAGTAAGTTTTTCCAAATTCTCGACTTAACGAAAAGTCAACTTTGTGACCCCTTACGGTAAAACAGTTACTACAAATGGTAAGAGACCAAAGTAACCAACCGTAAAATAATTCTAAGATCGGGATGTGACAATTCTCCCCATCTTATAAAAATTTTGTCCTCAAAAATTCTATACTCGAAGTCCAACACAGTGGGGAATACTACCACTTAAAATAATATTATCGTTCTCAAATATCAACTCCTTTCTGAGAACTCTTCTGAATCGTCTCACGAATTGAGTTGTCATAACACTGTACACCTGCTCTTTATGATCAACATCCTTACCGATCCTCCTTATAAGTCAATTTCTAGTACCAGTCGGAAGACTATTGACCTAGAGTGTAAGGAAATAGACTTATTCACGTAATATGAGCATGCGTGACACTAGGCATCTATTATAACCCCAAGGATACCCAACATATTCCACAAACTCATGTAACCTTGTCACATGTCACATTTATCTAACGTAGCACTCCTTCTTACATGGATAACGTCCAATACTCTATCATTTTCTGATGCCCGACCACTCTTCTCGGAGCAACACTAAAGCGTCTGAAATCTTACCTTTGATCACAATAATCTTCTCTTAATTCATTGATCAAACTGAATCACCAAATTCTTACTGTACTCCATCCCATTTATGAGGTGGAATATGACACTGCTTATCACTGATCCACCAACTGTGATTAATCACTGTTATTTTTCACGAAAAGATTACAAATTCTGTAATGCGCTGAAAACATCATTTGGCAACAACTCTTTGTTGCCTAAGCCGGATCATAACCACCCATAGGTTTGTCCACGTCTTTTCACTCGCTGGAAATAGCTAACCCAAACGAGAGCAAAGTTCGTTACCATCACCTGGTTCAAACCTCATGAGGTCAAGCAACAACTCGTCATCAAAACTACTTAATAACTCAACGTCAAAGCCACTTGTTAACACACTATATCTCTAGTATTCACAAATGCTTATAGCGATCAGCTAACCCTCCAATCGAACTGATTGAGAATTCATGCCCTGTAAAACTGCAAGAAACCAAAACTCAAATGACAAAATACTTTGCAGAATAAAGGCTCATGTTAATCTATGAAGAAAAACATAGCCAAATCGAAACACATGAACTCTTTCTTCGTTCAAATAAATCACAAGATTCGATTCACATTTTCCATTGTACGAGTCTGATAAAGAATAATCTTCTTTCTGCACATGACCGTTAAAATGATCTCACTTGTATACACCAAACAATATCTTAAAGATAAGAAACATGACATCAAAGCTGCAATTACTGCATCTAAAATATTCGATTCTGTAGACATAAGGACCCAAAAGATTCACTCCTCCAAGAAAGTTTAATACAAAACTATGTTAAACTCTCTTTAAACGTATACTAATAAAACAAGTTTGGACCCCTCGCTTCTCCAACAAAACCACAATTCGTAAGACTTAGTTGACGTCTTAAATATAAGGACAATCAACTTATAAAGTCTCGAGAAGTTGATAATACTCATTGTCACTACGCTACTCTTGCCCATCACATAAAATAGTTATATTAAACTTAAATGGGGCAATAGCGAGACATCAATCCACTCGATAAGATGTCACGAGTCTCATCGTTCTCTACGCTGAGCCTAGGGTGACGCATAATTGCGAAACCCAACTCAATCTAAATTCTTGAACCAGAGAAAACGTCAACAAAGCCACAATTCCATGACATATACTAGAATCATATACACCTCCCAAGTGCCTATACTTCTCGTAATAAAATTCTAGCTCAGAATTCTACCGCACTACACGAGCGACGAACACCAAATCACTTTTCATTAAACAAAATAGTTTCCACTTGGGAACTATCATTATCAACTAGGCTTTGCCATCTTTCAAGTCTGATACTTCGGGAAAATGTCAAATTCTACGTCAACTCGGCTCCAGCTCGAGAGGAAATCAAATTTCAACTTCCACCCAAAAGTCTTGTACCTCGCCAACATGTATTAACAGTCTAATTGTGACAGTAACCAAGACCATACGTCAACAACATGATTCGTCCAATTGTCGTATTCCAGATTGATGACCACAACCGCAAACAACAATGATCTCACAAGTCAATCCTAGATCAGTATGGGATTCCACCACAATACGATCCCTAAAAAGATCTCTGCTCTACTTAACATTAAATTTTCCACCTTCACTAATGAATCTCTTTATAACCCTTGACTCATGATACTTCTTGAGTCAATAAAGAAATCATTTCCCCTGCTCTCACAGTTCATACTCACTATAAAGCAAACAATTAATAAATTGAATCTCGTATTTCCTTGCTGCATTAAAACACATGTGGCTCCCATATTTGTTACTCAATCAGACCTCAATTCATATAGGGTTACCACTTAATTAACCACAGCCTCTGACTTGCACTCTGCAGTCAAGTCCGCACTCTCCCCAAACACCAACAAACCAACCACAAACTTAATCCAACTTGTGGTCAATATCATATGTCCATAGAATAGTTTCATCTAATTACCTTAATACTGGTTGATGGACACATACTCAACATGTGATGACCACTCAGGTCATACAGAGATTAGTATGTGGTCTCAACACACCATGATATCTATCGGGAACGTCGCCCCTTTTTGACAATTTGCTTACCAATCACAAACCATAACGAAGAATACTCTTTGAATCAACCGGGAAATTCCTTTCCCGAAATCATCGCAAGACATTTCAACCGCAAGCAGCCGATTAATAAACCACTTCTCGCGACTCTCTTACCATCCGTCAAAACATGAGGCTCTAAGATTTGTCGCCAAATCGAAACCCAGATCAAGTAGGGTCACTACTAAATTGACCCCTGACTACAACATTACTATCAATTCTTCATTCCTCTTAGGATTTTGATAAAATTATATCAGGACCTTATCCTCTAGACACTAATGTCTGTATTCCGCAGACTCAAAATTTGAGGATACTACCCATTAATACAGTGGGGATAACTTATGTATCCTTTAACACGCCACATCGCAATACTTCAATCAAAGAATATGATCGATTAATTATTTCACAAACCCAGAAAACCAACCTGAAATTTTCACTTCCAAATTATAGAGTATACATTCTATAACTTTAATAGGCTTCCAAAACCGAAGCAACAACAAATTTCACATTCTCTAAAACACGTCCATCAAAAAATTTAGTCCAACTTGCCTAACAACAATAAAGTATGTGGATAAATCTTAATCTTCACATCACAGCTAGTCATCCATTTCGAAAGATATGATATTCATAATCCACTTACACCACAAATTCAGGGTTTATGGAAATAATCCCTTAGCAATACCACCTGAAATAATTATGGCATACTGCTAGTCCAAGATATAATGGGCTTTGCTTCCCTGTTGTCTCTTCCTTGAATTTTGTGCATCTGACTCGACACGCACTAGATCAGTTGCTAACGACTTTTCTTAAATTTTTGTAACTTCATCTCAGTTCGGAATGACCTCTACCGTCCAACTTCCGACCTACCACATAAATAAGGCTACATACCTTATGATCTTACCAAAATATCCAACAACAATAGAAGCCTAACCTCTAACTCCAACTATCTTGAAGATCTTACCATGGCCTCATAATTAAAATGTTTATCCGACAAATGTCACTCTCGTCAATCAAAGTTTGACCGAAAGTCAGCACATGAGCGACACCTTGCAATTTCTAAAATTCATCGATAGTGACTAAGAAATTAGCTCGTCACAATACTCCTTTTCCAGAATACTTTCACTATGCAAATATCCACTCTTCACCCCTAAAGAGCAACATCGATTGATACTGAGACGTAATATCATATTTCTAAAATTTTCGCCTTTGATCAATCTATCTGACACCTTCAGGGCATGATCTAATATTTCAATTACTAAAAATACACATCAAATGCCCAACCTTGCACTTAAATCAAGAACCGTTCAACCAAGGATTCATGAGTCCTCAACTCATATCCAGACTCACAATCTTGGTCAGATTTCGAAACTCATAGAAAGTGTAGATAATTTACCTTTCCCTTATTGGTACTCTAAGGGGTCGGGGTATTGAGGCATAATCTTGAAGATTTAAATATTTATAGAACCACCCGGTCCATAAATCAACCAAGAAGTATTAACTTATATCCTTAATAAACACTAAGCGTCCAAAGCATAAAATGCCGATGGAACCGCCGCGGTCGGACCATCACGCTATAGACACTAAGTGCTAACAAGTACATGAGATAGTAACAGGAAATGATAACCTAATGCTCTGATACCAACTGTTAGGACCCACCCCGAGTTAAACCAATTTAACTCGAAGTAAATCCTGTGATGACCACCTCAAGGGAACTTCTTACCGAAACTCCCTTGAAATGGAAAACCCTTCTTACAAACCAACTAAGCACTTCCATGAATAATTTAAAGCATCCCCCAACTCCTAGAGCCATCATGCTCCCCAAATCTCAACTACGCTTCAACAACCTATTCAACTATCTAAGTCGAGATAATCAGAGCAATCTATACGGAAGTGATACCTAAATAATCTTGCTGCGAAAGCGGATTAATTGATTATGCCGCGATTTCTGTACGCGCGACCTCCTCTCAGAAACCCTGTAACACTGGACATTTGATAACGAAGGGCCTAGGGGAAAACATTTAAAAAACTTGACGTAAGAGTAAGCGGACAAAAATAATATCGAAACGTGAGATAAAAATAATTACTTTCTGTTTTCCCTCTTAATTCTCTTGAAATTCATACGCACGCAACAATTGAGAAAAATGTTTAAAACAACATTTTCACAAATCCTCTTGGCTCAAATCCAGAAATTAAAAGTGGAGAATTAGTTTCACCATGACCACGAGAAAACAACTAACCAGCTCTAATCCACGAGAGGGTCTATTGACTAGCTCTATCGGAGAGGGTCCCTTGACCTAATCTATTCAGGAGGGTCCATCCGACCAGCTACCACCGAAGAGGGTCCTGACCAACTCTATCCGGGAGGGTCTTTCCGACCAGCTACCACCGAAGATGGTCTGACCTACTACAATCCAGAGAGGGTCCATGCTAGCTAGCAACACATACATATACTTGAAAATCTTTACAAATCTCATGGTGAATAAATCAAAATCCAAGTCAAAACACACATGCCTTTTCCCCAAATACTTTGGATTTAAAACTTTCTCAGCCATCCGAAACCTGTTCCCTGACTTTACTTTAAATCATTAAAATCCAAGAGCCAAGTTTCTCCATTTAAAATATAATCCCCCTCCATAACCCAAAATGGTGAAAACGATTTAAAATCATATTCTGGGGAAATTATTTAAAACTCACGGGAAAGGTATGAACATCTTTCCCGGCTCACTTATCTTTGAAAAATAATAAATACCCAATTTTTCCAAAATCACCATAAAAACTCAACATGAAGGAAATTTTTTTAAATAAAAGAGAAACTTAATAAAAATATGTCGCATGCAATTGTATTTAAAAATAAAAATCCACTCACAGTCACAGACTTAGGCCTTAGCCTAACGAAAACCCGAATTCCGCTCAAGCAAAGTCTCCACAACACAAGCCTTTTCGCGTCCTGTTCCATAATTAATATTATTTTTTTGGACGCTAGAATAATAATTAAATAACATAGGCGTTACATTTATAAGCGTACAACTCGCTCATCGTCTTCACACTTCACACTTCACAAATTGTTAACAAAAATCCCCGACCTTCACCAAAATCTTCGGAGTCCTTAAAATATTTCTTAAACCTTAACCGACAATAATCAATGGCCGGAAAAATATTTGATTATCCGCCAATAATACTAAACTTGAAAAATTCCAAAACCTAACCAAAACTCCTCCAAAAATTACCAAGCTTTAAGTAAATGTTCCGTTTCAAAAATAAACTCTACGTAGAAACTTCAAACGTAAAAAAGTCGTGAAATAAGATATGACCGGAATTGTGAAATACGTCTACGGTTCAAAAATCACGTAATTCTGGTAAAGTCTCGGTGCCGATAGTTGCGGTCAATAAAATATAGGGGTTTGACTTACGAGATTGACCGTCCGGATGAAGCCATTAAATTTATCGGATCAAGTTAAATTTTTTACCAAAGACATATTTCAACGTATTGATGATATATGATGGTCGTATTTTTGTTTGTGAATTTTGATGACCGAAATCACAACATGTCTATTATTTATCATTATTTATCCATATGGGAGCCCTATCATCGAGGGGTAAATGTCACAAAATTTTTAGATAGACAGTTGCGTCTCATCATGGTGAGAATTTGGTTTGTTGAAGGTTTGACCAAAATATCTCATATAGATGCAGATATAGACGTTTTCGTGTGTTAAGTGTTTAGAAAAACTGCATTTTAAAGCATTAAACGAACTCGGATGGCCAAAAAAGCACATATGTCATAGCATTAGCAATGAGTTCTACTCGTATGCCCGTACTGCTTTCATATTGGTATCACAATAGTCAATCAGACACCGAAATATCTGTATTACTTTAGCCGACGAAATACCCTAATTTCGTTGGCTAAACTTTTCAAATTTTGTCGGCTAAAGTTCACAGACTATAGCCGACGAAAAAATTAGTTTAGCAGACGAAATTTTTTTTCGTCGGCTAAAATTCCACTATAGCTGACAAAAAAATTAGTTTAGCTAACAAAAAAAAATTCATCGACCTGTTTTTGGTTATTTCGTCGGCTAAAGTCTTTTTTCTAGTAGTATTTGTTAAAATGCAATCATGCCAAAATTATTTAGATTTATCAATGCATTGTCTATTTGTTATATGTACTTAGTGTTTTGGTGGGAGAAGTATGGGACACAAACACCGGAGTTGATGAAGTTTGCTTCTCGAGTTCTTTCCCTTAATTATAGTGCATCTGGGTGTGAGAGGAATTGGAGCACTTTTGAAATGGTTAGTTCTTAAAATAATATTTAAGTTTAAATGTTAATGATTGCTAGTTTATTGAAATTTTGAACTTATATATTGATTGTTTTATTTGTGTATTGATATTGATTGTAGATTCATACGAAAAAGAGGAATAAACTTGAGCATAAGAGGTTGCATGCTTTAGTGTATGTGAAATATAATATTGCTCTAAAAGATAGGACTATAAGAAAAAATGCCACAATGATTGATCCTATTATGGTGGAAGAAATAGAGTCCAATGATGAGTGGATAACGGAAATAGAGGATCCCGTTCTTTCCGCCATTCCTAACTGCATGGCTTGAGGATAGAATAGAAGATCTCACATTGGATGAAGAGGCGGTAAGGAATGTGCCATTAGGTGCATATGAAAGTACCCTAATGAGTAGAGACAGCGGCGGATCCAGACATTTTTCTCAGCCAAGGCAAATCTCAAACCGGCCAGAAGATGAAGCCTCATACAGTCTTTGATATTTTTTTGGATAAGAAATTATGAACCCCATTTGGACTACAACTCCTTGTGTGAAGTGTCAAGTCATTTTTATTTTTATTTACACCATCGATTTATTATTTCTTGGGTCTGTTTGGACAATTAACTAGACTATTTGGACTGGGCCCTTGCTTGTATGAGTACTGAGTTGTGTCAACCATTTTTTTTCTTTTATATTAATATATATTTTTGAGAAACTATAGAGAGACTTTGAAAGGACGCCGTTCAAAGCCGTTGGTCAAGAAAAGAACAAACGTGTGTCGTCTTCTTCACCTTCCAACCCATGCTTTCCAGAATTTGCCCTTTTTTGCCTTTTTTCTGCAAACAAGCCATATAATCCTACATAAACCCAAAACTCAATCTAGGCAGGTGCCTAGACTCGCCCATTAGTGGATCTGCCCTTGATTAGAGATCCTCCTCGTGAGCTTTCTCCTCCTCGTGAACCAACTCTTCGTGATCCTACACCTCCTTGTGAGACTACTCCTTCCCTTGATGAGTCTATTGGTTTATACAAAGGAAATCTAGTCAAGTGGCATCTTCAAGTAAAAATCTATGCTCTTATAATTTTCTTAGCAACTTATTTGTCAACTCTATCATTGATTCTCTAAAACATTTATGTATAGGTCGAAGAAGTGCTCCAAGAAAATCCATGCATACTATTTAAGACATTTTGGATGCTAATAATGCTAGACTGAATCCTTATGATGACACTAATCCCCTATATGAGCATCATAGAGATGATGATGGTAGTGGTGGCAGTGGTGGTGATAGTTTGGATGGTGTTATTTTAGTTGATGAGGAGGAGGATGTCATTGCTTGATGTAGTAGATTTTAACAATTGTATTGTCTTTTGGGTTTTCAAGTTGTGTGGTTTATAACTTTGATTTCATTTTATGTTGATGAATTTGTTAAATCTTATGGAGTTAGACTTCTAGTTCTACTTGTTATTAAGGAATGACAATTGATGATGAGTTTTCTTAGTTATTCTGTGTTGTACTTATAAGTGCTTATATTTAAATAGTTTGTTTAAACATTTTATGTCGTAAGGCTTACGCCTTAATGTTTGAGGCTCTAACAAAAATGCCTCGACTTACGCTTTAGCCTTTTAAAACATTGTTCTTAACCATGACTACCATGCCTTTGGGATTGACTACTCTACTACAATCTATCCCGGCCTAGGGTAAATAGGCGGTCTTAGGATTATGAAAGAGATTCAAGACTCCCATGACCAAACACATGCCTATGGAGCAAAGCCAGAAAGACGCATTTTCAATTGCTTCGTTCTCACTAGGCACGAGTGATGAGACGATCATTTTAGGGTGGTTCCTTTGTCCAAAGATACTCTCCTGGATTTTTGCAATCAAATTACCATAAATGTATTTCAGGACAGCGAAAAACAGATGAAATGGTCATGTGCCAAGATAATACAAGATATTAATACGTCCAATATCCTACCAGGGTACCGTACCAGAATCTTAAAAAAAATAGATTACTTCTTGTATTGATCCAGGCACTACTATCGCTGTACATAGATCGGATAAGCCAGATGCAAATTACAACCCAACCTACTTGAACATAATGACGGAGGCAAATTTGGCATTTTAATCACTCGACCTAAATTTCAGCAACAACAGCCTTGTTATCACCATTTGATAAGTGAATAGCATTTTCACCATCGTGTACAACCATGGCCATTCCAGTGTCAGAGTCATCAGCTTCAGCCTCACCCTGCTTACAATGCATGTAAATGGGTCATGACAATTACATTGCGGAAATAAAGTTGATTTTGAAGAGCAATACAAATCCCCAGAAAAATGTCTGAGACATGAACAAACCTGTTCTCCAGCTGCCTGAGAATTACCCCGCAGTCTCTTTGAATTATCCCTCAAAACCCCCTGCAAAATTTGTGGCGGCAATTGTGAGAATTACCAAAGTCGCTGCTAGAGAAACAATAGTTGCAGATTAGAAGCTTAAAGCAGCTTTATGGGTAATGCCCAGAAAGTGTTTAGAGTAGTGCAACTAGAAACAGATGCTAGCAAATGTCAAATTAACTTTCAAATCCTAGAGTCAGAATATGCAAGTTGAGTTAATACATGTAAGCAGTAGTGGACCTAGGTTTTTATATATACGGGCATGATGTAAATTAGAAAATAATGATGTTTTTTTAATAAAAAGTGTTAAACAATATTTTATAAATGTCCATATCACTTTCACTGTAAATTTGGTGCAACATAGGGGGGAATAAAACAGTTCTAGATTATACTGGGTCCACCAGTGCCTGTGGAAATTTTAAGCATGAAAGTTTTATTTGCAAGTACTGCATATATTATTACTTATTAGATTCTAACTACTTGGATGTGCTCATCCACAAAATAAGGCTATCGCGAATACCATCTCTTGCATGTTCCAACATATATCTACCCATGTATATTCCATAAAGAAGAAAAGGTACAACGATAATAATTTATAAATACATCCAGTCCCACCAAATTCCAAAATAGCTATACGCAGACAGCATCCATGACCAATGTCTTGGCGTTCAGCTCACAGTCTCAGTTGCAGACTGCAAGACAAGAATGCATTCTCAACCCTATTAATTGTTTCCAGACAACATGCATGACTTAAAGTCTCCACATTATCAGTTGCAGATTATCACTCGGTCCGCAAAAAATTCAGACTGTTCAAGGAATGTGTAGTAATTCAGGGCAAAAACAAAATCAATAGTTCTTACACCTTCAGAAACCAACTCTACAGAAATATAACAATAATGAAATCAAGCAAGTAGCTCATAAGCGATACTAACCCTGTTTGCCCAGAAGAGACCACAAGCATTGCAAAGAGACCTTGGACCAGACGGACCACGCCGCATCATTGGCGTGCACTTTGAACTTGTTCCACAATGCGTGCATCTAGACACACAGACAAAAATTGCAAATAATGAAAGGTCCCACCAAAAATATGAAGGTAACATATAAATGTATATACATATAAAAGAGTACATAAAAGGAAGGACTATATAGTACTAAGCCTACTCACGAGGTTTCAGCATTGTTGTCATCTTGCCTTGTCTCTTGGCCAGAATCCCAGCTGTAATCTCCATCTGACTTTTTGGAAGAAGTAAATTGCCCCTTGTTACGCTGCATCCTGAGGTAAGACATTGATAAATGACCTAAGCATGTATTGTAAGACAAATTGAAGTAGTGGAGATAGAGATGTAATAATGAGCAACATAAACTGAACTAAGCGTCACCCTAGAGCAGTAATGAGCAACACAAGAACAAAGCAAGGCAAGATGCACATCATTTGCTATAATTAAGCTATGATAACCAAGTCATAATCCCAAATTAATGGGGTTGGTAGATAACTTCACTTTAAGAACTAAACTAAGAACATAGACACAGAGGACAATACGGTCTAGTCAAGCCATTTCTTTGAACGGAACTTTTCAACAGCTCCCCTGGGCAGGAAGAAGAAGAAGAAGAACTAAACTAAGAACATGGACACCGAGGACAATCCGGTCTAGTCACAAGCCATTTCTTTGAACAGCTCCCCTGGGCAGGAAGAAGAGAAGAAGGGTTATATGCCACAATCATATATGTTAAGGAATCTGCATATCAACACCCAGTGGCCCATAAAGCAAAAGGTTTAAGAGATTGTGAAATGCAACCATACAATTTTGTCAGATAACACAAAAGCTGTAGAAGCCCAAACCCATTTCTATCATTCTTGACTCATATCTTTCTTCTTATAATTATTAACCGCCACCTTCCTAATGTAGGTTTCCTGGGAATTAGTGTGCCTAATAATGAGTTAGGTTGAGACCTCCATCTATTTGAGTAAAGCGATAGCCCTCAATGGCATCAACCCATACTAAGTTTTGTCTTTAGTAACATGTGGATTGTAAAATTGGGAGTGCAATATTCAGTTCCCTAAAATAAACACAAAACACTCAACACACCATACTTCTCCCATATACTTTTTAAGCATGCATGACGTAACTTGCATGAACTATCCAGTCAACTGCATATTATCTTAGTACTTATTGATCTCCCATCATCATCCTGTTGGGTTTTCCAGACGCATGTGGTTTTCCTAGTATGTTTCATGTTAGAGTATGGGGTCCCAATAAGGGAGGATATCCTTATTGATGAAGTAATCCTTGTTGATTACAGAGGAGGCATTACTGCCTATCACTAATAGGATTAGGATTCCTATTTGGTGAAGAGATCTGATATCCTTATGGATATATAAGGATGGGGTCAGCTCTAGTTTATGTATCGCAGAACAAAGAGCAAAGGTGTTCCATTCTCGGTTAGAAGGTGAGAGAGGGCAGAAAAGAGAGTCCTTGTTTTCTTATTCTTTCTTGTGTACCCATTATTAATATAGTGGAAGAGTGTTTTTTGTCAGTGGATGTAGATAAAGTTTGCTGAACCACCTTATATCTGTGTTCTTGTGTCTTTTCTCTGTGGTCTGTTTCTTTTGGCTTGCTGTGCAGTTTGTGGTTTCTTGACATATCTATAGGCCGATATCACAACAGTGGTACCAGAGCTTGGGTGGTCTGTAGATACAGGTTTGATTCGGCATGGTTGGTGTTGTCATGATGGAACATAATGGCTATACAGCCCTATTGTCACGGGGGAGCTTCTTATGGTTCAAGAATGTCAGTATGTTGGTGACAACGGACATGATTGGTTCGAGCATACTGGTGCAAGTTATCATGTTACTTCCAACTTGGAGCCCTTTAATACATACAAAGCATGCGACTTGGGGATGTTAAAGATGGGCAATAAATGCTGGTCCAAGATTTCAGGAATGGGGGGCATTTGCATCGAGATTGATCTTGGTTACCATATGACATTGAAGGATGTGAGGCACGTTCCTGATCTGTGTCAACATACTGTCTGCAAGTGTTTTTGACAGACAAGGTTTCCACTAGCATATTGGTGATGGAAAGTGGAAGCTTCCAAATGGGTCATTAGAGGTTGTTAGAGGAGGTATTTGTTGTTCCTTGTACAAGACACATAGTTTGGTATACAAAGATGACTTGAGTGCAATGGGTATTACTTATTCGGGCGTATGGCAACAAAGTGATGGCCAAATTAGGAAGAAAGGCGTTCTAGAAAAGAGGCCCCAAATTTCCTTTTCCAATTTGTGTTCTGGCCAGGAAAAAAATGGTTAAGGGTAGTTCCACCACTGGGGACATGGTGATGAGTTGTTCGAACAGTGGGAGCTCTAACCACATGATTCTGCATCAAGTCAGCTTGGGCGGACTCCTAGAGTCGCGTTGGTGTTCCTCCATGGTCTGGAGGGAAAGATTGGTGGGTTTTCCAGACCCATGTGGTTTTCCTAAGATGCTTCATCGTAGAGTATGGTATCCCACTAAGGAAAGAATATCCTTATTGATAAAGGTATACTTGTAATCCATATTGATTTATTGATTACAGAGAAGGAAGAGGCATTGCTACCTACCACTAATAGGATTAGGATTCCTATTTGGTGAAGAGATCCCTTATGGGGCTATATAAGAATGGGGTCAGCTCTAGTTTATGTATAGCAGAGACAAAGAGCAAAGGTGTTCCATTCTCGGTTAGAGGGTGAGAAAGGGCAGAAAGGAGAGAGATACGAAGAGAAGAGAGTCCTTATTTTCTTATTTTTTCTTGTGTACCCATTATTAATATAGTGGAAGAGTGTTTTTTTGTCTGTGGATGTAGGCAAAGTTTATTGAACCACCTTAAATCTGTGTTCTTGTGTCTTTTCTCTCTGTTTCTTTTGGCTTGCTGTGCACGTTGGTGGTTTCTTGACATACCTATAGCCCTCCCCCCCAAAAAACAAAAAGAAAACCAGAAATCCCATAAACGATTTCAGCTACACTCAAAAATGGACCGAGCTTCAAACTCAAATCTTTAAAAAGCAATAAAGTCTAGAAAAATAGCATGTATTTACCTCGGGGTTCTACTAAACTACTAAAGGTTTTCCACATTCAGTGTAGATTACAAAGTTAAAGGAAAGTTTTGGATGAATTGAAACGAGAGATGCTCAGGTTGATATAATTTGATTAGTTGCACATTTAATCATATGCCTGTTACCATAATTTAGGATTCTAATATAACAAAGCGTACCAATAAAGAAACTACAATCAGACTATACACATTATAATTAAGATATTATTTCTCTTCTCTCCAACATACATTATCTTGTCATCAAACTGAGAAAGTTATCCATGTGATAAAAAAAACAGATCTAGCATAAGTATCAAAGGATCCACATTCATTAAAATTAAAGCTGTATAGTTTTTCCCTTCAGTAAATATTGATCAAGCAGCAAGTGTAAATAACAGTTGCTTAAAATAACTTTGGGCATTACAAATGCAATATAAACAAAACTAAAATTCCCACATTCAAGAGGAAGAGTAAACCAACTATGAGTATTGACATATGTCCTCAGAATGATATTGTCTCGTTAAAAATGTTCACCATCGGATCAACTAGTTCAGCAATTTGAGCAGAAAAATCACCTGAGTGCAACTTCCTGACGGACACTATATCTGACTTTCTTATCAAAGTTTCGTTCTTTCCTCTTTTGACGGAACCTATTTAACGACGCTGCTCTATGAGGCTGAGTACAGCCTGCCGGAAACACTGTTATGGCCTGCACATAGCCGAAAATACATGAAAAAACACACTCAGCGCTATAAAACTCTCCAATTTGAAAGCTTTCCATTCTATGAACATACCCTCTGGTTCCGCATTGCCATGTCACCACCTTGATTAAAAGAAGATGATTCCGAGCCCCCCAGCAGTAATAGCACATCTTGAACCTTCAAAACCACGTCCAATTTCACAAAATTTTAGCAACCAAAATACACTAAATTGAATCGAAAAGTTATAATCCAATCCAACTCAATTGAATTCAATTCAATGCAACAAATGCCCATACTTTCCAAAATCACAGAACCTCTAATTTCGACAATTCACACATTGGAAAAAGCCCTAAAAATCAAATTGGTATACCTTTTCGGGGGTAACAGAGTCAAAGACGTAGACTTGGCCGCGAAACGAGAGCGTGAGCTGACTGGAGCCCTCATAAGGAATAGCCATGTCGAGGTCGGTGTTTCCGCCGTGAATGTACGCGTCGGAGGTGGCCTCCTCGACGACAACGCCGCCGTCCTCGAGCGTGTGGCCTTCGTAGTGAATGTGTGCGTTGTCGATGGACTCGGCGCCGGGCGCGTCGTCGTCGTTGGCGCCGCCGGCGGGGATCTGGTTGTGCATGGGATGGGCGTGGCCGTACATTGGGTTCGGGGAATTCGACCTAATGGGTTACTGAGGCATTACAGGGAGGGAGAAATGTGTGGGGGGCAAAACCCTAACCCTAACCCTAATTTGGAATCCCTAATTGGTTGAGGGGTTTGAGGTTTGAGACATGAGGGAAGAGGAGTGAAGAGGAAAAGAGACGAGGGAGAGGGACGGTTGAGACTTCAGATGGGATTGAACCGAAGGTTCTGCGCAGAGAGAGAGTATGGACCCTCGTATGAGTAAATAACCAACACAAATTGGCCCTCTCAATGTCTATAATTACAAATATTGCCAAATTTTAAAAAATAATTTTTTATCCAAAAGAAGATAAATTTATATATTCCCATTTAGATACGGAGAAATTGGGACTGGAGAGGTTATACGAGATAATAGTGGTTGTTGGACGAGTGACTTCATGGTAAATATTGGCTCTGGTGAAGTGTTGCAGGCTGTGGTCTGGGGTTTGTTTCATGATCTGCAGCTGGCTCTTAGCTTGAATATTTATAGATTGGAAGTGAAATCTGATTCAACAATTCTTGTTTCTCTTGTTAATAATACTGATATGAGCCTTCATCCTTTAAGGACTCTCATCATTAATTGCAGCAATTCAGCTTTTCTCAATTGACATTCAGCTTTTCTTAGTTGACGCAGATCCATCGTAAGTGAAACATGACTGCTGACGTGATAGCCAAGAATAACACTCTTCATTCTAGGGGTGTTTACATTTTCCATGAAGCTCCAGTAATAGTTACTTAGACTATTATGGATGATTTGGATGGTGTCTCTACGAGTAAAATTATTAGGGCTAGCTTTGCTAGGTAGTTGTTTTGCTTTTTTCTCTAGGCCTTTGGCCTCATTCTCACTAAAAAATGCACATAATCGTTGTTCATCTCTTTCATAGTTTCATCAATAGGCCTGATGATTCTTTCTCTCTCAGGCATCTTTCCAATTATAGGTGGCAAGAGAATGAAGAACATCTTGTCAGTCGTTGAATCCAGAAGGCTTGCATATTGTCGGTAGTGTTCACCTGATCAGTAATTGACCAGGAGATTCAAGGTCAATTACTGATCAGGTGAACACTACTGTGCACATTGTAGAGTTCAATTTAACTATCCAGCCGTATCAGCTAAGAATTCATGGCTCAAGTGATGTCAATAAATCAATACATGCAAAGGGAGGATTTTGAATTCACTTAAGAGGGTTGTATCTACACCCAAGGTTAGCATGGTTAGTAAACAAAACATTGATTATGGTCAGAGATGTGTTGTTTTTATCAAAATACTCTTTTGATTTTAGAGAAAATTGCTGAAACGTACCTCAACTTTCTTTAACTATTAACTTTCGTATATGAACTTTGTAAACTATCAAAACCGTATTTCAACTTTCGATTCCTACCCATTTTTGATATCTAGGACCACTGACAGTGTTACCTCCGTTAACTTGTAAAAGGTAAGTTCGTCCATTCCTTGTGAGTCGATTCTTGTCATCACAACTTTCAATTGGTCATTGCTTTAGATTAAATGTCACTAGTAGAAAAAAAGACTTAAGTGACGAAAATGAAAATTTTTGTCACTTAAGTAACCACTTAAGCGACAAAATCTGATATGTCGCTTAAGCGATCACTTAAGCGACGAAATAAAGTATTCATCTCTTAAGTGAGACTCCTAAGCGACAGAAAATTTGCTTTGTCGCTTAAGTCTCACCTTAAGCGACGAAAAAATAGGTTCGTCGCTTAAGTGGTTACTTAAGCGACGACAACTAAAGTTTCGTAGCTTAAGTGTCTAGCAAAATTTCAAAATTTCACTGTCCCGCTTAAAATTTCAACCAAAAATTTTTAAACTACTCTCTCTCCCACTTCATCTCCCCCCACCTCTGTTCGTTTATCCTCTCTCTCCCCCACTTCATCTTCTTCCCAAACCCCCCTCTGTTCCTCGTTCTCTCTCTCTCCCACAGACCTCACTTCTTCAGTTCTTCTTCTTCTGAACCCAGCCACCTCTACTACTTCTTTTCCCTCACCATCAGTCCATCACCCAGCGCTCACTTTTTTCCTCTCCACCAGATCAGACCTCCTCCTCCATCACCCATCCCTCCATCCAACTCCTTCAACTCGACGTCGCCGCCTCCTAGAGTGGAACCCGTGTATTTATGTGAGTTTGCAGTGGTTCGGCTCGGTTTCGGATTCACGATGTGGTGGTACGTGGCGGCATAGGAGGAAGGAGGAGGCGAGGACGGCGTAGGAGGCTCGGTTTCCATTTATTTTGTAATGGAGGGCGCCAGTGGTGGTTATTTTTGTCGAGAGCTCGGCAGTGGGTAGAGGTTGGTGGTGGGATTGGTGGTGGCTGCGCGTGGTGGTGTTTGGGAATAAAAGGACAGAAAAAAAAGAAACTAAAAGAAAATAAAATAATATTTTAAATGTTTTTTTTAAAATATTGTATACACTATACCGACGACATGTTTTGTCGCCCTAGAGAACTATATTCGTTGCTTAAGACGTCAAGCGACGAACTGTGTTTTGTCGCTTAGGTGGATACTTATGCGACGAAATAGAATTTTTTGTCGTCTAAGTGCCTATGAGACCCGTCATATGCGACGAATCTTAAGTGACGAATTTTCTGTCGTTTAAGTTCTTAGGCGATAAATGACGGGGTTTAGGCGACAAAATGTACCCGTCGCTTAAGTAATTTTTTCTACTAGTGTGTAGTAATCAAAAACCCAGATTTGGACTAGAATGATTCATGCACTGACATTCGTCAGTAGCTATTCAGTTGTCAGGAGTAGAATGTTTCCTTTCATGACAGTAGCAACATTGGTTGGTTTCAAAGGATATTCCGTGTGCTGCGTACGGATATTCAACTATTCGTTTTGCTACGTACGGCTTGCTGTTACTGTGACTCTGTGTTAAGTACGACTGCTGCTACTGCACAGTGGTGATGCAGGCTGCTACTGCACAGTGGTGATGCAGGCTGTTACTGTGTGGTGCTACTTTGTGGTGGTGCTGCGTGTTGCTACTATGCGTCTTAGTAGGTAGTAGCAGCTATAATATCATCTTATTGAGCAATAGTGGCATCTTTGTAGGCAGTAGCAGCAATAGCATCGTCCTATTCGGCAATAGCAACCACGAGCATCTAAAGCAGCAACAGCGACAAGCATCCAATCTGGCAGAAGCAGCGACAAACATCCAATCTGGCAGTAGCAGCGATGAGCATATAATTCGACAGTAGCAGCGATAGACATCCAATTCAGCAGCAATAGCAGTAGAATATGCTAGGAATGGTAGTTTGGTAAAATATGTAATGACAAATGTCAAGTTGACATCAACTTATCCTAATTTGTTAATTTGTATATGTCTCAATGATATATGTCTTTGTAAACTGGTTGATAACTAAACTGTAATTTAATATTTTTTTCTTGTTAAAATTGATGTTTTACTAGGGTAATAAACTTATTATTTGGAGTAATAAACTTATTATATTTATTAAGTTTTCAGTAATATGATCAAGTATGAAAGTTATTGACGATAGTAATTTTTCACACTTGATGATTTTAACATTCTGTAATGAAGTATGAAAATTATTAGGGTAGTAATTTTTCACACTTAATGATTTTTACGTTATGCACCTAAAAGTTATTAAGGGTAGTAATTTTCCATACTTTATGATTTTAATGTTCTGTAACCATGTATGAAAATTATTAGGGGTAATAATTTTTCACACTTGATGATTTTTATGCACCCAAGAATGAAAGTTATTAAGGATAATAATTTTTCACACTTGATGATTTTAACGTTCTGCACCTAAGTATGGAAGTTACTAGAGATAGTAATTTTCTACACTTGATGATTTTAACGTTTTGTACCCAAGTATGAAAGTTACTGGAAGTAGTTCACACTTTAGATTCCGATGACTGGGGCCCGGGGTCCGATGACAAGAGTCAGGCGAACTGTGACCAGAAACCGGCGGCCGGAGTCCATGAGTTTCCGGTAAAGTCTTTTCTCTCTTCAACTTTCTCTCTCTATGCATGTTTAAGGAATGAAATGTCAAATTGTATTAAAATAATATAACTTTTTTACAGTTGTAATAAAGATTTATTCATTTGAGCACAAATAAAGGTACATTGCAATGGAATAGGTTCTAACAAAAATTGTTATTAGAATAAACAATGAGGGAGTGAAATTAGTACTAAATTGACATTTTGTGTTGCTGAAATGTGTATTTTCAGTGTAACTTGAGTCACTTGACCGCAGACTATCTTGCTAAACCCTATATCATTAGATTGAGGTCGTTTTCATCTATTTATGCTATTAACCTGCGCTCCCCTCTAGGCGCTTCAACAGCTCTCTTCGTGCTTGTGATGAGCCAAGTACCCATTTAGCCATCTTTGATCATACCTTCCAAAAGCACAGAGATTCTGCCTTATTGTATTTCCCGGTAAAATTGTGTACAGATACATGGAAAATCACCCCTAGCTCATGTAAATTTTAGGAGCTTCTGTACTTTCAGCCCAAAACTATGAAACTGTAGACAGCCGGGTGAGGAAAAAGGAACTTGCTTCCTTTGTCAAAAGACTTCAATCTTTTAAGTGAAGAGCAGCTTCAGCCTGCACCGCATGATCCACGATGGTATCATCTTCTGCACTTCTGCTGCACATGGATGCTCTCCAAGTGTTAGTCAGGGTTATTTATCTTTCACATGCTTTTCCGAAGATAAATATCCGCATCTGACAAATTTTCCTTCATCTTCAGTGGTTTTACGAGTTTACAAACTAATTTTCTCATTTCTGCTCCCAACTCAACTGAGAATGGAAACATGCACTGTCATGTAGTCTCAGTCATTTTCAAGGAGTCTCCTTAGAAAGTAGAAACCAACATGTTGTCATTAAATCCATCCTTAAAATCCTCAAAGGGTGAGTCTTCACCAGAAGAATCACTTTCTACAGGAGAGGTGTCCCTCGGTGATGTTGGAAGAGATCCTCTATGTTGCGAGTATGAAACTTACACAGACAAAAGAATGGTTCAGCCTCAATGTTCAATGCTTGTGTACAAGCTTCTTGAAGGAAATAAAAGCAGTGGAGAAAGGTAACAAGTACCCACATAACACAAAACAATAAAATGTTAAATAAATAAATATTTAAAAATTAAAAAAATAAGTTGTAACCTTTTCTTGCATGGAACTTCTTCGTGTGCCGCCTGATAAGCCTCTTAGCTTTTGTTATAGTGAGCTGCTTAACAAAGCGAGAAAACTCTGCCTCACTTTCACTCCAATCTCCTGGGAAATCATTCTCAGCTTCACCCCTCATAGTCCGCAGCACGAATGCCTTGGCCTTACGACGCTGAGTATTGAAAAGGCCTCTGATGGATGTGACAAATCCATCACCTGCTCCATCAATGGGACGCTTGAGGAAGGTTATTGGATGCTGCTCAGACTGTCCTGGCTGGCCTTCATTGTCGCTGAAATTAAGCTTACTATCGGGAACCGCTGATCCACCGGACTTGTCTTTAAACTTCTTACCCTAAAAATTGGTGAAAAGAAGTCCTTCAATGAAATGGCAAATGCCCTGGTAAATTTTAATTAAAGCAAATGGAATCAAAATACGACAATGGTCAGTAAAAATCTGAGCTATTTGCTCACTAGGTTTGCACAAATGAAGATGTTTTGGTGGAAGTAATTGAAGCAGAAAACTAAATTATGAAGTAAGTCGGAGGGGGAGAAATTTCTCAGACTGGATCAATGTTCTAAATATCAGGATATATCGATGATATATCGCCGATTTATCGGTGATATTTAGAATCCGAGAGGATAAATGATATATCGGTTAAATTTATCGGTCAACGACATATATCGGTTCAACTCCCGATATATCGGGTCAAACCGAGTTTGACTCGATATACGTTGAGTTTTTTTTTAATTGGGCTTAGTTTTTTTGATTGGGCTCAGTTTTTTTTAATTAGGTTCAGTTTTTTTTAATTGGGCTCTGTTTTTTTAATTGATACGTTTAGGGTTCATCTCAACCCCAGATTGCTTCAGTTCCTCTTTTTCATTCTTCTGTTTTCGTTGATCTCTTTATTCTGGTTTATAGCTGGTTTTGTTGATTCAAATGATCAATCCAAAACGCCTATAATTTAAACCCTTCCAGGTATGGGTGGTTGAATCAAAGGAGGACAGAGGTATTGCCCACGGTTATTGAACAACCTACCTCTTAGTCTCCTGTTTAAGATCCCTCCAAAACGAATACAAAAATCCTTAGACTACAATCCTTAGACTATCCAACAACACCACAATCAGAAGAAAAGATCGAGTTTTTACCTTGAAGCTTCCTCCTCTGTTTTTCCGGCAAACCTCCTCCGACGGAGCTCCGCTGGCCTCCTCCTCCTTCCTCCTCGCTCCTGGTGGCCCTGGGAGCTTCCTTGCTCTTCAAATGCTCTGGATCGACTCGACCTCCCTCGCACAGTGTTCTCGGGTCGTCCTCCCTCTGCTGGGCGGCGCTGGCAGCGGCGCTGGCGTCGCTGGTGGCCTGGGCGAGGTCGCCGGGGCAAGGCGAGGCGAATGGTGGCGGCGGTGAGCGTCGACGCGCGCGGATGGAGGGAGGGGCTGGCTGCTGGGTCGAGAGCAGGAAGGAGAAAGTCTCGATGAGGGAGAGACAGAAAAGGAAAGAGAAGGAGAAAAGAAAAAGAAGGAAGAAGAAGAAAAAGAGCGGTGGAAGGAAAGGAGAGGTGGAGAGAAAATGGGAAGAGGATAAGGAGATAAGGAGATAAGGTTTTTAAAGAGAAATCAACGGTCACGATTCGATGATCGAATCAACGACCACGATTCAATCCCACTTTCAAAATAATTTACCAAACCAAATTCTTTTTCGAAAACTCATTTAAAAACAACCGAACGTCAATTTAAATCGTAAAAGTCGTACGAAAAATACGTGAAGTACCGGAAAATATTCCGTAAATACTTTCACGCATGTGGCGACGTGTGTCCTAACGTAAAAACGTTGGACAAAAATTTACGACGTACTGAAAAGTAATCGGAATTAAACCCTAAATGTGTCGAAAAATTAAATAAAATTATCGGGGTCTCACAATTCTCATTGTCCGAAGTGGGTAGTGAAATACCACCCTTGAGAGTGAAATCTGTGAGAAGAGCTTTATGAAGATGATTTTGTCTCGGAAGATGAGGATGAAGATAATGGGGATGATGAGTTTGAGTTTGAATCCGATGATGATAGAGTTTATGATGCATGATCATCTCAATCTATCTTGTAAGCACCTATTTTTATTAGTTTGTATTTAGTAGTTAATATTATTTATGTATTTTCATTGTTAAAACAATCAAATGTTTTTCTTTTTCTAGTTTAATTGGTACATTTTGAAATATAAGTTTTAATTTCTCAAGCATTTTGAAGTATATGTTTATAAATATATTAAATTTAATTAAAAATTAGCAAATCCGATATATATTCGATATATCCTTATTTTACAAAACCGATACGATGTCGATAACCGTTATTTAGACTACTGGACTGAATTTGCATGAATAGTAGGGAATACTATCAGAAAGTATATATAGACTTCAGGACCCCCAGATGATGTGTTTCTTAACACGTGAAAAGAGTCTCCGCCAAGTACCAGTAAACTCAATACGGTGAAATGTATCCATTAGCAACTTGAGATCATTGACGACAAATCTTGATCCTTCATAGGTCACGCATAGCTCAACCTGGAAAAATAAAATATTAACGGATATACAAACATTAAACTGTAAGATGACAGATCAAGAACAGAACCAACCTGGCTTATCTTGATATTGTGGAACTCCATCATCTTTCGAGGTCTGCCAGCTTTTTTTTCTTCTTGTGACTTCAGTACCTTATTTTCCTCATGGGATGACCTGCCAGATTTCGGATCTTTCAATTTAATCTTAGAGGATTCATCTTGTTCAATAGACCCAAGAGGCCCACTAATGCTCTGTAAGACAAGTTCAGTAGCAACTGATTCTGCAACAGTCTCTTCCCATGATCTGTCAAAGGAGGATGTTCTTAACTCAGGGTTTACACCACCTGCAGTGGTTGCTTTACTTTGCAACTTTGTTTCCTGCAGATAGAAAATATTCAAAAGAAAACTATCAAGAAAAATGCAGTTTCTTATGAGCATAACAATGAGACTGCATCCACTAACTCAGCGAAAATATTCCAGAAAAGGCACAGTTATGTACCAGCACAAAAAAGAAGAAGAAGAAGAAGAAGAAGAAGATGAAAATATATTCCCTTCCACATAACACATACCAAGTTCTCATGTACAGCGGGTCAAAGTGGCCGGCATGAAAGCTAAGTAATTACGAGATAGCTGCTTACATATGACCATTAGTTTTCCAATAAAAATTGCAAACCCTCGTCTTCTTCCATCAGTTATAGTATAATAGTAGGGAACCCGGTCATTATAACACAACAACTTGGTGGGAGAAGGAAGTGTTCGGCGTTGGGTAAAAGTGTTTCAATGGCTGTCCTCTGGGTCATTTAGATGGCAAGGTGCAGAGAAAGTATGAGAGAAATATTTAAGGTGTTGAAACTAGGGAGGGTTATGTTAATCCATTTACAAGAAGAAAAAAAAATTACCTCAAAAAGTTCCAGAGGAGAACTTCCATCCTTGGGAGCTCCCTGCTTTGCATCCACTCGAAGCATAAATTTTCTGTAGCCAAAAACAAGAGCATATAATTCCCAATCTTATAAGTCAACATGTGAGCACACATGATTCCTCATACGCATAAGAATGTAAACGAAGCACAAAAAAAATTTAGGATCTCCCAATAACAAAAGCTCTCAAACTAAAAAGTCCTGCAATTCCTAAACGTTTGATAAGGAAACTAGTCTGAGGCAAGTTTCAATTTAGTGAATGCATATGGAATTTCCCCGGCAAATCATGCCTGTAATGGGTACAATCTAATTTGAAACGTAAATTGGATTTCTGAGGGCGACTGACTACGAGAAAATTTTGGACATGCAATTTGGAAAAAGGTGGATAAAAGGTAAGGGCTCATAACGTTATGCCTTCTTTCACTTGAAGAAAATGAGAGCTACCATCTCAACAAAAAATAAAAAATAAAAAAGAAGAGGAGTAGGAGGAGAAGTGTGGAATAAAGATGAAATTTATAAAGATTGGTTCATAAATAAAAACTACTTAGAAACACATTTAAATCCTGACAAACAAATTTGAGAAGCTTTAAACTAATCTCTTTACGCATTGTGAAAACAAACAAAAACATGGTAGGACTATAAAACGAAAATACAGTAAGGTCAAGGGATGTTTCAGGCAGAAAAATAATTTTATATATATATATATATATATAAGAAACCACATAAAATTTCAAGAAATAAATAAGTATTCTAAGGAAATTGAAAAACTTAATCAAAATGCCAAACCTCTGATGACCTTCGAAATCCAATTTATAAAAAAAAGGTTAATTAGAAAAACATCCTTTTTACGGTTACATTTTTTCAATAACCATTTATAACAAAAAAACATAAGTACCTTAAGATTTGTACCATGAAGACTTACTTATATTGGATATAAAAAGTTTTAAGTTCTAGCTTCAAGAACAAAGCATGGAACCATTCATTTATTTCCCCTGTGCCTTTTGGGCCTCCACTTAACAAAACCAAACAATACAAAAACAATGAAAGGTTCCAATTCTTAAGAAGCGCAGTGCTCACCATGTCATTGATCTCAACCTCGGCAAAAGATTTACCATCAACAATCATGCTCCAAACCACTTTGTTGATTTGCAAAGATATGCGCATAGCATAGGATGGACTTTTATTCTTTTCCTTTTCCATTAGTCGTAGCTGAGCAGTCTTATGTAGAGCCATTCTCAATGATGCATATGCAGCTTTCCGAGATTTTTTAGAATTAACCAGCTCTCTCTTTAGTCCAAAGGAGACAGCTCATTAGTTAATATGATGAGCGCTGAAAAAGAGCTACGGCAAATACAAGGATGGGATGAAAAGAGGAGAGGCAGCAGTAGTATCATGAGAATATGATAGATCATTTTAATGTGCTCTTCACAGTTAAAAACTAGATTTCAGTCAATCTAAGTTCAGAGCTTTAAGCTTCTTCACGCAGAAAGAAAATAGTTTTAAGCCTTAGAATCCAATAGTGCAAAACTTTCAAAATCCAGTGGTACACGTATCATGTGCAACATTGACTCTCTGAGTAACATCTGGAACACTACTGTAAAATTTTATTCTGTATTAGAAAGTGATACCAAGGTACTAAGCAGTCTGTACTTTGAAGCAGACTGGCACAATATTTACCAGGCTCTTGAGACTTTTCGAACACAAATGTTAATGATAAAAAAAGAAATAGGTAAAACAGTGAATGAAAGGCAAGATGTTCACATGGCTCTTGAGACTTGCAAATATAGATGTCTTCCAAAACAAAAAAATACAGGAACCAGAAAAAAAAATATTGAAAAACACCACCACAATTATATTGTCATAGTCACCAACAATAACAAAGTCACCAAAGGTTCTCTACAAAATTTGTTTCTCACCAGTTTAGATCTTGTACAACTTATCATCCACAGGTCCCCTTCCTTTTCTAGATTTAGGTCTCCAGTGGCATCACACTGAAGAGATAACTTCCTTATGTCCCCAAGAATCAATCTCTGGTCTGGTTCTTTTTTCTCAAGTTCCACTTTTGCAAGTTCCACCTCTTCAACACCATCAGGAACCACCTCGTCTGACTCCTCCACATCTTCATCATCTTCAGCAGGTAGTGACAGACTACTTTTTCTAGGCCTGGATCACTTGCATAATTCTAGTCAATTTGAAGAATCCCATGACAATAGAGTTTTAAACAACTTTATAATAGTATTTTTAAACTGCATTTAGTGATAAGCTTATTACAACAAAAAAACACACACAGACACACAGTAAGGAAAGTGGACTAGGACTCCATAGAAAAAATAAGCAAATGTAAACAATTAGGGAAACAAACAAAAGCCAAATCAGCCTAGAAAGAACCCTAAACTACAACTGCTTTCCAATCAACAACAATTGAGGATAGAGTAATCTTTATACTCAAAACCAACTGTCTTGAAAAGTTCTTCTAACGCTGCACCAGAGTTTAGGCTAAAAATATCCTATCATTGCCTTCCATTCTACAACCCCCTCACAGCTCACACTACACCCCCTGAAGCATTTTTTCCTTTTTCCCGTTGCAGCAAAAAGCTTTCAACTAACAATAAATCCTCCCCCAGGGGCACCCCCAATCAAACCTGCCTCCACCTTGACCTTGGGGAGAACCTTTGCTTTGCATAAGAAATATTGCTGGATAAAATCAGGAATGCAAGTATCTTGATAGCTTGAACAGTCTTTGAAAAAGCATTCAACAGTTAATACCCGCTCAAAAAGCTTCACAAATATCTTACTTCCTCCCATAAAACACTACCATCTGATAACAGAACGCCAATGGGCTCATTCCAGGGGACATGTGATTCCAACAGCTTCTATATCAGCCGCCTAGAACCAGCTTCAAATTCCAGCCATCTTCATGGTACCCATATTTACTTCTGATTAAGAAAAGTCACAGGTAATCCTACACAACCACTTCCATTTTCAAAACTGCAAATGACTAGGGACTTTGTAAATAACAAGCTATCTCCATCTTCTTTTGATAAAAATACTCGCATTTATTATAAAGATAGAGAGGATAATCCACTAACGCTACCGCCGTCTATTTAATACCAGTTTCAAAACCTCAACCTTACTTATCAACAAATGAAGTACCGCACGGTCCACAACCCTTATAATGTCTGCATTTTCTGTTTCACCTTTGTTTGCTTCTTATTTTCGGTCTGATTCTGTTTTACCTTTCAGTTTGGGAAAAGTTGCTGCAACTGTTTGCAGTATGATTCATAGGGAATAGTAAAGTACATAACTCGCCCTTTGTTATTTAACCATTCTAGTGGGCTATTGAACAGGGGGGAGGATAAAAAAATAAAAAAATAAATAATTAAAAAGAGGAGATATACTTTCTCAGGAGAACTGGATTTAACATAATGAAATGTTCCGTCTTCAGAATGAGAGAGAGAGATCCTTACATGGCGTCATGAACATATTTTTCTGTGTCTCTACATGTTAAATGATATGCAGTAAACCACAATAACTTTGTAAAAGAAATATAAAATTAAATAAGTATAAATTAAATTATTTACTCGGGAATGAAAAGAATATAATTTAGCTGAATAATATTCATTGATAATCAGAGGAATATATATACAGGAATGTCTAGAGTTAATTAGGAAAAAATCCTTCTGTTGTGTATTCTGCAAGGAAACATATATACACAAATCTTTATATTCCTAACAAGGAAGATATTCCTAATTCATAGAAGATATTGCTGATCTGACAGATACTTTCTTTACACTCCCCCTCAAGTTGGAGAGTGGATATCCTGCACTCCCAACTTGCGTATCATAGGAATAAAAGTGTCCTTCCCCAAAGCTTTGGTCAAAATGTCTGCCAATTGACGTGATGAGCTCACGAACTTCATAATAACAGAACCATCTAGGATCTTGTCCCTGATATAATGGCAATTCATCTCAATATGCCTGGTACGTTCATGAAAAACAGGATTCGCTGCAATGTGCAAAGCCGCTTTATTATCACAGTACAATGAGGCAGGTTTTTGATGCATTATATGCCGAGGTCTTTGAGCAAATATCATAGCCAAGTCAGTTCACAGCATGGTCCCTTCATAGCGCGATACTCTACTTCGGCAGATGAAAGGGACACGGTCTTCTGACGCTTTGATCTCCAGAAAATTAATGAATGATCGAGAAATACACAATACCCTGTAGTAGAACGCCTAGTAAGTGGGCAACCTGCCCAATCTGAATCACAAAATGCCCTTAACTGAAGGTCATTTTTGGAGGAGAAGAAGAGGCCTTGACCCGGCTCATTCTTGATGTAACACACCACTCTCAGTGCTGCCTCCATATGAGTTTTTCTCGGCTGATGCATAAAACGACTTAACACATGGACCGCATAAGTAATATCCGGCCTTGATACAGTCAAATATATTAATCTTCCAACCAATCTCCTATAACGACCTTGATCCTTAAGCAGATCACTCCTATCAAATAATTTCAAATTGCGTTCCATTGGTGTGTCAATAGGGGCTGCTCCCAAAAGTCCTGCATCTTCAATAATCTCTAAAGCATACTTTCGTTGGGAAATAAAGATACCACTCTTAGAACTAGAAACCTCAATGCCAAGGAAATATTTCAGATCACCAAGATCCTTGATATGAAAGCGGCTATGCAAAAATGTTTTTGTTGCAGCAATACTTTGAGAATCATTCCCAGTAATCAGTATATCATCAACATATATCAAGAGAACAATATAGGACTTGCGTTGCTTTCTAGTGAAGAGAGAGTAATCTGCTAGAGACTGTACAAAGCCTGCAGGACGAATGACTTTTGAAAATTTAGCGAACCATTGACGAGAAGCTTGCTTTAGGCAGTATAATGACTTGTGAAGGCGACAAACTAAGTCCTCCCCTTGTCGCCGAAGCCCAGGCAGTGGGGACATGTATATTTCTTCTTGTAAGTCCCAGTGTAGAAAAACATTATTGACATCCATTTGTTGCAGGGACCATCCCCTGGCGGCAGCCAAAGCAAGCAAGCAACGGACTGTGACAATTTTGGCTGTGGGAGAGAAGGTGTCCTCATAGTCAATTTCTTCGAGTTGGGTGAAGCCTTTGGCGACCAAGCGAGCTTTGTAGCACTCGATGGAGCCATCAGAGCGGTGCTTGATCTTATAGACTCATTTGCAGCCAATCGACTTCTTTCCTGCAGAGAGTTTAGTGAGGGACCAGGTGTCATTAGTCTCAAGAGCCTGTAACTCCGATTCCATGGCTGCTTGTCACTCAGGGTGAGCAGCAGCCTCCACATAAGTTTTAGGTTCTATAATGGCACTGAGTTGAGCAACAAAATGTGTATATGCAGGTGTATATCGATGATAAGAAACATAGTTGGCCAATAGATAACGTGTACCTTTCGCATGATCTGGAGCCAAGGAAGACTACTGAACAGAGTAAACACGCGAGTAGACAGAATCAGAGAAGCGGACCGGTGGTGCAATATGGCAGCTGGAGCGGCGGAGCGGATTTGGTGGTTCAGTTGAGATTGTAGGAGTGGGCTCAGGTGGAGGGACAAGCTCAGGCGGAGGAGCAAGCTCCGGTGCTACCGAAGAGGATAGAGTCAGGGCAGGCGCCGAGGGAGGACCAGACAGTGGGTCTGATAGGAGAATAGACTAGGTGATTGATTTTGGACGTCGAGAGTATGTGTGGAAGGGGAACCGGGGCTAGCGGAGGAGAAACAGGCTTCGGTGCGGACGATGATGGTGATGATGATGGTAAGGGAGGCGTTGATGGTGGCAGCGGTGTTGCAGATGGGGGTAGTTGTGATGGTGGAGGTGGGGTTGCAGATGGGGAAGGGTGGGATGGTGGGTGATTGGAAGGAAGAGTAGAACGATATAGAGATCATGCAGAGGATGAGAGCACAGTAGGAGGATCGAAATAAAAATCAATGGATGAAGGAAGTGAAAGTGGGCCTGAACTGGGTTGGACTTTTGAAGGAATAATGAGATTGGGTTGAGAGAGGCATACGGAAAAATCTGTTCATGGAATACAACATCCCGGCTGGTGAAAACTCGTTTTGTTGATAAATTGAACAGTTTGTAGTCTTTCTGTCCAACAGGATAACCAACAAAAACAGATGGCATGGCACGATGATCAAATTTATGTGATGGATGGACGTTAGTTGCATAAGCCAAACATCCGAAAACTCGAAGATGAGCATAAGAAGGTGGTGTGGAGTAAAGCAACTCAAATGGTGTTATGAGAGAGAGCAAAGGGGAAAGTATTCGATTGATGATATGAACAGCACATTCCCCCTAAAATGCGGTAGAGAGGTGGGCATGAAATTTCAAAGCACGTGCTACTTGCAAGATATGACGGTGTTTGCGCTCCACAACCCCATTCTGTTGGGGTGTGTAAACAAAAGAATGTTGGAAGATGACACCGTTATCATGAAAAAAAGAGCAAAATGAAAGAAATTCCCCACCATTGTCACTTCGAAAAATTTTAATGCGAGAGTCAAATTGTGTAGAAGTATAGGTGAAAAAACGTTTAATGAGAGGTTGGGTTTCATCTTTGAAACGCATTAGAAAAATCCATGTGAAACGAGTAGAATCATCAACGATAGTTAGAAAATAGTGAGAGCCACAAAGAGAAGGATATCGATATCGTCCCCAAATATCACAATGAATAATCTCAAAAGGTTTAGTCGAAGAAATAACGCTGATAGCAAAAGGTAAACGACTCTGTTTAGCCAAAGGACATACATGGCAAGCATTATTAAATTGAATGGGAAAATCCAAAAAATTCTTAGCAATGAAACTTAAACGAGAAGGTGATACATGCCCAAGTCTATGGTGCCAAAGATCGGTGGAAGAGATGGTGAGGTTGCAAGTTGGTTTGTTTGGTGATGGTTTTTCCGCCTCTAGCGCCGTTAGGTAGTATAGTCCGTCTTGGTGTTTACCCAAAGCAATCATCCTCCTAGTAGTTAGATCCTGCAAAATACACCAGTATGGGTAAAAAGTCACCGAACATGTAGCATCCCGGGAGGGGAAACTACAGTGGCCACGATTTTAAGCCAATAAGAAGCCAACACGTCCGAAGGACGTGCCAACAACTTATTAACCTAAAGTCGTAGGCTTTTTAGTAGTAAAATAAAATTTAAACTTTAACTTGAGTGGCACCAAAAGAAATTCTTAAAACATTCATCAGAGATTTTCCAATTTCGCGGAAGGTGGTTAAATTGAAGGGTCAATTAAAAACTTTAGCGACAACAATAAAGATATACAACAAGGTTTATGAATTAGAGTGACACCTTTACTGTTTATGTAAAATTCTCTGGTATATGACTCGAAGGGTAAAACCATAAAAAGTGAGTACAGCTTGGACCAAATATCGAGAAAGAAATGAGGCTCCACACACAGCTCTCTCCATCTATCCTGTCACAGTACCTGCAAACATTCTGTTGTAGGGGTGAGCGTCGTCCTCGCGTGCTCACATATAGGCCCACCAATGATAGGTTTGAAAACCATAAAACCATATATATACATATTGATTTGAGCTCTTGATAAAATCATTTAGAAAATCCTTGGCACACAAAAACATCATTTCATATCTTTAGGAAAACAGTGCAGTATGCTAAAACAGTGGCCCAAAGCGCTCAATGAACAATACAGCCTGCAGAGCTTCACGAATCTCTGTGACCGAATCCCGGGTTTGTCTATACAGCAAACCGGGGCCAACTACCTATGCGTCTAAAGACGAATAGTAACGAGAGTGTCCATTTACTGCTAATGCCCAACAAATCTCTCGTAGCAGCACACCGCACTTACGTCTCGCTTAACTCTGTACGAGACGAGCGTAAGTGGGATAATTAAAATAAACAGGGCATTGCCCCTCCGGAGGTTCACGGTCATCGACACCGTTGGAGTGCTATATACTAGGTCCCGTCACTCTTAGGTCACGCACCAGAAATCAGGACAACGGTGCTCAACATATCACATCATCATATAAAAATCATTTACGTCTAGCCTCGGGTTTTCTTGGTCCAATCATAAATCATTTATCCTTTAATATAAAGAAAACTTCCCGAGACATCGACCATAAGCATACACAAAATCATGCACTTTCTCATATATATACAAAATCACTACCAAAGGGGGTTCAGATTCCCTACCTGGAATAGCCGTTCCATACGTAAGCTTCAAACTTCCAGGAACTGCCTCGGTGAACCGAGGTCACCGCGTAAGCTACCTCGTCCAATAATCACTGCAGAATAGAGTAGCTTAGCAACCAAGATACAATAATAGTCAAAAAACCTCAGCATTCCTAGTTTGACCAGGAATGACCACATTGACTAAGTTGACCAACCAATTCCCTTTTATGACACTTTAACCTTTTTGACTTTCTTTTCCAGTTATCGACTCTTTACTCATTTACCGGAAATCCAACTAAACTTCTGAACTTCCCTTTACCATTTTAATGACGTTAGGGTGCCATATAATAATTCGTTGAATTACTATGGACACCCAACGTGTCACATTGACCAATTTATTTACCAAGAGTCGATTTACCGATTTACATGAAACACCAATTTTTCTTAACACGGTCAACTTGACATTTTTCAGAAATTCCAGTTATCATTTACCGATAACCATTCAACACTTTACCAATTTAACCAAATTGTGTCAAACTTCGTTGAACTTCAATTCTTTACTAAACCGTTTTTCTGAAAATGGAACTTTCCCAAAATAGAAACTTTCCCTTAATGGAAACTTTCCCAAATTAGTAGGTTTCCAAACTTAGAAAGTTTCCTAAAATGGAAAGATCTCAAGTACGATTAGTTTCCGTTTTTATACGTTTCCTTACGTAAATTCCGATCACGACGCTTTAGCCCGACTAAAAGGAAACAACACATTCTGAGGGATTCGAAGAATACCTTCTTGGCATTTCTGCCGGTTTCATTGCCTCGTCGGAATCGTCACCGGATTCTGGCAACTTGCCGGAATCTCTTGCCGGATTTCGGTCAACTTGCCGGAATTTCGTCGGAGTTTCCCTCGTGTCTTCGCCTCCAAGTTATCGACAACAAGCAACGAAACCACATCAAAATAACAACAAATTAATCACTGATCAACAAGAACAACAACGATTCCAATAACAGTAACAGTGTCCTAAAACAGTATCCTCACCTCCAATCTCAGATTCAACACCTACCTCGCCAAATTTCCTCAACTGACAGAGCCACTGACTCGGCCTACCCACCACCATGTGCTCCCAACACCAAACCTCGGTCTCCCAGCAGCTCCGCCTCGTCAAGATTGAGCTGCTACCCACTCCTCTAGAGCAGCCTAGCAGCAGTTGCTGCTGCAACACCTCCAAACTCCCTTGCAGCCTCACCCGAGCTTCACAACACGGTCGCTGGAGACTCGACGCGATGAACCCAGAAAAGGCAGAAAACAAGGAAAAGGAGAAACTCGATTAGGGCTCAATTTTGGACATTCAAGGGCAAGAAAAGGGAGAAGAAGAGTAGGGGAGAAGAACCCTACCAGTTGGTGCCCTCGCCGTCGCCTGAGCTCGCCAGAATTCGGTGAAGTCCGCTGCCTGGTCTCGCCGTCGATCTCCCTCCACAGTGGACGATATGGTGATCCAGGGACTGGGCTTGATAGAGGAGGAAGAGAGGAAGAGAAAGAAGGTGGTCCGCCGCCCTGTGGTGGCCGGAGTCACCGGCGCCGGGCGGAGGACAGCGGAGGCAGAGAGAGAGCTCGATCGAGCTCTGTTGACCGATTTGGGGAGGTTTGACTCGTTCAAACCTCTCTTCTCTATTTATAGAGAAATGAACGGCTGAGATCAGATCTTGGAATGATCTGACGGTCCATATTTAAAGAAGGTAAAAAGTAAAAGTTAAATGGTAAAACCTCTTTTTACCAGATTGATAGTTAAAAGTTACCGGAAACTTCAGAAATTCGTAGAAAATAAACCGAAGCTCCGAAAAATAATCCGAAAATACCGGGAGACTCGTGTCGACATGTACTATGACATCGAGTCATTAAATCAGGTATTTGGAGAACTTTTAAAAACTCGAAAATGAACATGGTCGTTCACTCGCGAAGTTACCGAATACGACTTAAACCTCAGTAACTCGCCATTAATCACGGTTAAAACGTGCGGGGTCTCACATAACAGTTCAAATTTCTTGTCAAACGACTAACAGACATCAGATCAACTTTGAATGTAGGCACCGATAACACATCATGTAGATAATAACTGGAGTTTAAGGGCAGTATCCCCTTTGCAACAATTTTGGCTTGTTCTCCACTGGGCAATGAAACTGATGGTTAAGAACTATCAACGACTTTATGCAATAAATTAGGGGATGAAGTAATATGATCCGTTGTTCCACTGTCAATGATCTAATTACGAGAAAGGACTTTTGACAAACCTGGTTAAGATACTGCATTTGCCTTGGAATTAGTGCCCTCATTTGATGATTTAGAAATGTGATAACATTTGCTTGAGTTGGTTTTCTGTGATCGTAACCAATTTCTCATCTGATGCATAATTGGCTGTAATTCTACCTGGATTATCTCTAGCTCTTGGGTGACATTTTGGGTATCCAAGCAATTTATGGCAAGTTTGGGCCCAGTGGCCCAACTCATCACAATAGGTGCAATGAGGTCGACCTCTTCCGGAACTTTGACCACCACGACGTCCTCCATTCCAGGTCCCACGGTAACCACCTCCACCACTGCCGTGAGTTGATCGGTCGTTCCAGCCGTCGCTGCCGCGGTCTTTCCTACCACCACTGCTGCGGTCCAATCGATTAGGCCAAGCGTGCAAGCCTTGATTGTTCCTGTCTTCTCCAGCATATCGATTGTTGCCCCTAAGAAAAACGATTTGGTTTTGTTGGAGACAGGTCTTGATCATCAGCCATGATGATTGGGATAGGGAGGCTACACGAGAGATTAGGGTGTAGTGGTGAATTAGGATCTTAGACTGCTCTGATACCATGAAAAGAATATAATTTGGCTGAATAATATTCATTGATAATCAGAGGAATATATACACAGGAATGTCTAGAGTTAATTAGGAAAAAATTCTGCTATTGTGTATTCTACAAGGAAACATATATACACAAATCTTTATATTCCTAACAAGGAAGATATTCCTAATTCATAGAGTATATTGCTGATCTGACAGATACTTTCTTTACAGGGAAGTCGTGCAAACAAAAGATTTGTCAACACATCTAGCATCACTTGAAACTGGCGAGAGGTCATTGTTGCTATGATATTATGGGAATTGAAAGTCAGCTCTTTTAAGGGCTTCACCTGCAACAGGATGATTCAAAGATAAGTTAAGTACTCCAAAAAAAAATCCAAACATTCGGAAAACTGGGATAGCAGCATCTGTATTTGAAAAATAATTGAATAATTATATACATACTGCACATATGCAATAATGCAGCTTCATGCACATATCTACATCAGCAGTATTAATACTAGAATCTATATAAATAGTGGCGGAGTCAAGATTTTCAGTTAAGGGGGGTTCGAATTTGACACCTGTTAATATGCTATTGGATGAGGGTTCATATTCAGAAACAAACTCGTACTCAATAACTTTGCTCTCTGCAACATATAAAAAACGAGATCTGCCGGAAACTTAAGGGGGTCCAGACCCCGTCAGATCTGAACGTAGCTCCGCCCCAGTATATAAACTTATCAATTGAACAAACAGTAAACTTATCCATTGAACAAACAGGTAGCCTACAAAAGGCCAAATCACCTTCAACTCTGGAGTTCCACCTTTGTGCCTTGTGTAGCGAAAGTACATGTCACAGGGCATGAATACCCTTTCAAACAAAGCACCAGTACGTTTTACTTTTGGAGAGCTTCTACGAATTTTTGGAAGCCACTGCAATCCAGCTCCAGGATCAACATCTGTGGAGCAACATGAGCTTGTACATGCTCCAACATTACAGAAAACTCCATGCGTTTCCAAGTCATTTCCGGTTCACATTCTGGTTTATTTTGATTATCAGTACCAAGAGCCTTCTCAATCATCTCATAGCCAACATGAAGAACTGAATGGAATGATGGGGCCAAAACACGGCCACTAACAACAGCAAGCAAAAACCTTCCCTGTTTATCACCAAAAAAACAGTGATCCCCAGATGATATTACTTTTTACGTATGCAACTTTCAAATTATTTACCAAATAAATTGGATCTGCACTTTGGTTTTTCTCAATGAAAGTTGAAGTTAAGGTCTTTTTATTCAAATAACGGACCGAGAGATCAATTTTTTATTTTCAAAAAATTACAAATGCCTTTCTGGTTTAAAACTGATGTTGTCACTTGTCCACATGAAACAATATGTTTCTTTCAAAATAGAGAATAATTGGAATAAATCATGCAACCAAACACAATTTGTTTGATATAGACCATCTATGCTGTCCAGACACATGACTAATTTAGTCACCGTATATTGAAAAGGGTTTAGGGTCCCCGAAACCAAAAAATTGTTTCTTTCAAAATAAAGAATACTCGGATAAAATCATGCAACCGAACCCAATTTGCTTGATATTTACCATCTATGCGGTTCAGACACATGACTAATTTAGTTACCTTATATTATTTGATTTCATCACTTGAGATATCAATCCCACATCAAAAATAGGAGACCTTGCTTGTGGGTTTCTAAGGATTTGGGCTACTCTCTCTATTACCAATTGGTTTTTGAGTTGAACCCCAGACTACTTTATCATGGTATCAGAGTCAGATTACTTTATCATGGTATCAGAGCGGGTTATCCACGTCCACGTGTTAGCGTTACCGGTCACATGCACTCCACGTCATCCCTAATGCGGGGGCATGTTGAGATATATATCCCGGATAATGAGATCTTGGGTGTGGGCTTATACGAGTTTAGGCTACTTTCTCCATTGCCCATTGATTTTAGAATTGAACCCCAAATTACTTTATCATCCAGGTTACCCATGTGTGTTAGCGTTACCGGCCACATGCACTCCATGTCATCTCTAAATGTTGTTCACGTGTTAGGCTTGAAGATTTGCCACACGTGCTGGGGCTTGTTGAGATATCAATCTCATATCGAAAATATGAGATCTTGCCTGTGAGTTTATAAGGGTTTAGACTACTATCTCTTTTGCCAATTGGTTTTGGAGTTGAACCCCATACTACTTTATCATGGTATCAGAGCCGGTTACCCACGTCCATGTGTGAAGCTCAAAGGCCACACGAACTCCACGGACAACCCAAATGTTGTCCACGTGATTCGCCACACGTGCGGGGTGTGTTAAGATATCAACCTTGCCTATGGGCTTATAAAGATTTAGACTACTCTATTGCCAATTGGTTTTAAATTTGAACCCCGACTACTTTATCAACTATTTTGTGTCAGAGAACCGGTAGTTTAGATAAATCATACCACGACCAGGAAAGAAACTTGCATTAGCATCTTCAGAATGAAGATTGAATTGAGGCTCAATAACATTCACCATGAAATGAGTCCCGTCCTCCCCTGCATCATTGGTGTCTCTAGGCTTTTCTGCAAGTATGGCAAACAAATGGCTTCTATGAGAAATCTGGGGTAGTATTACACCTGTGCTACCATAAAAGCTTGGTAATTTCCCCTATATAACAATTGTGCTCCAACCTTTTCACTATTGCGAAGCCGTAATCCCTCCTCGGCGAGCCGGTCCTGTTCGACGAAGCCACCACGCCCCTATTAGGCTTAGTTCCCTCTGAGCCTTCGCGTATCGGAGCCGCGGGAGAGAAACCAAACCGAAACTCATCCAACTGCTCCACACCAAATTGCTCTCTCTGCACCAACTACCCACCCAGAAGAGATATGTGAGCTATATCTCTGTCCTCAGCATCACTCTACCCATTCTCATATCTCCTTTCTTTCAGAATCTAAGATGTTGAAATATCACGAAAAACAAGAGCAAACCAAAGCAAGAAAAACAAGCAGCAAAATCAATCTGATATCATTTTCTTTCCTATTTAACTATGGATACCAATCTCCCGATCTCTATAATAGCTAAGAAGCAACAACACATTGTTTTGGAGAGCAGGTGGTGTTCCTTTTTCATCGATCTTTTGACAGGGGTAAGACTATATCTGTCCTCTTTTTCATTGATCTTTGTTGCCTCTCTTCTTTCTTTAATGCTTTTCTTGATCTTTTCTTTTCTGGTGGCTTGAAGTGATTTCATCAACGATCAAGAGATGGGGAAAGAGAGAATAGAGAGATCGAGGTATTTGAATGCACAAGGTAATCTTTTTTTTTTGGGTTTGTGCATCTAGATATTTTATTGTTGTTATTTCATTTTGTTTTGGGAGGCATGCATCTTCAGCTTCAGAACTCTTTTTTATTGTTTCCTTTCAGTTATGAAGTTTATGTTGTTTAGTTGCTGGGTTTGCTTTGGATTATGAAACAACCACATCATGAGAAAATCGAGATCGGCTTTGTATATTGAGAAATGGAGTATGCCTTTTCAAGGCTTGAGTTACCTTATAAACAATTGGTGCTTCTATATGGTATGAGGCCTTGGAATCAAACTAGAAAATGGAATTGGAGGTTAGCATAATTTTATGAATGTTTGATCTATAACTGCATTCTGTCAAAATCCACGCAACTGAAAAACTATCTTTATCAGATAAATATGTAATATGGTCAGTTTCTTTATATTTGATTCACTCTTCATTATCAAATGATTAATATTTTTTAGCTTAAAATGACAATGAATATCTCTATGCTTTTATTTGTAGTTGATGTTTTTAGGGTACCGATCACTCTTAATTGGTACTAATATTTGGATGATTAATGTGCATATCATTTATATTTGCACCAAACTCTGCAACTCTCTGCTGATCTTTACAGTTGCATGTTTTTTTTTTTTCCTTTAATGGTTACTGGATTTTGTAGCACACATGGATTGAATATGACTTTGATGAAGAGTTAAAGACTGATCCAGATTGGTAAGGTTCCCTCACTTCAATCAAGCTATCAATATATGTTGTAGATAGCACAGCTCAAAAGTCTATAATTATAAGTGCTAAGTCTTGCATATCCATGGTAGATTTTATTGTTATATCTATTTCCTTTTGTTCAGGTATACTTTATTTTTTTATTTATTTTTTTAACGTAAGTTCTTAACCTCCATTCATGTTCTTTATCCTCTCATCCATTTTTCATTTATTGATTTTACATATCCTTATTTAGTAGAAGACTATTAAAGTACAACAGGATTGTAATAAGATGTTCAAAGTTCTATAGTTTCTCTTTGTTATTCCCTTTTGATCGATTTGGGTGATTCGTTCTTCAGATGCATACAGAGTATAGAAGCAATCGATTTGTTGGGTTCTTTCTCAAGTTGAGGGTATGTATTTTGTTTTGTTCTTAATCTTTTTCTGTTTCTTTTTTCTTTGAAGATTCCTATGATGTATTAAAACTTAAGATGTTTTTTTTTTCTTTATCTTCATTTTGTTGGCTTAACACTGAAGTCCATTAACAACAAAAAAAACACTGAAGTCTATTATATACTTAATTTTTTTATTTGCAGGTGATGATGTAGAAAAAAACATAATATGAAATCTGATCCTTCAAAAAAATTTACAATTGCAAAGGTAAATCGGAACCTCTGAGCATGAGTCCACTATATACTTAATTGTTGGCTTAACACTGAATTCCACTAACGACAAAAAAAAAACACAGAAGACCACTATATGCTTAATTTTTTTATTTGCAGGTGATGATGTAGAAAAAAAAAACAAAATATGAAATCCGATCCTTCAAAAAAATTTACAATTGCAAAGGTAAATTGGAACCTCTGTGTATGAGTTTTCACAATTGCAAAGGTAAATTCCTAAAAATTTCACAATGTGCCTGGAATTTTCAGACAATATGGATGACAGTAGCTGACTGCTGGACTTTATTTGTCAATAGGGAAAGGCTTGTTTATCTTATTGAGGTAGGAAAACTATTTGGGTAATAATACCACCGCTACTACAGTAAGAGCAACCACTGCAACACTAGGATATCAAGAGCCAAAACCATTTGTGTTTATTCTTTTTGTTTGCAAGTCTTATTCAAAGGGTTGTTTGCTCAATTCACCTGAGTGGTACCATAAAAACATTTATCTGACTCTGAGGCATGGCATTATCATGGTAAGTAAAATGTTTCAGAACTAAAATGTTATAAAGTTCTTTGTTAAGCTTGAGAAGGACTGCAATTTGAGAAATTTTTACAGATAGATAGTGCCTATTAAATTTTTGTTCATTTGAATCGTCATATGTTTGATTGATTGGTATTTGAATTCTATGTTTATGCATTTGATTGGATCTTGGGTATGTTTGGTAAACAATTTCTCTGTACCATTTGATTCACATGGTATCTCTACTTGCTGACCCTCTCACAACAAAACTCACTAGCTATTATGAGTTTATACTTTTTTCGACCTTTTTCTTGATTGCTTAGCATTTTAGAAAGCATATTATTATAGTTCTTCTATTTTGGTGGTGTCTTTCTTGCTCTGCTATTAGTAAATTCAAGCAATGATAGAAAAGGTCTAAGACCCCAACTTGATTCCTTCACCAGCCCGCTCCGATTTGTTGCTAATTCTCACTACATCTGGGTTGCTTTTGATTATACAGGTTCACTCATTCATCATAGTTTGATTTGATTTAAACTTTTATAGTATGCGTTGTGAATTTTTGATTTTTATGTTCATAAAATTCAGGTACGGTTTTTTGTTTTTTGATGTGATGTTCTTGATGGGTTTTTGATAGTCTTAGGTGGGTCTATGGAAAGCTATGAATTTTTTAATGGGTTTTTTGGTGAGATGGATGTGTTTGATTTTGTGAATTGCAGGGTTTTAATAAGTGCAGAGGGGGAGAGTGATTTTTGGGTCAAACATGACGGGTAGCGTCCGTCAATGGTTCTTGGAGGCTTTTCTGAATCTGGTGGAGAGGGAGAGGGAGAGTTGGCAGTAAGTTCATAAATTTGCTTCCTTTTTGTTCCTGTTGTCTTTTTTTTGATTTCGATGTTTTCTGTTAGTTGTGCTTTGGAGAATTGTAGATTGTTTAAGGTCTGTGTTTAAGGTCTCTGCTTTCTGTGTTTAAGGTCTGTGTTGAAGTATATATGATTTTAGTGTTTACGTTTGGGATAAATGAGAAATTTTGCATTTAAAACTGTTAAATGATCGTTACAAGGCAATGCAATCGAAACTCTCAGTTACCTGGCAATGCAATTGAAAAGGAGTTATGCTTAATCTAATTTCAAGCTCTCTGTTTTTGTTCTCTTTCTAATCTCTTTCTCTGTTTTGCAGATGGGTGTTAAAGGTCTCTATTCACTGTGCTGCTTGCAGCAAGAAGGTCACGAAAAGAAGAAAATTGATGGTAAACCTTAAGATCCTTGACATTCTTACTGTTAGCATTTAGTATATGATTTTTCTAAAAAACTGGTAAATGAGCATTTAATAACATTTTATTTAAGGTCTGAGCTTATATATATATATATATATATATATATATATATATTTGAATAACTTTTTTGATTTTAAGGTTTGTGTTCTTTCCCCTTCTAATCAATTGAAGTGCATGTCTTTTTACTTCCATTCTTTTTTCCTTTATTTGGTTCTTGCAGTTGTCTTTCAACATTTGAGGTTTGATTCTATTGGTAATTGTTTATTTAGTTCAACTGTGCTTTGTTCATTTGGGGTTTGGTTCTGTTGGTTTTGGTTAGCAGAGATAGAAAACTGGCATACATGATATTAAGGGTTTTGTGAGTCTCAATTGGGGATATGTTGGGCCGGGTAGCCTAGATTGTTTAGGAGAAACAACCTCACCCTCATCATACCCCTCATATGACAGGTCTAACCTAAATAAAGCATTTTCTTCTGCTTGGGTATCAGAGGGTATTATTATTAGTAAAACCACCTATTTTCTGATCAATATAGTTTTCTAATAGGAACATATTAATTTTCACCAAAAAAGCTTCTTAATTTGAATTTTGATATCTGGCTTTTATATATTCTGCTAATATCCTGTGCTATTCATTTTTTTTACTGCTACGAAGGGTAAAGGAAAGAGAGGAGAGGAGAAAGGAAGAGGTGGGATTTGTTTGGGGTTTTATGTATAAATTATAGGTGTGCGTAGGGAGTACAAGAATCCAAATCCTTTCTACATATCGGCTCGAAGAATTCCAGGTTAGTATTGACATGGATTTGTACAATATGAGTTATTTTGGGTGTTTCACTTTCAATTCATGGGTATAAGTTTTCTCTCATCTAATTGATTAAAACTTTTGATTGATGTTTTTAGTATAGAATTTGTTTCCCAATTATCAAATGAATTGCAGTCACCTTTGTTTTCGAATCCTATACAGTAAATGCATGCAGGCAAGAAAGTTAGAAAGTACTCTCCAGCCAGAAAATATTGGTAAAATTCAGTTACTTTTTAATGTCTTTTAAAAACATCAGTATCGATTGTTTGATTGGAGTTGATGATTTTAGACAATTCTAACCCGTACTGGCGCGGGCACTTGACCTAGTACAATAACAACAGTGTAACCCCAAAACCAGAATACTACCCCTTTGCACATTGGACAAAGAAGTTTTCAGATCAATTTTAAGGGTGTTTAGAAATTACCAACTACACCAGATGAAGAGTTGTCAACTGCAGATGACGGTGTCTCCGATTTGATGGAAGGTGATGGAGATGATAGTGAACCAGATACCTCAGCAGAAGCAGCACTATGGCTGGTAGTGGTGGGCTTAGTGCTACCATCTTGGCTGGTAGTGCTGGGCTTAGAGCTACCATCTTGTTGCAATTCACCTCCACTCTGTGACTGTTGCTCCTCAAGTAATTTCTTTTGTGCCAACTGCCTAGAGGGAGATGGTTTGGGGGCCTGAAATGCTTTGGATAGACCACCAACAAAGGACCATACAGCATCTCTATTCTCAATATTCCACAATAGTTTGAGTCCATAAACAAATACACGTTGGCAATTGTCAGCTATTACCACATTGTATCCATCATCGTCACTTGGATCAGACCTATTATGCTCGTCGCTCTCACTTCCATTTTCAAACTCAGACCTCACATAAGTCATCTCAAGATTTTTTCTCCCAGCCTCTTGCCAGGCTAATAAACTAACAGGATCAGCCTTCGGGCCTGCCTTCTGATCGTGAAATACTCTGATGACAATAGAAATCCGTCATCACGATGCTTCTCTGTGCCACTACTCATGTTGCTACTCTATCTACTGATGCAGGTTGTGAGTTCTTTATCGTCATTTGAACTACTTTTGCAACACTAGTACTTTGTTTAAAAATGCCTTGGGCGTATGAAGGTCAAGACCCTGCTAAACAAGATCAAGAGGTGCATGCTTGCCATCAAAAGTATACTTTTGCTTACCCCGGCTCGAACACATTTCTAATTTCAACTTTGTGATGCTGAATGTCAGTCCTTTAGCTGGATCGTCATCATCTAAAGGTACATGCTTTATACAAGTAGGCGAAGCATCAACGCGGAGCATAAATTCTGTCATCACTGTCCAAGGACAAGTTACCTGATCTAGGAATTCTAGGAACTCCAAAACAAGGAAAATGAGAAAAAGCCCGCAATTTGTGAGGAAGGAAATGCAGATTATAAAACTTTAGAATCCATGCTAGATCATGAGCACCAATATTCATTGTTGGTGGAAGAGTGGAAACATTATCTTCCTTATGAGGACCGTAAACAGTTCCATCTACATCTACACCATCAACAGCATTAGAATGTGGAGCTTGTTTCTCACGTAAGGGAGAGGGTCTAAGCAAGATGTTCCAGCGAAGAGAGGTGGATCTGAATGGATCAAACACCTTTTCACGAGGTTTCCCTTCAATAGGAAGCCCAACCAGGATATGTAGGTTTGGGGCCTTTTATGTTAAGCCCACGTTTTAGGTTTTGCTCTAGTAGGTTCCTTCTCAACTTGGTCGTAGTTTTTTGTTGGAAGGATTTATTGCATTTTTGGTCTGATTATTCCTTAGAGTGGCACTACAAAATGTTTGATATTTCGAAACGTACACCAATGGGTCTCAGGCATCTAGAAATTCAAGTGGTGACGGCGTTTTAAGGACAATGTTGGGTTGTGGATGCTTTTATTGTTTTTGCTAGTTTGGTCTTAGGGTTTGTTTTTTCTTCTTTTATGGGCTTTATGTAAAATGAGGTGGTGTAAGCATATCACGTCCTCTAACTTATCATCATGGGTAAGAGAAAGTATGTATTTGTGTTGACAAACATGATTTTTTTTTAATGAAATTATCATTATTGAAAAAAATCCCTACATATCCTTTGAGATAAACTATTTGTATGAGAATAATTACAATATCCATTGAACTAAATCATCATAAGTCGATGAGTTGTGGGTTAGTTGGTTAAAATGTTTAGCCAACAACTTTAAGGTCATATGTTCAAACATCATTAGACATATTGATACTGTACGGAAGTGTATTCATGATAGACAACAAGGTTTTGTCAAGCGTCGAAACTTTAATGGAAGATATGGTTAGAATACACTAGCAAAATAAAGGCATAAGCCTAAACACAAAAGTTTCTGCTCTAATTTTTTTGAGTTTTCTTATTGATAACTTCAATCTCAAAAATACAATCTAGCAATGGCCTTAAACCTATTCATACTAGAACTAGGAACTTAAATCTAATACAATCAGAAAACATAATCTAGAATAGACTACAATTTAGGAAACCTGTGAGACACCGACTTATTTAATTTATTTTTCTAACACATCTAGGGTTTATTTACGTTTTCTTTTCGGTACGTCAAGAATGCACTCTATTATTTTAATATTAAAGCGAACGTCACCACTTGCGTAAGAGTATTTACGAAATATTTTTTCGGCACTACGTATTTTTCCTGTTTTACGGACGTGATTTGACAATTATTTTCAAATACATGATTTACTGAAAACGTTTTCGGGTTTTTCGTTATCTTTAAAATCGGAGGAGATCGTGGCCGTTGGATTCGTTATAAAAACCCTCACTTTCTCTCTCTCCCTTATCCCTTTCTTTTTCTTCTCCTCCCATTTCCTCTTCTGTTCGAACACCCTCTCTCTCTCCTTACCCTCGACCGCTCGAGTCAACCCAGCAACCTCCATCACCGACGCGCGTCTCACCTCACTGCCGCTACCATCAGGCTCGACATGCCCCGGCGACCACGCCCTGACCCCCAGCAGTGCCAGCGCCGATGCGACCGCCGCCTGCCAGAGGAGAAAGAAAGCTCCTAAAACTGCCCAGTCGAGTTCGACGTTAAACCGGACCAGGAGCGAGCCAAGAAGCTTCCAGGCAGCACCAGAAGCCGCCTAGAAGCAAGGAGGAGGCCAGCGGAGCTCCACCGGAGGAGATCCGCCGGAGTTGCAGCTTTGAACTTCGAGGTATGAAATCTCGAGCTTTTCTTGCATTTGAAGTGTTGTTAAGCTGCCTAGGATGTCTAGAAGTTGGAAAAACAGGTGTAAGAACTCGATTTGGCCGGAAAAGCTCAGTTTTCCGGCGAGACAGTTGATCGGAGGAGACGCGGTAAAAATCAAAATTTTTACCGCTTCATTTTAACCTTTTATCGTTTTACCATGAGGTGAAATGACCTTAGTACCCCTGTCAGTTTTCAATATTACAACTGTCATTTTTATTGTTTTACTGTTTAACTTTTACGGTTTTACACTTTCACCTGAGTTACTATTAACTGGTTGACTTTTACTATTCATAGGTTGATCGGTTGACTTTTACTATTTAGCAGATAGCCTTTGACTTTCACTATTCACATGTTGACTTTTGACTGTTGACTTTTACTATTTACTGTTGACTTTTACCGTAGAAGACCAATTTTTACGTTTTTACTGCTACGGTTAAATGGTTAAAGGTTTTATAAATTAAATATGCAACGGAAAGACGTAAGTACTGAATAAGTAATAATCTCGATTCTCGTCCGGTTCGAGAATCGAGACATCAAATAATTAGACTAGTGTCAGGGAAAATAAACTGAAAGTTTATCGAGTTTACTGAGTTTTGGTCAACTCTGACCAACTCGGTAGACTTGGTCAACCTTTAATCTTTCCTGGTCAAACTAGGAAAACTGGTAGTTGACCATAGAATGACCATTACGTTTCTACTTTCGACTTGTTTGGTTGTTGACTTGTCTTTTGACGGATTCAGGATTTCTCTTGCACTCAGAGCTTGAGGATTGAGACTTGAAGCACGAGGATTTCGGCTTCGTTATATCAGGTAGGGTGAGCCGTAACTTCCGGGTTAGTGACATTTTAAATTTGTGTAGTGCTCTACGATATAAACGTTATATGATGTATGCTTGTGCATTGTCGATGCCTCACTATATATGTTTTCTTACTTTATCGCTTCATTAAATGTTTAGAAAACCGAGGCTAAACACACATGTGATGATTCAGATCGAAAAGTAGTACCGTTGTCCTGATTTCCGGTGCTTGGCCTGAGAGTGACGGGACCTAGTATTTAGACTATGTTTTCCCACGGTGTCGATGACCGTGAATCTCCGGAGGGGCAATGCCCTGTTTATTTTATTTTCCCAATTACGCTCGTCTCACACAGAGTTTAGCGAGCCGTAAGTGCAGTGTTGTTATGAGTGATCTGTTGGCATTAGCTGTAAATGGACACTCTCGCTACTACGCGTCTTCAGACGCATACGTAGTTGACCCCGGTTTGCTGTGAAGACAAACCCGGGATTCGGCCTCCCAGATCCGTGAAGCCCTGCAGGCTGTTGTTTTACTTTGAGTGCTCAGTCATTTTGATGTTAACATTGGAACATGGAAAAGGAATTTTATAAATCTGCCTGTAAAACCAAATACATTTTTTGGTTGTTGCATGTTTTACGAATTGTTTAATCATCGGTGAAAGCTATATGTAGTATCTATCTATGAGAACTACACCTTTGATTTCAAACTCTATCTTGGTTGGGTTCGGCCCCTTTTGGGTTAGCGATGACGAGTGTTCACCCCTATTTTGCAGGTACTCGGTAGACTTGCTTTAGAAGAGATGGATCGGTGACTACATGGCTTGGTAGTGCGTGCTGTTCAACATCTGTGTTTCTGGGTCACCCTGGAGGAGCAATTCATCATTCGTGGTACATCTGTTGACTTAGACGCATTTGGCGTACTCTGACCTATCGAGCTTTTATCCACTTGTACTTTGCTTGTTGGCCCATGTGGTATATTCATTGACTTAGACTTTCTTCATGTATCTTGTAGTCTAAGTCATGTATGCTACCTTCCGCGTTTATATATATCTTTATTTATTCATTCATTTGATCCTCACATTTATGTCATTTTATTTAAATTAGCCTTGTGGTTTCGGCCTAGTGGGTAGTCAATACGTTAGATGACGTATTGATTATTCATTAGTTCGGGATCACGGCGGTTACTGCCGTGTTTCGGGGCCGGAAATAGTCCTGGGATGCGACAAAACCTAATAAAAATAAGATATGAAATACTAGATACTAAAGAATATTACTCCAGATATGTATTCAGAATCTCAACCAAAATTTTGCTCGAGAATCCCGATATATCCAGAAGAGTAACTTACGATTAACACTGTCATTAAGAAGCCTATTTCAATACCAATTTTGAATATTCAAACCATTCTTTTTAATGTGACGATATTTCTTCATGTTTGGAATTCTTTGTTGAAATTCCCTAGATTCTCATCCTTTATCAGTCTCCTCCACTTAGAAAGAACTTGACCTCGAGTTCATCTTGAATGCAACTAGATCATTAGTAGGACAGAAGCATGATAAACCATTATTCCTAATATCATCGAAGCTAGAAGGGATTACCATAAATCTAATGCCATAGACAAGTTTAGAATAAGCTTCTTCAAACTTGAATTCCTCTTTGGATTGATCTTAAACAGAACTTAGCTTGCATGACATGGGTAACGATGTAGTGAATGATCCAACTCTATTGTCTTCAATGAGTGTGTCTTCCACCTTCAAAGTGACTTCTTCATGTTTCTCCTGACATATTTCGGGATGATCACTCATGTTGTCTTCAACCTTCAAAGTGACTTCTTTATGTTTCTTTTCACACACCTCATGATAGTTACTATTGATGTTCATTCTTGTAGGCTTGATTTCAGTTTGACATGACTTTCTCCCAAGCATGTATGTATCGACTTTACGATAATCGTCATTGACATTAGCATGCCTTGGTCTCCTACACACATAAACGTCGTCCATGTGTATCTCATGAAAAGTACCCTCTTCTTCATAAAGATGTTCCAAAGAGATAGGCTGTTTGATCTTATAATCACCACATCCTTGACGTATTTGGTAAGAAGCTTCTCTTTGATTGATATTGATAAATTCCATGAGCTCTCATTGGACAGTTTCTTCAAAATTTTGATCACATTCATAAGCAAATCTTCTGATATGCCGATCTTGTTGATGGTCACGTCTACAGGAAAATCCCATAGCGCATTGATTATCAATCTCAATGTAGCACAGTTTTTGGTGATGGCCACGACCTTGGGCGAATCCTGCGGTGCGATGAGCATCTCTTCTTTGATTTACGTTCAATTGCATAATTAACTGTCGAATCTCCTCCATTCACTACTAGGAAAAAGCCTTTAGCCGACGAAATATCTAAAAACAGGTCGACGAAATTTTTTTTCGTCGGCTAAAGTCCACTTTAGCAGACGAAAAAAAATTTCGTCGGCTAAGTTAAATTTTCGTCGACTAAAGTGGAATTTTAGCCGACGAAAAAAAATTTCGTCGGCTAAACTAATTTTTTCGTCGGCTATAGTTAAATTTTAGCAGACAAAATTTTTTTTCGTCGGCTAAAGTGATTTTTTCGTCGGCTATAGTATGTGAACTTTAGCCGACGAAATTTGAAAAGTTTAGCCGACGAAATTAGGGTATTTCGTCGGCTAAAGTAACTTTTAGTTACAAAATTACACTACGGATATTTCGGTGTCCGATTAACTATTGTGATACCAATCTGGAAGCATAAGGACCCTACGAGTCAAACTCATCGCTATTACCATGACATATATGCTTTTTTGGCCATCCGAGTTCGTTTAAGGCTTCAAAATAAAGTTTTTCTAAACACTTAACACACGAAAATGCCCATATCTACACCTATATGACGTATTTTGGTTGAACCTTCAACACAACAAACACTCACCATGATGAGACGCAACTGTCCATCTAAAATTTTGAGAATTTACCCCTCGATGATATGGCTCCCCATATAAATAAATAATGGTTAATAGTAGGCATATTGTGTTTCCGGTCATCAAAATTCACAAATAAAAATACGACCGTCAGATATCATCAATATGTTGAAATATATCTCTGGTAAAAAATTTAATTTTATGCGATAAATTTAAGGACTTCATCTAGACGGTAAATCTCGTAAGCCAAACCCCTAAATTGTATTGACTGCAACTATCGGCACCGAGACTTTACCGGAATTACGTGATTTTTCAACCGTAGACGTATTTCACCATTCCGGTCATATCTTATTTCACGACTTTTTTGCGTTTGAAATTTCTACGTAGAGTTTGTTTTAGAAACGGAACATTTACTTAAAGCTTAGTAAACAAGTTATACAACATTAGGAGGCATGTTGTGATTCCGTTGATCAAAGTTGCGAAACAAAATTCTGACCATCTGATATGATCATTATGTTGAAATATGTCTATAGGAAAAAATTCAACTTAATCTGACAACGTTAAGGCTCGATCCTGACGGTCAATCCCGTAAGTCAAATCCCTTAACGCACGAAAATGGTTATTTGACCGTATAAATTACGTATTTTGTTCGGACCTTCAACTGAAAATAGTTTCAAATCGATGAGACGCAACCAGTTGTATAAAAATTTTATGAAAAATAACCACCGGAGATTGGGCTACTACTTGGGAGAAAAATGAAAAATTACGTTACCCGCAACTATCGGCACCGAGACTTTACCGGAATTACGTGATTTTTCAACTGTAGACGTATTTCACCATTCCGGTCATATCTTATTTCATGACTTTTTTTGTTTGAAGCCTCTACGTATAAGGTTTAGGGTTTTAGCCGACGAAATTAGGGTAATTCGTCGGCTAAAGTTAAATAAATAAATAAAATAAATAACTATAGCTGACGAAATTAAGGTAATTCGTCGGCTAAGGTTAAATAAATAAATAAAAAAATAAATAACTATAACCGACAAATTACCCTAATTAAAAATTCAAATTTTTTGGCGGGTATTTTTAAAATTTTAAATTTTTTTGACTAAAATTTTGAACTTTAGCCGACAAAATTTCGTCGGCTAAAGTTCAAAATTTTCTATATCTTTCATTTTTCTCTTCCTCCTCCTCCTCCTCATCTTCCTTCCTCCTCCTCCTCCTACTTCGGCGGCAACATCGTACTCCTCATCCTACCTTCTCTTCCTCCTCCTCCTCTAAATCATTTTCCTCCTCCTTCCTCTTCTAAATCCTTCTCCTCCTCCTCCTTCCTCCTCTAAATCCTTCTCCTCCTTCTCTAAATTCTTCTCCTCCTCCTCCTCCCCTAGCTTCTCTCTCCTCCTCCTCTTGTCCTTCTCCACCACCGGTGTAAAAACGAAAAAGAAGTAAAAAGTTTTAATCAAAAATACAAGAAATAAAAAAAGAAAAAAAATATGAAAAAAATAAAATAACTATAGCCGACGAATTACCTTAAAATTCGTCGGCTAAAGTTTAAAAAAGAAAAAAAAATAACTTTAGCCAACGAATTACCCTAAAATTCGTCGGCTAAAGTTTAAAAAAGAAAAAAAAATTAAAAAATTTTAGGGTAATTCGTCGGCTATAGTTAAATAAACAAATAAAAATAATATCTATAGAGGACGAAAATTTATAAAATTTCATTGGCTAAGGTCAAAAAATTCGTCGGCTAAAGTCCAGAAATTAAGCGACGAAAAATTTATTCGTCGGCTAAATAACTGACTTTAGCCGACGATGAACAATATTTTCGTCGGCTAAAGTCTTGGCTGACGGCTTTTTCAAGACGACTTCTTAGCTGACGACGTTTCGTCGGCTAAGACTTTAGCCGATGAAATTTAAGGTTTAGCCGACGAAAAAATTTCGTTCGCTAAAGAGGTTGTTCTGGTAGTGATTGCATCTTGTACAGCCTCTCTCACAAAATCTTATGTCTACTGTCGGAAGGTTTCGAAGTGGTCAACTACACTTTTTGAATAATCTTGTAAATCTTTCTTAATGGTTTTAATCGCCCGACCAGCGTCGGCGAGGTTGGTGAACGTGATTTCATCCCTTGAATCATCTCCCATCAAGCAGGCAAATCCTCTCTCTGGTACCAAATGATACGGAACGGAAACATAATCACGATAGACAGCAAGGTTTCGTCAAGAGTCGAAACCTTAATAGAAGATATGATTAGAATCTACTAGCAAAATAAAGGCATAAACCTAAACAAAAGAGTTTCTACTCTAATTTTTTGGGTTTTCTTATTGATAACTTCAATCTCAAAAATACAATCTAGCAATGGCCTTATATAGGCATAGAAATAAACCTATTCATACTAGAACTAGGAACTTAAACCTAATACAATCAGAAAACATAATCTAGAATAGACTACAATTTAGAAAACCTAATAAAAATAAGATATGAAATACTTGATACTAAAGAATATTACTCCATATATGTATTCAGAATCTCAACCAAAATTTTGCTCGAGAATCCCGATATATCCAGAAGAGTAACTTACAATTAACACTGTCATTAAGAAGCCTATTTGAATACTAATTTTAAATATTCAATTCTTAATGTGACGATGCTTCTTCATGATTGGAAGAATCCTGATATATCCAAAAGAGTAACTTACAATTAACACTGTCATTAAGAAGCCTATTTGAATACTAATTTTAAATATTCAATTCTTAATGTGACGATGCTTCTTCATGATTGAAATTCTTTGTTGAAATTCTCTAAATTCTCATCATGTATCACATATATAAGATGTGTGAATTATTAATAAAAAGTTAAAAAAAAATCAATCATCATAAGTAAACTCAAACCCGTAAACCTTGTAAACACACGCTCGTATATTTTTCCAACACATTGTCACCTTTGTCATCTCTGTTCCCTTGCCCAAGAGATAAACACATACTCTCTCAACAATGATATGATCACCTCTATCATGTCGCATCAAGAAAACCAAACATTCTCGTACAGGAGAAAAGATCATACACATATCAATTCCTCTATGAAATAAACTTTGACCTAACAAACCATGTCCAGTTAGGAGGAGGTTAATTACTTGTCCTGATCAAGTTACATCACATCCTAATATACATAGGAACATTTAGAACTATAACAAGAGAGCAGACATGCAATGGCCCTAACTATAGGAATAGCATGGAATCGAACTTCAACATGATCCATTCGATTTTCTAACAACATCAAAATTCATATCCTCCATCAAGTGAAGAGAAATCATAATAAGTTCACCGACAATAGATCAATTATAATAAGCAGAACAGGTTTGATATGCATATCTCACAATTTTGTAACAAAGGAGCACATGTAAAAAGAAGGTTTAATCTAGCTAGCCCTTAGTTACATCCCAAGTAATATGATTCATAAACATTATATACAAGCTTAGCGAAGAATCGGTAAAAGGTCAAACACTCAAACTAATTTGCCAGTATGCTCCTGCATCACATATTAGCTAGCTACTTCAAATAGTGATACACAGGAGGCTGCATGTATCCTGCAGCATCATATTAATAAGATGTATCATAGAGCCCTTGCGGCCCATAATCTAACTGACCAGGTGGCATTGCACTATAAGATGAAGGGCTAGAGCCTGCTGGTCCATATGCTTGCAACCCTTCACGATCGAAATGAAACTCCACTCCAGTACTATCTCATTTAGGACTATTTTTACTCCCTCTTACCCTATTTAAATGATTCCATTTGAAATTTGCATATTCCAATTTAAGATGTTTTATTTGTGCCCTAATGAACAAAAGTTTACTGTTTGACCCACGTTTTATAACTTTTCATGTCCAAAATGCCCTTCTGTCAAGCCATATAAAAGTTCTTTTCAGATCTGGCCATTTTGAATTTCTGTTTGAGAGAGAAATGTAACAGATCGATCGAGTGCTCGCAAGAGATGCGATAGAGAGAGAGAGAGAAGCTAAGCTTTCGTCTCCTATTTCAAACGCCGATTTTCGACGTCAATATCTGAATCATAGTTTCGACGGCAGTAGGATCGGTTTCCGGTAGCAAAATCTAGTAGTTGAGGAAAGAGATCGGGTTTTGGTTTGCACTTCAGTTCCTTCTCGGTTTGATTTTCTTTTCTTCTTATTTTCGTTTTGTTTTTTGTTGAATCTTAGCTTTAATTTTGAATTATGTCTTGTGTTGATGTTATTTCGAAGTTTTCTGGAATTTTTCGAATTTTACTGGTCATAATAATTTAACTAACGAGCTTGTTTCTTTGTTTTGCTTATTGTGGATGTGAGTAATTGTTGTTTCAGTGTGCTCTAGTTTGTTTTCCAAGCATCTTCTATATGTTTTTGAAGTGGTTTAGTAGTTGTGACATTATTTAATAGGTCTAGTAAACTTTGTGAACTGTTTGTTTCTATGTTGTATTATTGGTTTAGAGTGCTCTCGTTTGTTGTTTACCAATCATCTTTGTAATTTGTATATATTTTGAAGCTGTTTTAGTAGGTGTGATATATTTTACTATGTTTTGAACATGACTGATTCTTTGGCTTCTCAATTTGTCTAGTCTGAAAATGGTTTTGTTGTTTAGCTTAATGAACTGATAAATATTTTGATTTGATTTCATTCATAAGCGATATAAGTTTACTGCCCATGAATCTTTTCATCTTCATTATTCAATCCATGTGTGTATTGCTGTCTATTTGGATAATAAGGCTGACTTCAAGATGCTTTTCTGATGTGTAAAGATTTATCATTTGATTCATGTTGATGTTTTTGTTGAAAAAGATGTCGAGAAGAGTGGCTCATCATCAAGTGTCATATTGGATGATTGTGTTGAGAGTATTGATAATTATGAATTTTTAGGTGAGACATTCAGGGATGAGTCTATGTCGTTTTACTTGTCAGACCATTGGGGTTCATACTTGTCACATGAGGGGCAGGAATTTTTAAGCATTGAAGATTTCAGGGATAAACTTAGGAAGTGCGCAGTCCAAAGAGGGTTTCATTATGTTCTTGCCAAGAATAATTCCCATTATGTTCATGCGGTGTGTGAAAATTATGGAGCTGAAAAATGTGGATGGAGTGTACTTGGATATTTTTTCTCTATTAATGAGTGTTTTTACATTCAAGAGTTTAAAACATTCATATTTGTACATGTGTGATGTAAAATCAATTTCATAGGCAGTTAGGCTGTAAATTTGTTCGAACGTGCATCGAGTCCAATGTTTCTTTGAATCTTGGTTTAAAACTTGCTTAGATTATTAATCATTTCATGTCTACATATGGTTTTGAGATTAATTATAAGGTTGCTTTGTGAGCAAAGAGAAAGTGTGTGGAAAAGATATATGCCTATGATTCAGATTCGTTTTCGATGTTAACTTGGTTTAAGGAAGCTATGCTGGAGACCAATACAGGGTATGTCTTTGTTCTTGAAGTCGATTAGACTACTCAGAGATTTCAAAGGGTTTTTATATCTTACAAAGGCCAAATTGAGGGTTTTAAGTTCAACCTTGTATGTTGACGGCGCATTTGGAAAAAACATATACAAGGGACAAATTCTATCTTCAACTGGAAGAAATGGAAATCAAAATACCTTTAGAAACTTACTACCCCAGTAATTTTTATCAAGCATAACATTTTTTTGTTTGAATGCTTTTTTATTTTTCTTGTTTGTATATTCAAATTATGGAGCGGTACACTCCCGTTTGTTGTGCAATTAACATGCTAACACAATAACATGCAAACTACAAACTTGAACATAAATGATTTTTTATATATTACAATCAAATTTCATCAATGAAAAATTAAAAAAGAAAAAAGAAAAAATGTAACGGTGCGGTTTAATTCAGTTGAATTATAATCTTAAACCGAACCGAACCATTTTTATGCGGTTCGGTGCGATGTGACCATAAAACGACACTGTTTTAGTTCGGTGCGGTTCAGGTCAATAACCTCATATTCGGTGTAAAACTCCCACCTCTAATTCTCACCATGGAGTTTTCCACTATCGATTATTCTCACTGCAATACTAAAGTCGGCGTAAGAAAAATGAATGGATTGGATATGGAGACGTAACTAATTAACCATGTAACAGCTCTAACAAAAATATTTTTAACTAGTTTTGGAGCAATCCTTGGCAGGCTGGGGTATACTGTACAAAATAAGACCCGAGACAAGAATCGCACTGCCAAAGAGGAAAAAGGGGCTTAATGTTGCACCCGCTTCAAGATATGGCAATGGAAGGGAAAGAACATAAATCAAAATTGACACTGAAATAAACACAAACACTATATTAGCAAATTTTGTGCCCAAAAATAGATTCAGGGACATATTGTATATAGGAATCCAAGCGAGCGAGATTGGAGAGAACCTGACAACATCACAACGAGCGAAGAAACAACCGCTGAGGAAATCTTCACCACATTCATCAAGGATATATTGAACATTACATTGGTGGATACGTAAAGCAGGGGGAGCAATGGAGCACCATTACAACCTGAAAGAAAAGTGAACAATTAATGTTGCAAGAACTTCTGGAAAAACTTCATGAAGTTTTGAAGTCTTGATTCATTAAAACATGAATGGATTAATCTCTTCATGCTACAATCATCATGAGAAGTACGTTGCTGGTTTGATGTAGAATGAAGGGGGACCGCTTTCCGACGGAAAATAAAGATTGGAGAACCGTTTGATCGTGACAAATTATTTACGAATATCTAAATTCGTTAGGCTTCCAGAAGACTGTTTTAATTATTTTTCGAGTTTTATTTTTATTATTTTGTTTTGTTTTATTTTAATTAATTTGTTATAGACTTTATTTTATTTTAATCCATGGACTTTTAGGTTTCATTGTTAGTTGTCCTAGGGTTTGTTTGCTTCTATATAAGGAGCCTATATCAGTTGTATTTGATAACTTTGATTTTATAAAAAAAAACCCTTTGAGTTTATCTCAACTCTTGGTGGATTCCAGAACCTCTCGTGGATTCGAGATCAAAAACAGATTGGTGGATTCTGATCTCCTATCCTTTTATTTTCCGTTGCATCAATTGGTAATCAGAGCTTGGTGGATTCCTTGTGAGTGATCTATCGATTTGATTCAGAAGCAAAAGAAAAAAGAAAAAAGAAAAAAGAAAAAAAGGAAGCTAGCATGGAGCGTTGGATATTTACATTACCAGATTGCAATGATTTTAGAACAACATGTTTTATCAAAAACAAGGTATGGTCAACAATAATTGATAGTGATTTGCATGAGAATTTTGTTGCCAGCAAGGTTGTTCATTCCCTTCAATTACCGACAGTGAAGTTGAGCAATCCATTTTGGATTGATGATCGTGCACACGTGACAGAGGTTTGTAAAGTTCCCATCTCTATAGGAGAATTTTATAACGATGAGGTTACTTGTCATGTGATTGATATGGATGATAGTGATGTGTTTTTTGAAAAACCATGACATGAAAGCGTCAACGGTTGTTATTGCAAAGATGAGACATATTTACTCAAGAAAGAGTCGAACAAGATTACAATCAAGTTTGCAAAGTCTGAAGTGTGTGAAAAGAATGTTGAAGAAATCACTTTGTAGATTAAAGAAGAATTTGCTCATGTTGACTCGGTTGTTAGTATTGAAGAAGCCTCGCCTCAAGTGAATCTTTTAGAGCCAGGGCCAAAGATCATTCTAGAATGCAATTTTGGAAATCAAGAAGACTTCTCTCAAGTTACATTTGACAAACTCATCTATGGTGTTTGATTTATGATTGTGCCTTCAAAGTTTACAGTCTCCGATTTCTAAACCACAAGTTCAATTATTGAATTTATTATTAAGTTTGTTTTCTACAAATTATTCTTCTTTATTCAAGAAGAACTCGAGGCCGAGTTCTTTTGAAGTTGAGGAGGCTGATGTAGAACGAAGAGGGGTCGCTTTCTGATAGAAAATAAAGATTGGAGAACCGTTTGATCGTGCCAAATTATTTACGAATATCTAAATTCGTTAGGCTTCCAGAAGACTGTTTTAATTATTTTTTGAGTTTTATTTTTATTATTTTGTTTTGTTTTATTTTAATTAATTTGTTTTAGACTTTATTTTATTTTAATCCATGTGCTTTTATGTTTCATTGTTAGTTGCGCTAGGGTTTGTTTACTTTTATATAAGGAGTCTCTATCAGTTGTATTTAATAACTTTGATTTTATAAAAAAAACCCTTTGAGTTTATCTCAATTCCTGGTGGATTCCAGAACCTCTCATAGATTCGAGATCAAAAACAGATTAATGGATTCCAATCTCCTATCTCTTTATTTTTCGCTGCATCATGGTTAGTGTATTTTTGCTCGGATAATAGAAAATAGCTGACTCAACAAGGGTATCGCCGGTCCGGGAATCACGGCCGTTGACAAGACATACAATTCACAAAAGTAAAACACCAAAATAGGCTTAACTCCAGATAGCATCAGGCTAGAATCAAAGCCACTGCGAATACATAAAACACAAATACAAATCAGCATCAGATGCTCAAGTTTAACTATAAGGCAGTTACTTACTAGAAAATCACAGTTTACTAAAATTTACCTATCAATATAAAGAGAGAATATTCATGTTGTTTGCAGTAAAAAGAACAGCAAATAACAGAGAGCCAGAAAATAAGAAAAACCCGAACATAGATCACAAAGAATCATAAGACTAGAAGAGGGTTAAGGAATTTATGCACCAAATAGATATGGGTTAAGGAATTTATGCACCAAATAGATCCATTGTAGTCAAACCTACTCCAAAAGAAGATGGGATTCTTGTACTAATTATAACATAACATGATGCGGAAGGTGACTTCCACGCTTCTAAAAAAAGGTGACTTTCACTGACAAGAAGGTCAAGTTTTTCATCCGAGACTCCAAAATTCATCTTTAATTTATTTGAAATTACTCACAAAATCGCAGTTTGGAAAACTTGGAATGTGAGTAGAACTGCCCTAGATCTAAACAAACTATTGGGGAGAGTGTACAAAAGCATGTGAAATATAAACAACACCTGCACACAGAATATCGAAGAGGGTGCTGATCTACCAGTTGGAAAAATACGACTTGTGTTCATATTTCTGAACAAAATACCGCTCCATACTGAAAAATTACTTCTTCCGATGGAATGGAAATACAGAATAGATGTGGAACTGTTGAAATTCATGATAAGAACAAAAGACATAAAAGATGAATATGAGTTTGAATGTATTTCTACCTTGTATTGAACTTAGCTTTACAATAGATTAAATAGAACTGAATGAAACTATCTAATAACTAACTCTAGCTATTAACTAAAGGATAACAAACAACAACTTTACATTGAGATCTCAAACCCTAATATTGTAGATCTAGATCAGAGAAACTAGTAGGGAGCTGCTGACTTGCAGAACACGCAAGAGAAGATTTGAACATAATTACTCCAGCTAAGGTTTATACCAGAATCCAGCATTTAATGTATAGCACCTAAAATAAATACTGCTCTTTACTCCCCCCTCAAGCTGATTAAGAGAGTTTCTTGATCCAAGCTTGGACAATAGACGCTCAAATTGCAGAGAAGGAAGTATTTTTGAGAATACATCTGCTAATTGATCACTGGAGCGCACAAAAGCAGTTTGAATAATCTTGGATTGAACCTGATGTCGGATGAAGTGGCAGTCCACCTCGATATGTTTAGTGCGCTCATGGAATATTGGATTGGCTGCAATGTGCATTGCAGCTTGATTGTCACAATGCAATGTGATTGGAGTAGCACAGTGAATACCAAGATCAGAGAGAAGAAGTTTGAGCCAAAGTAACTCACATGCAGCTGAGGCAATTGCCCTATATTCTGCTTCCGCACTTGAGTGTGCAACCACAGATTGTTTCTTACTTTTCCACGTAACCAAATTCTCTCCAATAAACATACAATATCCAGTAGTAGACTTTCGATCTAGGACGTTACCTGCCCAATCTGAATCGTAGTAGCCCTCTAGAACAAAGTGATCATGTTTCTTCATCAAAATGCCTCTCGAGATAGTGCCTTTCAAATAACGCAGAATGCGTTTAACCAACTGAAAGTGAAAAGAGGAAGGATCATGCATGAATTGGCTGACCAAACTTACAACATAAGTGATATCTGGTCGTGTAATTGTAAGATAGACCAGTTTGCCTACAAGTCTCTGATAGACAGAGATGTCTTGAAGAGCTTGACCCTCAGTTTCAATGTTGAGGTTGCTTGGGAGAGGAGATTTTGTAGTCTTGCTATGCTTCATGTCAAATTCTTCTAGCAAATCTAAAACGTACTTCCTTTGATTGAGAAAAAGGCTGGAACAAGAACGATCCATCTCAATGCCAAGAAAATATCTCAACTTTCCCAAATCCTTGATGGCAAATGTGGAGTGAAGAGAGGACTTGAGAGCTTCAATTTCAGCCTCATTGTCACCAGTAATTATCAGATCATCGACATATACTAATACAATCAGTCTTCCAAGCTTTCCAGTTCTGACAAACATCGATGAATCTCCATGACTTCGTTTAAAACCGGATGCAAACAACACGGAGTTAAGTTTAGAATACCATGCTCTCGATGATTGTTTGAGACCATAAATGGCCTTATGAAGCTTGCACATAATTCTTGGTTCATGTTCTCGTTCGTGACCAGGAGGTAAGTGCATATAGACATCATCTTCAAGATCTCCATGAAGAAACGCGTTCTTCACATCCATCTGGTAAAGAGACCATCCATAGTTTATGGCCACTGAGAGAAGTACTCTGACAGAGTTCATCTTCGCAACAGGAGCGAAGGTTTCTTTGTAATCAAACCCGAAAGTTTAGGTGAATCCTCTTACAACCAAACATGTCTTGTGTCTTTCAATCTCTCCATTTGAATGGAACTTGATCTTGTATATCCATCGAGCTCCAACAACTTTGTGACCTTTTGGAAGATTAACAATGCACTAAGTGTTATTCTCATTCAACGCCTTAAGCTCAATAGCCATAGCTTCTCTCTAAACCTGTGACTTGTTGGCTTCTTCAAAAGTTTTAGGCTCGGTAGTGTTACACAATTTATTGAGAAACATAAAATGAGCAGGAGAGGAGTTATCAATGGAGACAACATTACCAATTGGATGCTTCGGAGTGTAAACTTCATAGCCTTGAAGCCTAGCAGACGTTTTCCTAATCCGACTAGGAGAACGTTGTTGTTGCAGATTTTGTTCACACTGATTTTGTGGTTCTGGTTGGGAGTGTTCTTCATGAACATTGTCATCTTCTTGCACTGGTTGATCATGCTGAGTGACTTCAGTTAGCTGCAAGTTGCCTTCATCTCCATTATAATTGCCAAAAAAGAGAGAAGAAGCTTCATTGACTAATGGTATGGGTGAAGGTGAAAACAGCTCATCATGCAGCTCCCCCTGAAGGTCATTTTCGTGCTTTTGAAAGTATGAGTTTGCTTCATCAAAACGTACATCCCTTGAGACATACAACTTCCGACTTAATGGATCATAGCATTTGTACCCCTTCTGTGACGATGAATATCCCAAAAATACACACCTTGTAGCTCTTGCATCAAACTTATCACGCTGATTAGCTTGAATATGCACATAAGCAGTACATCCAAACACACGAAGGTGATCAATGTTAATGTCACTGCCTTTTAGAACTTGAAATGGAGACTTTAAGTTCAAAACACTGCTAGGTAACCGATTGATAAGATATGCAGCCGTGTGAATAGCATATGACCAAAACCTTTTAGGAACATTGGCTTGAAGCATAATAGCCCTAGTTTTCTCAAGTAAATCACGATTCTTTCTTTCTGAAATTCTATTTTGTTAGGGAGTCCCAACGCAACTGGTTTGGTGTAGAATGTCATGATCACTTAGGTATTTAGTCATGATTTTGGAAGTGTATTCAGTCCCATTATCCGATCTTCGGGTACAAATGGAAGAGGAGAAATGGTTTTTGACCAAGTTATGGAAATCTTGAAAACATTTTGCAACTTCATTCTTTGATTTTAAAAGGTACACAAAGGTAGTGTGAGAATAATCATCGATAAAGGTTACATAGTACTTGAAATGATCAACAGACTCTATCCGAGCTAGTCCCCAAACATCCGAGTGGATCAGCTCGAAGGTCCTAGATGCTCTAGACATATAAATAGGAAAAGAGAGTCTTGTTGCTTTGGACTTTTGACATGTCTCACATACTTGAGACGTTTTACACTGATTTGGAAACAAAAAGGACATAACATGTGATGAGGGATGAGCAAGCCTCATATGCCACAGATGTTACTGTGTGGTTGAAGAAGTAGACTCAGAAAAAACGTCCTTGGATAAGCTGGATGAAGTTGAAATGTAGAAGAGACCATTAAGGTAAAAGCCTTCACCAATCTTTGTCTTGGAAACTCGGTCCTGCAACACAACATTATGTGTTGAGAATATGACTAAACAATCGAGAACATGTGTCAGTTTACCAACTGAAAGAAGTTTGAAGGGAAAGGAAGGAACAAAGAGAATGGTTGAATCTTTCTGTTTGGAGAAAAGTTTGAGTTTTCCTTTGCCTAGAATTGGAACCTTTTTGCCATTAGCTACTGAGACATAAGATGGTTTTTGAAAATTAATGAAGTTGCTTAAAGTAGAGACATCAATGGACATGTGATCAGATGCACCCGAATCCACAATCCAAAATCATGACTTTTGCTCAATTCTAGTGCAGTGAAAATAGCACATAAAATACCTGGTATCTCTTTTTGCTCCACAGAATCTGATTCAGCCAAGAACCCGGTGAACTCTCCTAGCATAGCAGTAGGATCTTCTCCTCCATGATTGCATTGCTGTTGTTGCAGAAAAGTTGCAAATTGGTTGATGAGATTGATAGGGTTCGATGTAAAGTCCATCTTTCCCTCAGAAGTATTGCAGGCAGTGTGATTGGCTTTAGGAGCAAATGACATTTTCATCTTCCCTTTTCCATCATTATCAAACTTTGGCTTGAGCTCTGGATGTAAGATCCAACAGGTTTCCTTCAAATGTCCAATTCCAGATCTACCAATGCGAGCACAATAAGTGCACTTTAGGTCAGGTCTTCTTCCCTTATATGGTCTGTTGCTGGTGAATGCAGGAGTTTCTGCAAGTTGTTGCTCAGATTCTTTGACAGCTATGTCAGCGTTCATGACCTTCCTTCTAGTCTCCTCACGCTGGATGGTATTGCTCACAACAGCAAGGGTAGGCAACCCGACTGACATGAGCAGTTGGTTTTTCAAATCATCATAATCCGAACCAAGGCTGATCAGCAGTTGATAAATCTTGTCTTCTTCAGCACGTTTATGAATGATCTTGGCATCAATAGTGTGTGGCCTGTAGAGCTCCAACTCGTTCCATTTTGTTTTCAGAAAACCAAGATGTTGAACAAAAGTAAAGGTACCTTGTTGAGCCTCAGCAATCTCTTTTTTTGATCTGAAAAATTCTAGCAGTGTTGTTTAGATCACCATAGAGATCTTTGATGGCAATCCACATGTGATAGGTAGAGGGCTCGCTGTCGAAGATTCCTGCAATATGTGACTCCATAGAGTTTAAGAGCCATGATCGAACTAGTTGATCTTGAGACAGCCAAATCTTATGAGCAGGTGAGCCCTCAGCTGGAGCACTGTTCTCCTCCTTGATGTAGCTAAGCCGTTGTTTTCCTCCGAGAACAAGAGTGATCACATTAGACCATTTGAAGTAGTTGAGATCATTTAGCAATGATGAAACCAACTTTTGATTTGGAACGGACTCATTAAAGTGATGCTTAACATTTGAAGAAGATGCTGATGAATCTGATCCTCCAGTCATTGTTGCACTGAAGGATAATAAGAGAAATGGATAATGATAATGTATCAACAATTAGATAAGCAGAAGCAGGTCCAAGAATGATCACTGCTCTGATACCATGTTGAAATTCATGATAAGAACAAAAGATATAAAAGATGAATATGAGTTTGAATGTATTCCTACCCTGTATTGAACTGAGCTTTAGAACAGATTAAATAGAGCTGAATGAAACTATCTAATTACTAACTCTAGCTATTAACTAAAGGATAACAAATAACAACTTTACATTGAGATCTCAAACCCTAATATTGTGGATCTAGATCAGAGAAACTAGTAGGGAGCTGCTGACTTATAGAACACGCAAGAGAAGACTTAAACGTAATTACTCCTGCTAAGGTTTATACCAGAATCCAGCATTTAATGTATAGCACCTGAAATAAATGTTGCTCTTTAGGAACTGTTCAAGCAGCTGAAGAGACATTTTTTTTTCTCAGAACTGCTATCTTTAAATGTCTTTATTGTGGATAATCTCATTCATTTTGTCTGATAATTTCTTTCAAAGTTATCTGCCACATGATACATGAGCATGCAGACTAAGATACCCTTGAAAGCAAGCAGATAAGTCAATTGATAAAGCAATCAGACCACATTACATAAAACTGAACAGCAGCAGGTCTTTGAATTGTAGAAGAATTGGATTAAGATACCTTGCAACAGCTAGCACTACACCTACAGCTACAAGGATGCAGCCAACAATCTGATTGAATCTGTATCTTTTTCCCAAGATAAGAGAAGAAAAACCCAGCTGCCACACCAACATTGTCTGCATAATATTGTGACAGAAAGGAAAACGGAGGAGACAGAATTTGCATGTTACTGGAACTGAAAAATACAAAATAAAATAATAAACTGGAATAGGGAATGACTTCCATATGTTCTTAATAACTTATTCAGGCATGCTTAAACTTTGTTGGTTATCAGACCAAGAAGAAGAAAAAAAAGTACGTTGCTGGTTAGTGTATTTTTGCTCGGATAATAGAAAATACCTGACTCAACAAGGGTATCGCCGGTCCGGGAAGCATGGCTGTTGACAAGACATACAATTCACAAAAGTAAAACACCAAAACCATCAATAACAAAAATGTACACTTGTTAATTTGATGAGCTCATTTCTCATCACAAACATGGCATTGCTTTATCTTAACAAACTCACTCACCTACCATACATAGACATTTAATTTGAAAACCGGGATTAATGCGAAGGTGCAGAGTAGTATAGTACCTACAGCAGCCATCCCGGCCGCGACTCCGAGAGCATCCAAAGCACCAATGGCCACAAACGGAGCTTTGGGAAGTATATAATATTCATCAGTCACCGTACCAGAACGGTACCGTACGTACAATATTGAAAAGTATATAATCACATAACTGCAAACAAGAAAGTATCACATTCACAGTAATAAGGAAAGAAGGGGCAGTCAAAGATGGAACAAGAGGTAGTCTATTTGGCTTTGAGCTCAGAAGAAGAATGTAGAGAGAGAAAGCCACCGGACAAAAAAAACGCAGGCGGAAATGACAGGCAAGAGAGAAAGGGTCCCGGAATAGTGTATTTCGAAAGGAACCGGCCATTGAAGCTGGTCCTCTACTGAGACGTCAACGTCTACTTGCTTTTCAGCTTTCTTCTAACTATTCTCTCATTTTTATCACCATTCACTTCCGCCTACCACTTCACTTTACTTTTAAGTTTTAACACTAGGCCATCAGCTTCTCGGCCTTCTCTGCTTTTTTATTTTATTTTCTTTCATCGTCTCGGAGTCTTCCATTAACCATACATTATTTAATAGAAAATATCATAGAAGTCCGTTTTTAAATATTTTCTTTGCTTTTAAGTCTACCCAATAGTTTTTGTACACAGAAGTTCACCCTACCAGCTTCAATTCATTTTTATTGACCACTTTAACCTTGTTCTTTGTAAATCAGATCAGTCTCTCACGTCTCTCTCTCTCTCTCTCCATTATTCAACCGTGCCAATGTCGTCCACCTCTAGTTTCGGCAAGTATGTCACCCACCGCATCAGATCCAGATAGCTACACATCATCCTTGTTCCATGATCAGATTTGCTCGACGCCGATCAGATTTGAGGTACAAATTTCTTCACTAGGTTTTCAATTCAGATCTGCTCACTTCTTTTTGTTCATATGTTTATAAGAGACAGTGAAGGAGTGGATCAAAACGATTTGGTTTTGTGGATTTTGTTGATGTGGTGGTGATTCTGCAGTGATCGCCATGATGAAGATGCGGTGGTAAAGATGACGGAGGAGTTGAAGGTTTTTCATTCTTTGTTGGTATTAAGGTTTGTGAAGGAAGTTGAGGCTTCAATTTGGAATTACAGCTTGAATGATCGATCTGTTAGGGAAAAGATGCATCATAGTTGTAGTGAATTTAATTGTATGAAAACGAAAGACCTGTAGTTTCAAGACGCCTATAGTATATTTTTGGCACTGCTATATTACATTTTCGACATTGTGTTTGTACATTTTCGACAGTGTAATTGTATATTTATGACATATTGAGTATATTTAGTATCACTTGGTAGTAGCTTTTATGATGGTTCGTAGTAGCTTTTGTTCTATAATGTAGTAGTTTTTGCTGTTGGCGATAGTAGATTTAATTTTATACAGTAGTAGTTTTAGATTATAGTAGCTTTTGTAGCCGACAGTAATATCTTTTGTTACCGAAAGTAGTAGCTTTTTTGCCAACAATAGTATTTTTTTCTTAAGGTAGTAGTAGATTATGGTGCAAGTAGCAATATCTTTTGTTACTGATGGTAGTAGTTTTTCTTGTCAATAGTAGTAGCTTTTGCTAAAGGCCGTAGTAGCTTTTGGTATTGACGGCAGTAGCTTTTAGTAGTTCTTTTATGACCTTGTTAGTGGTCCTCGAAAAGCTCAGCGTTGTAGTTGTTGTAGTCAATGGTAATAGTTTTGTTGCTAGTGACAATAGATTTTGGTGTAAATGACAGTAGCTTTTGATACTGACAGTAGTAGTAGCTTTTGCTAAAGGTGGTATTAGCTTTTGCCAAGAAACATCGTCGGAGGTTTGCTGGAGACACGCCAGAGGTTGGCTAGGGAATTGCCGGTGGTCGGTCAGAGACTTTTTAAGGAGCTCCGCAAATATACGCTAGGGTTTGGAAAACTTTCTAGGTTCTTGGTACCTGTCTGGCGGCGTCTTTGGATCAGACGGTGGCTTCCGGCCTCGTTAATGCCCGATGAGTGTTGTCAGACGGGCTTTTGTCTGGCTTACGACTGGTGGTGGTTGGCGGCTTTGGAGAACAGGAGTGAGGAAGTTTGCTGGAGTTGGATCTATTGCCTTTTGGTCGATTGTGAGTATCAAGACTCACCCCGAGTTAAACCCCTTTAATCCGAAGTAGATCCTGCGGGGACCATCTCAAGGGAACTTCTTACTGAAACTCCGTTGAAATGGGCAACCTTTCTTACAAACAAACTCAGCATTTTCATGAATAATTTAAATCAACCCCCAACTCTTGAAGCCATCCTGCTCCCTAAACCACAATTACGCTTCACAAATATAATAATCTAAACTAAGTTGGGGCAATCAGAGCAAATCTACATAGATGAGATACCTAAGCAAAATTTCTAGCGTCAGCAGATTAATTGGTTATGTCTCGTCTTCTGTACATAAGACCTCCTCTCAGCATCCATGCAACACTGGACATTTGAAAACGAAAGGCCCAGAGGAAAACATTTAAAAACAGGATGTAAGAGTGAGTGGACAAAAGAATAACCAAGGGCAAGAAAAAATAATCGAGTTATGCTCTCCCTTTGATTTTCTAGAAAATCTATGTGCACGCCTCGTTGGGAAAGAATCTTAATGAATCCTTTCGAGAAAAACCAAACATCACTTGTCAATCTCATTGGCTTAAAAATCAATGTTAAAAATAGGGGAAAAGGTTTCACCATGACAGAGAGTCTCCCAGACTAGGGTCGGAGCCTTCTGGAGACTACTAAGTAATGAACGACCCTTCATGGCAAAGAGATTCCACCATGACAATGAGCCTCTCAGGCTAGGGTCGGAGCCAAATAAGGCTACTATTTTCTCGCTTCACATCTAAAGTGAGGGGCCCATATGGATAGCTAGCAATGATAATATATATATAACGACCCTTCATGACGAAGAAAACAAATGCGAAAAGTCAATAATATATGACTCCTCCCCCGTAAGTTAAAACATGCATCTCATGCATGAGGCACGGTTCCCCGACCGCCTTAAAAACAATGGCCATAAAACAATGCATTTCCAAATATAATCGACATAACAAAAATTTCAGCCGACAATACAAGAAGCGTCCGGGAGGGGAGCAACCCACATTCCTGGCCCCACCGGCTCATTAAATTAATAAAATCACGTTGTTTATAAATATTTAAAAATATTTAAGCATGCACGGTTTAAAATAAAAAGTCTACTCATAGACTTAGGTCTTAGCCTGACGAAATCCGACCTTCAACAATGGCTTAGGAGGCCTTAAAATATTTTCCAAACCTTAATCGTTAATAATCGATGGCCGGAATAATATTTTATTATCCGCCGCTAATATTAAACTTGAAAAATTTCAAAACCTAACCAAAACTCCTCTAAAAAATACCAAATTTAAACCATAGTCTCCTCTCATTTTATACTATTTAATGGGCATGAAAAACTGCCCAAAAAGTGGCGGCACCGCTGACAGAAATTTCGGCCAAAATTCCGGCGACCTCCGATAGCCACCAAATTTTAATAATAGCTTCGTCTCATCATTTGGAACAATTTTCTAGTTCAACTCGAAGGCCAATTCGGCCTCTAACTAGGTCAATCGAACTAAAAAGTAAATATCCGAAATATTTTTATTAACTTCAAAAATTCAAAAATTCGATTCTCCCTCCACACTCCAAATCAATTCACCAAACTTTAGGGATGAGTAGTACTCCTAAAAACCATTCTAACCATATATAGATCTCACAAATTGGTGGCTTGAGGAGGGAGAAATCCTATCTAGATCACCTACTGTACACTCGGTAATCAAATTGAAATTTCTCCTAAACCATGAAGAGATAGGTCGAAAAGCTTACCTAGAATCGAAGTAGACTCAGAGGCGCTCCTTTTGGAACTGGTGCGACGGCCTGAAGTGGCCTGAGACGGCGGCGGCGACGCCGCGAAGGTCCGGCAGATTTTCTGCCAGATTTCTGGATTTTTGGGCTATTTATAGCCTTTTGCAAAATTATCCATATGCCCCTGACTTCAGACCCCTATAACTTCTTCATATGAACTCTGATTAAAGTGTGCTATATGTCCACGAACTCGTATCGACGTCCTCTACAACTTTCATGAAGAAAGTTTTCCCAAATTCTCGACATTATACGGTCAAACAGTTACTTTAAATGGTTAAAGACCAAAGTAACCAACCGTAGAATAATTCTAGGATCGGGATGTGACAATTCTCCCCACCTTATAAAAATTTAGTCCTCGAAATTTCTATACTCAAAGTCCAACATAGAGGGTGACACTTCCACTTAAAATAATCTTATCGTTCTCAAGTATCAATTATTTCTGAGAACTCTTTCGAACCGCATCGCTAATAGATTTGTCAAAATTCTACCCACTAGCTCCTTTCGGTCAAAGATCAACACCAATTCTTACTTATAAGCCCATTTTCAGTACAAACCGGAAAGCTATTCTCACCGGGCATCATATAATATAAGTACCTACTTACGACACATGCACATAAACACATCCATCCCATGGATCACCAACCTATTCTGCAACCTCATATAAAACCTAGTCAAATTTCACATTTATCCAACGTAGCACACATTTCTACGTGGATCATCTCAAAATATTTCATTACCTTCTGAGGCTCAGCCACTCTTTTCACGTCTGACATCTTACCTCTGATCACAATGATCATCTCCTTGAATCATTGATCAAACCGGCTCACCGAATTCTTACTGTACTCCAACTTATTACGAGGTGGGATACGACACTGCCTACCAATTACCCACCGACTGTAACCCTTGTGAAAATCACTACTGTTTTCTACGAAAATATTACATACTCTGTCATGCACTAAAAACATCCTTTGGAAACAATTCCCTGTTGCCTAAGACAGATCATAATCACTCATAGGCTTGCCCACGTCTTTCCACTCGCTGGAAGCAGCTAACCCGAACGAGGGCAAAGTTAGTTACCATCACCTAGTTCGAACCTCATGAAGTCAAGTAACCACTCGTCATCAAGCAACTTAATAACTCGGTGTCAAATCCCACTAACTATGACTCTACCGTCCACATATCGACCCATGCTCGTAGTGTTCTGCTAACCCTACAATTGAACCGATTGAGAATTCGTATCCTGCAAAAAGCAGGAAGCCAAAGCTCTAATTGGCAAAACACTTCACTGAAACAAGACTCACGTTAAACCATAGAGAAACCATAGCCAAATCGAAGATTGCGAACTCTTCTCCTTTGAAATAGATGACACGATATGGTTCACGTTTATGTTGTATAAGTCTGATAAGGAATAATTCTCTTTCTGCACATGACCGCTAGGATAGTCTCACTTGCATATACCAAACAGTATCCGAAAGATACGAAGCATAACATCAAAGCTGCAATTACTGTATCCAGAATATTCAATTCTGTAGACATAAGTACTCAAAAGATTTACTCCTCAAAGAAAATTTAACGCAAAACTATGTTAAACCCTTTCTAACGTTCACTCTAATAATATTAGTCTGGATCCCCACTTCTCCATAAAAACCATATGCATAAGGCTCAGTTGACATCTCCAAACAACAACAGTCAACTAATGCAATTTCAAGAAGTCAATAATACTCCCTGTTTCTCAGCTATTCAAGCCAATAACATCAAGGCATTAAAATAAATTACACTGGGAATCAGCGAGTCACCTAACTCGCTCGACGAGAAGCCACGAGTCTCATCATCCTCCATGCTAAGTCTTGAGTGATGCACAAATGAGAATCCGAACTCAAGCTGAAATTACGAAGCAGAGGAATACGTCATTAAAGTCACAACTCCAATGAACTCATTAACATTACCAGCATCACTAAGCCTGGACAATCACCCGCTTTCTTTTATTTCAAGTGACACTTTCAATACTCTTTGACGTCGTATCTCTGACTAATAGCCACACTTCTCTTTCTACTTCCATTACTATTAATAGGTCTGACAACTGACTAAGATTCGACGTCAGATACTCGAATATACACCTCTCTAATGCCACTGCTTCCCGCAATAAAATTTCTAGCCCGAAAGTACTAACACACTACACGTGCGATGAACACAAAATCACTTTTCAAAAGTTAAAACAGTTTCCATTCAGGAACCAATATCACAAACGAAGCTTTGCCATTTTCTAAGACTGATATTTCAGAAAAAAGTTAAATCGTACGTCCACTCTCTGCGCTAGCTCGAGAGGAAACCAAATTCTAACTTTAAACTCAAAAGTCATGCACCTCACCAACATTTATTAATAGTCCAATTGAAACCATAACCAGGACCATAAATTAACATAACGATTCGGCCAATTGCCGTAACCCATATTAATGACCACATCCGCAAATAACATTGACCTCACAGGTCATCCTTGGATCAGTATGGGATCTCATCCCAATACAATCCCTAAAAGATCACTGCTCTACAAAGCGGTAAATTTGCCACCTTTAATATTAAATCTCTTATAACCCTTGACTCATAACACTTCTTGAGTCAACATCTGTTCCAACGGCTCAAATTCAATGCTCCCACAGTTCATACTCAACAACTAATAAACCACACTTCACAACTCTCTCGCTGCACTTAAATACTTGTGGCTCAAGATTTATCACTAAGTCGGATTCTGATTCACACAGAATCACCACTTAATTATCTATGACCTTAGTCTTCCGCATTATAGTCAAGTCTACTCCCTCCTCGAGAACATAACAAAACATCCAAAATCTCAATTTTTTTTAATTATGAAGTCAACACCTTTGTAATTCTTGTTAGTAACTCAGTTCTAACCGGTAGGAAATATCACACATCCACGGAATGATTTCAGCCAACTACCCTAATACTAGCTGAGGAACACAAGCGATGACCTCTCAGGTCATACCGAGATTAGTTAGTGGTCTCACCACTCAATGATAGCCATAGAGATCGTCGCCCTTTTGCCAATCTGGTTACCAATTATAAACTCTAAAGAAGAAAAACATTCTAAATCATCAGGGAAACTCCCTTCCTGAAATCACTGCAAAACATAACCACCAAAATGCAATCATTTTAATAAACAACTTCTCGTGACTCTCTTACCACCAATCAATACACGAGGCTCTACGATTTGTCGCCAAATTGAAATCCAGATCAAGTAAGGTCACTACTTAATTGGCCCCTGATTACATCATTACTATCAATTCTTTATCCCTTTTAGGATTTCGATAAACTTACATCAGATCCTTATCCTCCAGACACCAATGTTCGTACTCCATAGACTCAAAATTTGAAGATATTACCCATTACTGCAGTGAGAATAATTTATGTGGGGGCGCTTCCGTTGCGGACCGTTATGTTGCGGAACGTATGCGGGCTTTCAAATAAAAACCAGTAGATTATATGAATGGTTCAGATTATAAAAAACAAGATGAGGCTGAGCATACCCAACAACAACCTCCCCACCCTTCGAGAGAAATTCAGAACTTATCAGAGCTCCAAACTCCAATTGAGAAATTTCGAATCTCAGTTCACCCTTTCATCGTTTTTCTTGTGCTTTTTCTTTAATCTTGAGTTCGTAACATGATTCTCTCACACCCCCAAATAAGCCATTGAGAAAAGGTTGTGAATGAGGAGGGATTGAGATCCTGATTGAGATCCTGATTGAGAATTTAAGATCCCTCTAAACAGATTTGAATCCCACAAACAAATAATAAGCACTACCATACCTAGCAGCCCCTGGGGAAAAAGAGGAGAAATTTTCCTCTGTTGGAGAAAAGAAGTCATCAAAGGATTTGTTAAGGGTTGTTTCCCTGGGGTAACAAAAACTGTCTGAGAGATAAAGGAACCGAGTCTGAGGGAGAAGAGGTTGTTGTTGGGTATGCTCAGCCTCATCTTGTTTTTTATAATCTGAACCATTCATATAATCTACCGGTTTTTATTTGAAAGTCCGCATATGTTCCGCAACATAGCGGTCTGCAATGGAAGCGCTCCCTAATTTATGTATCCTTACATATGTTACATCACAATACTTTGATCAAGAATATAATCAATTTAATAACAATCAATGAGTGGGCAGATTCCACGTGAACATGCCACAACTAATCACCACCATGGGACCAAGTGTCGTTAACAGCCAGACTATGGTCACAAAATAAAGTTAATTATCCAAGGGCATTCATATATTCTTAACTTCTTCACATGTCGGAATGACCACTGCCATCTAAATTCCGACCTACCACATATAACTCAAGACTATACTTACCGCCTTTTCAAAACGTCCGACAACTCTAAGAGCCTGACCTCCAACTCTAAGAGCCTGACCTCCAACTCTAACTATCCCGAAGATCTCACCATGGCCTCATAATTAGCATCCTTTAACTTACTCAATAGTCTTATAATTTCTGAAATTCTAACCATTTAGTGGCACGATTCAAATACTAAATTTCTCATCCGAACCACAACATCTCCTTGGCCACAACACTAGGGCCGACGACTTTTAATCAACCCAAACCTCGAGAAATAAAAATATTATAATTGATGCTCGACAACTTACACAATTCTAATGCCTTCTCTTAGCCGAAAAAATAATCATAATTATCGTCCATCTACTCCTATATCCTTTAGTCTCTCGCTTCTCACTCTATCCAACTTTACTTGACTATTTCCACACATTTTACATTTCCTCTCGACTTTCCATTCGCATGGGCCACTTATATTAGTACCTGAATTCTCCAATTCAAGTACTTTTTTTTTCTCATGGTCTACAACAACTATTCCATGGCACGATTATGTTATTAAAACAAAACCAATAGGTATCAGATGCCCAACTTAATATTTCCACCATAGCCCAAATAAATATCTCATTAACGAGTTCCCAACTAGTATTTCAATTCAATTTCTCGTTTACACACGTGAAACTCATAAGAAAAGACATATAAAACTTGCTTTTCTAATACGTGAACTAAAACACTCTTAATATCATTTCTGACTCTTCACTTCTAAGAGTATCGCAACTCAGATACCAAGGCCTCGCCTTAGGCTTCTACAACTCCATCCTTCCCAACTTTCACGACAGCCTCCCAGGTATGAATCAATGCTTCGCTCTATATGCATTTTCATAGGATGCCCAAATCGTGAAATAATACGAGTTCCCAACTCGAGTTTCCAACTCAGAACTCTAATCCAAATCTCAATTAGTCCCACAAACGCACAAAAGGAAATCACCAATTATTTACCCTTTCCTTTTGGGAACTCTCTAAGAGGTCAGCGTACTGAGGCATAGTCTTGAATATGCAGACATTTATGGAACCAGCCGGTCTATAAATATAATAGAAACTACTAACTCATATCCCTAATAACACTGAGCGTCTCAAGCATAAATGCCGATAGACACTACGTGCTACCAAGTATATGAGTTAGTAACATAAAGCGATAACCTAATGTTCTGATACCAACTGTCAAGACCCACCCTGAGTTAAACCCCTTTAACCCAAAGTAGATCATGCGAGGACTATCTCAAGGGAACTTCTTACTAAAACCCTCTTGAAATGGACAGCCCTTCCTACAAACAAACTCAGCACTTCCATAAATAATTTAAATCAACCTCTAACTCTTGGAGCCATCATGCTCCCTAAACCACAATTACGCTTCACAAATATAATAATCTAAACTAAGTTGAGGTAATCAGAGCAAATCTACATAGATGAGATACCTAAGTAAAATTTCTAGAGTCAGCGGATTAGTTGGCTATGCCTCGTCTTCTGTACGCAAGACCTCCTCTCAACATTCCTGCAACACTGAGCATTTGAAAACGAAGGGCCCAAGGGAAAACATTTAAAAACAAGATGTTAGAGTGAGTTGACAAAAGAATATCCAAGCGCGAGAAAAATAATCGATTTAAGCTCTCCTTTTGATTTTCTAGAAAATCTATGTGCACGCCTCGTTGGGAAAGAATCCCAATTAATCCTTTCGAGAAAAACCAAACATCACTTGTCAATCTCATTGGCTTAAAAATCAATGTTAAAAATAGGAGAAGATGTTTCACCATGACGGAGAGTCTCCCAGATTGATATGGTACTTTTAGAGTTTGGGTTGTCATGATTTTTAGAGTTTGGAAAAATTATTTCATTACCCCATATGTTGCAACCCCACACAAGAGTCCAAAACTCCCTAGAACTCCCAGAAGAGGTCACCGGGGGGAGGAGAAGAGAAACCCAGGAAAATCCCAAAAAATAAACAGGAAAACCAGTGAATTGGGGATTTTGAAATCGAGGCTCGAATCGATCAATTAGGAGCAGGAAAAGGAAGAAGAAGAAGAAGAAGAAGAAGGGGGAGAAGAACCCTACCTTTAGCTGCCATTGCCGTAGCCTGAGCCGGTCAGAATACGGCCAACATAGGCGCGTCTCCTCCTTGTTCGATCTCCTTCTGTGGTGGCTTTTGGCAGATTTCCAAACTGGGCTAGGTAGAGGTTGAGAAGAGGAAGAGAAAGAGAGAGGTGCGCCGTCGAGCGGTGGCCGGAGGCAGCCAGACACCGTCGAGGACAGCGGAAACAGGGACAGCGAGAGGAGTGTCGAGAGAGAGAGAGTTGACCAGAATTGGGGGGGTTTGACCGAGTCAAACATCTCACCCCTTTTTATAGATAAATGGACGGTCCAGATTCAATCTGGAATCGATCCACCGGTCTAGATTTAAAGAAGGTAAAAAGTAAAAGGTTAAATGGTAAAAACTTTTTAACTGAAATGGTAATTAAAAATTACCAAAATCTTCAGAAATTCGTAGAAAATAAACGGAAGCTCTAAAAAATATTCTGAAAATACTGGGAGACTCGTATCGATACGTACTACAACACTGAGTCCTTAAATGAGGAATTTGAAGAGTTTAGAAAAACTCAAAAATGAACGTGGTCGTTAACTCACGAAGTTACCCAATGCGACTTAAACCTCAGTAACTCGTCATTAACCACGGTAAAAACGTGCGGGGTCTCACAGTACTCCGGCAACCCGACGGGTCAAGCCACCTCTCGCCCCCGAACCACCACAGGTCGATTTCTCTCTCTCTTATCTTTTTATCCTTGTAGTCAGATGCATCCATCCATCTCTCTCTCCCCATATCGAAATCGGACACAAAACCTGAAGTCCCAAATTCCAATTTCAAGTCGATCTCCTCTCTCCTCCGGCAAGCCTTGCTTCTCGAAGGTAACCTTCACTCTCTTCTCTCAATTTTGAGTCCTTTTGGACCTTATTCCTCATTTTAGAGACTAATCACCATGTTGAACTCATTTATTGGGTTCTCGGGTCCCTGACGTGCCCACTTTCGCACTCTGACCACGCTGTCGGCCACGGCGACGCCTGTAAGCGTGAGGTGGAGAAGCCAACGACGCCGCCCAGACCAGCAGCAACTTGAGGAGGCAGGGGACTCCAAGTTGAGTTTGGCAGTAGAAGTAGGGGTGATGGGGATGTCTCGAATTTATGGTGAGGTAGTTTCTACGTTCGGGGGCTTTGGTTGTTAGGACCCACCCCGGGTTAACCCCTTTAACCCGAGGTAAATCCTGTGTGCACCACCACAAGGGAACTTCTTACCGAAACCCCATTGAAATGGACAACCCTTCCTATAAACAAACTCAGCACTTCCATGTATAATTTAAATCAACCCCCAACTCTTGGAGCCATTCTGCTCCTTAAACCACAACTTCGCTTCACAAAAAAATTAAACTAAACTAAGTTGGGGTAATCAGAGCAAATCTACATAGATGAGATATCTAAGTAAAATTGCTAGAGTCAGCGAATTAGTTGGCTATGCCTTGTCTTCTGTATGCACGACCTCCTCTCAGCATCCCTACAACATTGGGCATTTGAAAATGAAGGGCCCAGGGAAAAACATTTAAAAATAGGACGTTAGAGTGAATGGACAAAAATAATATCCAAGCACGAGAAAAATATCCATTTATGCTCTCGTTAGGAAAGAATCTCAAATAATCCTTTCAAAAAACAAATCATCACTTGCCAATCTCATTGGCTTAAAAATCAACATTAAAAATAGGGGCAGAGGTTTCACCATGACGAAGAGTCTACCAGACTAGGGTTAGAACCTTTAAGGCTACTAAGTAATATGTCGACTCTTCATGGCGGAGAGATTCCACCATGACAATGAGCCTCTCAGACTAGAGTCGGAACCCTCTTGGGTTACTATTGCCCCGCTCTACTTCCAAAGTGAGAGGGGGCCGTTTGGCTAGCTAGCATCTTTATATATATGACGACCCTTCATGGTGATAAAAACAAGCAAATACGAAAAGTCATTATTATATAACTCCTCCCCCATAAATTAAAACATGCATCTCATGCCTGAGGCACGGTTCCCCGACCGTCCTCAAAACTATGGCCATAAAACAATGCATTTCCAAATATAATCGACATAACAAAAATTTTCGGCCGACATAACACAGGAGCAACCCACCATCCTGACCCTACCGGCTCATTAAATCAACAAAAAAAACATGTTGTTTATAAATCTTCATAAATATTTGAGCATGAATGGTTTTAAAATAAAAAGTCCACTCACAGACTTTGGCCTTAGCCTGACGAAATCTGGATCGCTTCTCAAGCGAGAACTCCTCATCTCATGTTCAACGAATAATAGTAAATCTTAATTTGCCAAACGAATAATTATTTAAAATTAGCAATAATGTTACCCTCTGCCAAAACTCTCAAATTTAATCAACAAAAATCCCCGATCTTCAACAATAGCTTAGGAGTCCTTAAAATATTTCTCAAATCTTAATCGGCAATAATCGATGGTCGGAATAATATTTAATTATTCGCCAATAATACTAAACTTCCAAAATTTCAAAACCAAACCAAAACTCCTCCAAAAATTACCAAATTTAAACCATAGACTCCTCACATTTTATACTATTTAATGAGCATGAAAAACTACCTAAAAAGTGGCGGCGGCCTCCGGTAGAAATTCCAGCGACCTCCGATCGCCACCAAATTTTAACAGTAGCTTCGTCTCATCATTTGGAACAACTTTCTGGTTCAACTCGAAGGCCAATTCAGTCTCTAACTAGGTCAATCGAACAAATATAAAAAAAACCCAAAATTTGTTTTTAAATTTTAAATCTTTGATTCTCTCTCCACACTCCAAATCAATCCACCACACTTTAGGGGTGAGTAGTACTCCTAAAACTCATTCTAATCATATAAAGAACTCACAAATTGGTGGTCTGAGGAGGGAGAAATCCGATCTAGACTCAACACTGTATACTATGCATTCAACAAGGAAATTCTCTTAATTCAAGGCGAGTTAGGTCGAAAGGTTTACCTAGAATTGAAGTAGACTCAGAGGCGGTCATTTTGAGACCGGTGCGGCGGCCTGAGGTGGCGGAGAGAAGATCCGGCAGTGTTTTACGTCGAGAGAGAGGAGAGAGAGAAAGTAATTTTTGATTTTTCACTTTCTACTCTGGGTAAGTTTCCTTTTATAACATTTTCTAGAAATGGTAACTTCTGTTTTTAGACCATAACTTCTTCATACGATCTCTGATTTGAGCGTGCTATGTGTCCACGAACTCGTATCGACGTCCTCTACGACTTTCATGAAAAAAGTTTTTCCAAATTCTTGACTTAACGAAATGTCAACTTTAGGTCATCATACGGTCAAATAGTTACTTTAAATGGTTAAAGACCAAAGTAACTTACCGTAAAATAATTCTAAGATCAGGATGTGACAATTCTCCCCACCTTATAAAAATTTAGTCCTCGAAATTTCTATACTTGAAGTCCAACATAGTGGGGCACACTACCACTTAAAATAACAATAATATTGTTCTCACATATCAACTCCTTTCTGGGAACTCTTCTGAATCGCCTCACGAATAGAATTATTATAACCCTACACACCTGGTCTTTACGATCAACATCCTTACCGATCCTCCTTATAAGCCAATTCTCAGTGCTAGCCGGAAGACTATTAAGATAGGATATAAGGAAATAGACTTATTCACGTAACATGGACATACATGACACTAGGCATCCAATATAACCCCGAAGATACCCAACATATTCCACATCTCATGTAATCTTGTCATGTGTCACATTTAACCAACGTAGCACTCCTTCCTACGTGGATGATAACCTCTAATACTCCCTCATTTTTTGACACCCGACCACTCTTTTCGGGTCAACACTAAAGCATCTGCAGTCTTACCGCTGATTACAATGATTTTCTCTTGCATCATTGATCAAACTGAATCATCGAATTCTTACTGTACTCCACCTCATTTATGAGGTTGAATACGATACTGCCTATCACTGATCCACCAACTGTAATCCTCGCGAAAATCACTATTGTTTTTCACGAAAAGATAACAAATTCTGTCATACGCTGAAAACATCATTTGGCAACAATTCCATGTTGCCTAAGTCGGATTATAACCACCCATAGGCTTGTTCACGTCTTTCCACTCACTAGAAACAGCTAACCCAAACGAGAGCAAAGTTTGTTACCATCACCTGGTGCGAACCTCATGATGTCAAGCAACAATTCATTACCACCCTACTTTCAAACTCCACGTCAAAAACCACTAGTTAACACTACATCTCATGCATTCACACCGGCTCGCAACGATCAACTAACCCTCCAACCGAACTGATTGAAAATTGATATCCTGCCAAACCGCAGGAAACCAAGACTCTTGATTGCCAGCACGTCTCATAAACAATGTTCACGGTAACCTACTTAGAAAAACAAAATCATAACTGAATTTGAGACACCTGAGCCCTTCATCCTGTGAACTAGATCACATAATCTGGATCACGTTTCCATGAATTTTCCGTTATATGAGACTGATAAGGAGTAATTTCTTTTCTGCACCTAACTGCTAAAATGATCTCACTTATACACACCCAACAATATCCTAAAGATACGAAGTATAAAATCAGAGTTGCAACTAGTGCATCCACAATATCCGATTCTATAGACATGAGTACTAAAAAGATTTACTCCTCTTAGAAAGTTTAACGCAAAACTACGTTAAACCATTTCTAATGTCCACTCTAATAAAATAAGTCTGGATCCCCACTTCTCTATTAAAACCATACGCATAAGGCTCAGTTGACATCTCCAAACAACAACAATCAACTAATGCAATCTCGAGAAGTCAATAATACTCTCTGTTTCTCTTCTATTCAAGCCAATAACATCGAGGCATTAAAATAACTTACATTGAGAATTAGCGAGTCACCTAACCCGCTCGACCAGACGCCATGAGTCTCATCATTCTCTATTCTAAGTCTTGAGTGACGCACAAATGTGAATCCAAACTCAAGCTGAAATTATGAAGCAAAGGAAACGTCATTAAGACTACAACCCCAACAGACTCATTAACATCACCAGCATCACTAAGTCTGGATAACCACCAACTTCCTTTTACTTCAAGTGACACTTTCAACACCCTATGAAGTCGTATCTCTGGCCAATAGCCACATTTCTCTTTCCACTTCCATTACTAATAATAAGTTCGACAACTGATTAATATTAGAAGTCACATACTCGAATCACATACATCTCATAGGTGCCACTACTTCTCACAATAAAATTTGTAGCCCAGAAATTCTACCGCACGGCACGTGCGATGAACACCAAAACACTTTTCATAAGGCAAAATAGTTTTCATTCGGGAACCATCAAAACATACTCGGTTTTGCCATCATCCATGTCTGATACCTCAACAAAAATCAAATTGAACGTCCACTCTCGGCTCTAGCTCGAGAGGAAACCAAATTCTAACTTTAAACTCAAAAGTCATGTACATCACCAACATTATTAATAGTCTAATTGAAACCATAACCAGGACCATAAATCAACATAGCGATTCGGCCAATTGCCATAAACCATATTGATGACCACATCCGCAAATAACATTGACCTCACAGGTCATCCTTGGATCAGTATGGGATCCCACCCAATACGATTCCTAAAAAGATCACTACTCTCTTGACTCATAACACTTCTTGAGTCAATAAAGAAATCATTTCTCCTGCTCCTGCAATTCATACTCACTGCATTTCAACTTTCGGCTCCAAGATTTGTTACTTAATCAGACCCCGAATCACCTAGGGTGGCCACTTAGTCATCCATCACCTCTGACTTCCACCCTGCAGTCAAGTCTGCACTCTTATATTATCCGGATGGGGCGGGACGAGATTGCATTTTTGAAAATCTATCTCATACGGGTCAGTCCCATTTGGTACAGGGATGTGATCAGGATCCCGCCATAATAGAAGAAAAAAACATAGGAGAAAAATTGATCCTAAATTGAGTAAATTCTAAATTCTATATTTGGTTCCTGAGATTATTGGTATTGATTATCATTTTCTATCTTGATCTCAAAAACTTCATAGAAAAATTGAAAGAAGTATTAGAGTCTGATTAACTAGCATAACAATATATATACTTATGCCCAACAAAATCACCCATAAATACCATAAAGTCACGATCTAAATTTTTTGAACACTATAATCTTCAATCTGATATTGCTTTCTTCCCTCTAGATTAACAATTGCAGAGGTTTAGACAATTGTAGAGATTCGAATGTGGAGAGAAAATTGTGAATAATTGCTAGTGTGTTTGAAGAGGTTCAAATTTGGTAGGATTGAGAATGGATCTGAGAGGTTCGAAAAATTGCGTCAAATCTGAGAGAGTGAGAGTCTGCTATCGAATTGGGAATGAATTTCAGGTTTTGGGATCGCATTTGTGAGACAGAGTACGAGTAAGAGGGAGGCGTAGAGTTTGTGAGTGTGTTTGAGTTTAAGTTTAGGATTTGGGAATCCATTTGAGTGTGTTTCAGTTCATTGTAAGATTATACACACTAACAAATGAACAGTTATGATCGGATATAAGTACACAACTTAAACTTTCGGGATGCTCTCGTCCCGATCCCATACCGTTTGTAAAACTACCGGGACAGGGCGGTATGCTACCGCAATTTTAAAACTCTGTCCCGTTCCGTCCCGTCAATTTTCGGTATGGTACCAGCATGAGATTGAAATTTCGGTACGAAGTGCCCAACCCTAAGAAAAACTGCTAATCAGTGAAAAGAATGAGATGCATATGTATGAGTTGCCTTAAGACACATGAGATCAGCCATGTTTTTATTATTCACTTGTCATATCTTTTCCATCAGGATATGTAGAAATTTCAATGAAAAGTATAAGATGCATATGCATCAATTAGACAATTACTTATTACTACGACACATGTAATTTTGTGAAGTCTTCATTCTTCACTTGTGATATCCTTACCATCATGATATGTAGAATAGTTTGTGTCTTGTGTTTTGAACTTTTGATAATAAAAGGATAGCCAACAACACATGTACCTAGTTATTTTCATGCACGGTATCTCTGTACTTCTAGTATAATGAATACATATAATTACACCTATGTTGTATGGCTTCTATCATGGTGCTTCTGTCAAGCAGATTTGGGCTCAGTTGATTTTGGGTACTTTTCGTTGTAATGATTTTCATGATTTGGAAGAATTATTCCATATATGTTTGTGGCAACAACTTACAGCTCTCAAGTTCAGGTACCATGCTGCACTAGTCCTAATAAGATTGTTTTGCTTATGCTTTGTGTGCATTTGATTGCTGTGTTGGCGTGATGCTTTTCGATCTTGGTTCCATTTGAGAAAACAGACTGTCGCATTAAAATTCAGAAACACTGTATTGCCACATTTAGCAAAGCTAAATTTCAGTTCCCTGTCACAAGGACTAGAACTTGCTTATCAACTTTTCAGTTCTCAACTCTCCAAGAAAGGAACTCCAAATTATTCTATTGTGTGTATGTATATATGCTCTAGAATAATCGATCACTTCATAATTTCACCACTATATCGTATATGCATGCATTAAACACTCATATTAAGTAGAATAGTAGATGAACAATCCATACTCATGAGAAACCAAATGACTAAATATGTTGAGTCTCCAAGAATTCTACTTGGTACAACTTGCTGCGACTGATCACTCATCCTGTAAACGTCGTTTTAGTCCCCTGAGGCCTTGTCGAGATGAAAAGTCCAGGCTCCACATGTTATCTACAGAGGATGGTACTTCACTTATGGCTGTGCCATCTATAACAAGGGTTTTCAAAGAAATCATATTACCTATATCCTTGCCCAACTTCTCAAATCTCGAACAGCCAGAAAGAACAACAGTCTTAACACAAACCAACTTATAAAAGTTCTCCGGAAGATCCTTGAGCATTATGCAGCCTTTGAGATTTAGCAAGGACAGTCGATAAAGAAATCCAATGGACGTGTCAATCTCTGACAAACTCACACAGTGTTTAAGGATCAAATACTTTAGATACGGGAGTTGGGAAAAGTCTGGAGATTGTGTTAGAGAATGTGAATGACTGAGATTTAGTATCTCCAACTTCGCAAGCCGCTGTTAGACAACACCAAAGAAGAAAATTAAAAGAAAAAATAAATCAAAAATCCAAAGATCAGAAGAATAGGAGAGTGATGTAATGTATCAAACAAACTTTCTTGATATACCCTTGCATCCTCCCAAACTCGTATGAGACTGCTGTACCGCAGGTCCATAGAAATCAGGTATGTTTTATTAAGAAGCTCATTTTGTATGACCTGTGGAGAGAATCCACGCAAGCAGAGCCATCTTAACTTTTTTAAAAACTTGTCACAGTCTCCAGTGAGCTGTACATGGTTGAGTTGGAGCAATTTCAGTCTCCTCATGTTTCTAAATGCTTCTGTACTGAGACTCATGTTGTCAGATCTTTGCAAATTTAGAGCGAGTCCTTCAGTCTCTTCAGTTCCCTGTTAACAGAAAGCACTAGATTAATAAACAAGATTATTCGCATGTGGAAAATAATATATCCAGAGTCACGCGGGAGAGTCATGAATGCATTCAAGTTACTGCCACAATGAAATGACTGGATTAAAAGACTAACAGACAGTACAATATGTAAGTAATGCATGCAATGCTTTTAGTATTAGAGATGGCATGGTTTTGCATAATCGAGTGTTGTTTCTTCACTATTAGTATTAGAGATGGGATGCCTATGCTTGTCTTGATTAGATTGGGAGTACTTACAGATTCATCAGTCAATACATCTATTACATCTTCCTGATGCCATAATCTACTACGTCTTTCAGGAAAGTTAGGGGATTCTTGACGAACAACTTCTCTGCCCATGTCTCGAAGCAAATCATGCATCATGAGCTTGTTTTTCTCAGTAACAGTTACGAGGCAACGCTGGAGCAGCACACTGATTTCTATTTTTGGAGAAAACCCACAGCCTTTGAGTATTTTTATGACATAGTTCTTGTCCATACCAATGAAGAAACAGCATATATGGAGGAATATGTTCCTCTGGCTCTCATCAATTGCATCAAAGCTTATTCTGAGCTTTGACTGAATTCTGCCATCAGGAATTTTTTCCAATTTCCTCAGTGTGCTATTCCAATCTCCTATGCTCCTTCCGAAGAGGAAAGACCCTAAAATTTCAAGAGCCAGTGGTAAACCTCCACAGTAAGTAACCACTCTTCTTGAGAGTTTGATGAAGTATTTATTAGGAGAATGATTTTGAAAGGCATGCCAACTGAAGAGCTCAAGAGCCTCTTCTTCATTCATTTCTTGAGTTAGATGTATTATATCCACTTTCAGTAGTTCTAACAAATGTCGGTCTCTTGTTGTTATAATAATTCTACTTCCCGGACCAAAGGAATCCCGCCTTAAAGCTAACACATTCAATATGTCCTCATTATCTACATCATCAACAATAACAAGTACCCGTTTGCTTCCAAGTCGTTCTCTTATCACATTGATCCCTCTGGAAACACAACCTACCTCTATCTTGGTTGGTTTTAAGACATCAGAAAGAAGTCTTTCTTGCAGAGCAATTTTACCAACTGAATCCTTTGCAGTTTCCCTCACATCTGCTAGAAAACTTTTACTGTCAAAGTTATGATAAAATTTGTTATAGATGGCTTTGGCTACAGTTGTTTTGCCGATTCCACCCATACCCCAAATTCCAATCATGCGAACATCATCTAATCCAACACCTAAGCAAGTACTAATATCTTCTACACGAGAATCTATTCCAACTGGGTAGACTGCTACATTTAAGTAAGTGCTGGTCAACTGTGTACATATCTCTTCAACAATGCTATTGATAAACTCTGCTTCAGGCCTGTCAGTAACATGCAGAAGTAGAAATAGCACTCATCATGCAATTGCAAGATTAAAATGGATTTTTTTTGAGTTAAAAATGGATTAATATCTAACTATGTTATTCATTGTGACTCTAAATTTCCTGAGAAGATAGGAATCAAAACAAGGGTGAAGTTCTGTACATCCATCCCCTAATGTAGACACTTGATTAGGCCACCGATATTTTTCCTATTCCTTTTCCATTGTTGTAGTGTTTCTTAAACTTATCACATATACAAGATGTAATTTTGATCTGAACTTAAGATGTTGAATCTCAAAGGTGAAAGCATTCGTCCTGTTCCTTGTACTGCCTAAACGACAAAGGACCAGAGAAAAGGGGCAGAGAGCAGCAGTGTAAAGATGAAAGTATTACCTATCAGCGATATCGAAGCCGGCCAAATTTGCAGCTGCTGTAAGAGCATCTCTCCACCTCGCTATCTTAGGTGTACATTTCTCTGATCCTTCAAGTGCAGTTCTCCACCAGCTGGGTTCATGTTTCTCAAATACCTTACCAAAACTACCGGCCTGGTTTCTGACATGAGAAGGATCAACGTGAAAGAATATTGGGAAAACCTTGTGGCCTAGTGTTAGTCTACACTCCATGATGTGCACCAACTCCTCAAGACACCAACTTGAATCCGCGTAATTCTCTGAGAAGACGATGAGAGAGATCTTACACCCTTGAATTACCCTTATCAACTCTGTTGATATGTTTTCCCCTTTAGCTAGTCCCTCGGCATCCCTAAACGTTCTAACTCCGGCACAGACTAATGCCATGTAGAGGTGGTCCGTGAAGGTGTTGCGTGTATCTTCACCACGGAAGCTCAAGAACACGTCGTCGATCCAATATCTGTAGCAGGGTGAGCATGGCGGCTCCTGTGGGGACGATGAGGATGATGACGGTGACTTCATTTCTGATGTTCAGATTGAGAAGTGATCGATGGTTTGTGGATCAAACCTACTCACCCTCAAAGCAAGTGTAAGACCATAATTGCGGTGCGTCGTTTCTCGTTGCCCGACTAGAAACTTGTCGACATAGCCGAGTGGCAGGTCGTCTCTTCACCTTTGTCGACCAAAACAGGTGGGCCATATGAATAAAGCTACTCAACAGCTTTTATTTTAGCCAAACTAACTCAAACATTATCTGAATTTGGTTATAACTAACAACTTACGATTTTAATTTGAAAATTTGATTATAATTGTCCATTTATCTTTTTAACTTAATAAAAATTAGATAGTTTTCATTAAATTTTCAGTTATGTATCATTCATATTAGGGGTATAATTGTTATTTTTATAATTTATTGTAATATAAAAAATATAACAAAACAAAATCTCTAAAAAGAGATTTGTTCTAAAAAATAATACCTTATATTTATTTTTTTAATTTCCTTACACGTTTTTTATTTAATATTTTTTTTATAAAATTTTATCATTCCTTCATCTTTTTATGGTCATGCATAAATATCTTTTTAGAAGATGATGGCTACATTGATAATCTTTTTTTACAAATACTACATTGATAATCTTAATTAAAAAAAAATAAAATTGAATTGATGATGATGATAATGAACAAGATATAATTTGTCTACTAAAATGGCTAAGCCATGCAATTCTAATTAGCTATTATTTCTCTCACGCCTCTCATTTGAAGATTTTGTTTCATCATTTTTATAATTAAAAAAAAAAACTTATAAAAACATAGTTATACCTTCACACGCATGACACTTAATCTAAAATTGAATGGAAATCATCTCATTTGATGGATAAGGTGCAAATTGACAATTTTTATCAAGTTGAGGAGATAAATTGACACATTTGAAAGTTGAAGGTGTAAATTGACAATTAAAACCAAGTTCAAGAGGTGTTTTAGCCATTTTGTCTTTATTTTACATCTAAAATTGAATGGAAATCATCTCATTTGATGGATAAGGTGCAAATTGACAATTTTTATCAAGTTGAGGAGATAAATTGACACATTTGAAAGTTGAAGGTGTAAATTGACAATTAAAACCAAGTTCAAGAGGTGTTTTAGCCATTTTGTCTTTATTTTACCTACCGTATTTGTATCTTCCCACTTTTAGCTACTTTGTCACTATCTTTTCGTCTTTTTGGTAGCTTTTGGAAGGCAATACTTCCAGTTAAAACCCAGATACAAATTCCACCCAGAAACTTCAAGAAGCCAAGAACCGAAGAACCCACCTCAATTGATCAAAGCTACAAGTTGCCAACACGAAAAGCTCAAAGCTTTTAGCTTTACCTATTCCAATGTAGATAAGAATCATAAGATTCTACATAAGAGGAGGGGATTTGAGATTATGAGAAATTGTAATAGCATCGTAACAAATGAGGAGTCTGATGTAGAACAGATGACATTGGAATCAAAGAGCAGATTGACTATCGCAAGTCCAAACTCGGTATACTACAGATTTGGCGTTCGGTGTCCGATTCACTGTTTTGATAAATTTCTGGAAGCAGAAGGACCTAACAAAGTCTGTTTAGGGCTTTAAAATACAGTTTTTCTATTTTCACATAATTATTTTTAGGGTTAAATACTTGTGTACCTTCAAATTATAACCTTAAAAGCAGTTTTATCCTTTAACTTTCAAATTAATCTGGTATACCCTCAAACTTTTAAATTTTGACAATTTTGTTCAATCCGTTAAAAAGTTAGTTAGAAACAAGCTGAACAGGTTTGTTTTAAAACAACTTGTATTTAGGATAGTCTACAAGCTAAAACCTAATCACCAATCAACTTAAAAACTAGCCTTCATCATGCCAAAACTTCACATAACAACCTTCTGTCTAAATGGTTACTATACTTACGGAATCACTATTGTCTTAAGGTAGAAGATTCATAGATTTTAGTATGTAAAAATATCTTAAATACAAAATTCAAACTAGCAAGTAAAATAATTCTTAAAACAAAAATATTTTTATGATAGAATTATGTGCTCAAGATAGAATTTATTTAACATAACATAACTACAAATACATAACTCAGAGTCTCGCTCTTGGGTAAACCACTATAAGTTGTTTAGCTACTCATAATTATAATTACAAACACAAGATACTTACTTGTAATAAAAGTACATCTTACCGAATGATTAAAGACTGAAATCTTCACACAGTACTCACACTCACAATCTTATTTCACATTATACTAGAGACATTGTTTACACACACTTTTACTGGCTTTCTAACTTCAAGAAGAAGGTTGAGAGTGTTTTCAAGTCCTATTCCAAGTTTTTCGATGTCTTCTCTCGGAAGCTTGAAACTCCTTATATAGCTGTTGGGTAAAAATGTGCACAAAAATGTAGAATGTCACCCAACGTAATTTCACTCTATCTTATTGATTAAAATAGAGCTTTAATGATGTCTGGTTCAACCCATTCAAGACAGAACATGTCTCTTAATTACAATCCCTCATTACAAGGGAACACCCCTTGATTCAATTTATCAAGAAACCAATGTGAGTTTGTTTGGTATTACGACTGCACCAAGTCATTCGTAGTTCAAGATCTCCAACAAGTGAATGACTCGTTGGAGGGCTTTGATTTTAAAATGAGAGTAGTGTTTGGATTTGTATTTGAAGGCGTATGAGCCATGAAGCGAGGCTTCAGAAGATCCGAGAATTTATTTGAAGTTATGGTTGCATCCAGATTTAAATCTAGACTGCCTACATACCCCTTGTGGGAATCAAACCATTGTAGTTCACGCCTGGATTTGGTTTTGACAGATGTATTTTTGAATCCATCAATTGTATTTTTTTTGTCGATACTTCATTTAGTGGGGTGCCAGCTGATTTGACTTGGACACCCATCATCCTGGGCTTTGCAGTTGGGCCTTGAGACATGAAGTAGGCTTTTTACACTGCTGCATTTGGATTTGCATTGACTTTTGTGGGCTTATTGCCCTTTCAATTGTGAGAGGCCCATAGATTTTCCTTGGAGGCATTTTATTTGACTTGGGCACCCATCGTATTTTGTTGTTGGGCCTTGGAATTTAAACCGGGCTTTTGTACTGCTTTCTTTAGCAAAGTGGGTCTGTTTCCATTTTATTTGCAAGAGACCCGAAGATATTTGATTTAGGCCTTGGGACTTAGATTGGGCTTCATACTGAAAAATTGGTGGAGTTGGTCTTGTATTGATGATGGGCCTGTGAAGTGGGCTTGTTTCCCTTTTTCTTTTGTTGAAGGCCCATCAGGAAGATGACCGAAGCCCATATGTCTTTTTTTTTTGGTTGGAAGCCCATGACTTTAAAAGACAAGTTTTTAATTGGGCACCCAGTATAGGCCCAATTTAGGGGTATAGGCCCAATTTGGGGGCCCAAATGTTTCTTTCTTTTGTTGAAGGCCCAAGAGGCCAGCTTTGTTATCAGGCCCGTTTTATTTCCTTGGCGGGCCCAGTTTTGGAGGCCCAAGGCCCATTTTGTTTCGGCCATTTCTTCTTCCTCCTCGTCTGTTCCTCGCCATTTCTTCCTTCCTTCTTCTTCTGTTTATCTTCCCTTTTTCTTTTCGAAATCCTCCTTCTTCTTCTCCTTCTGTTCGCTTCTCCACCTTTCGTTCTTCTTCCTGCTCATCGAAACCCATCCTCTCCTTTTTCTTCTTCTGTCCATTCCTCCTTTCAAAAACCCAGGAGAGAGAGATTTGAAGGTCGAAAGTCGACGGACACAGCGTGTCGATCGATCCGGATTCTCCTCGAGACAGATCGAAGCCAGCGGTTTGGAACTTCTGCACAGACTGGGTAAGGATTCCTTGATTCGATTTCGAGAGTTTTCTGTCTTTCCAAAACTAATTTAGCTTTCTCCTTTGCCTCGCCTTGTTACTGTTGGAGATGAATTTGGAGTTTGAAATTGAGATGAATTCACAGATCAAGGCTAGCCAGGAGTTGGATTCGCAGACCAAGTCTAGACCGGAATTGGAATTGCATCATATTTTCGAGAGGATTAGAGGCCGCCCTGAGGTTTCGGGTATGCCAAGCAGGTGAAAACTCACTTTCTTCTGTTCTTTTTTTTCTTTGGGTTGTATGAGCCAAAAAGCTGAGCGTTTGAACTTGTTTCATTGTCTGCTACTGTGACCATTTGACTGAGCCTTGGGATAATTGTGATTGCCGAGAGTTTTGTCAAAGCTGATTCAGTTTTCGAGCACATAAAACAGGTGAGGCCTCAATTTTCTTCTGTTCTTTTTAATTTGTGAGAACAGAGACTGAGTTTGTCCCTTTTCTATATTTGATTGGTAATTGGGGTGCTGTTACAGGAACGCAGCGAGAAGGTGGAAATCTGGTTGAGAATTGGGGACACATTTGCAGGAGCATACCGGGAAGGTGAGTTTGAGTTTGCCTTCTCTTTGAGAAGTTTGTTTAGAATACTACTGCCTGGATGAAGGCACCAAGCGTTTGTTATTCTTTTTAGCATTTTGGTTAGCCATATCCATCTTGTGGTGCACACCTGTGCCCATAGAAGTGTGCAACTTCTGAAAAACTATTAGTGAGCTTTGAATTGGATATAGTTCCCGAGACCCTTCTAGCAGATTGCTGCTTCATTGGTCCTCAAATGGTGGTGTCTTAGTGGTCATTTTTAGGAATGGGATAATAATTCTGAAAGAAAGGATGCTGGAGGGTTTCTGCGTCTGTTGGCCTCAAGAACAAAGTGATTTAATGAGGCTAATTTGTGTGATCACTAGCAGAAGCCCATCAGCCCATGTATCCTTGTTTGGAGTGCCATTAGCATTGCAAATCTTGTGCATCTCATCTGCTTTACTGGATCATATTAACTTTCGTTGTTTCTTATCATGGAACTGTGTCATTTGTATTTGGGTCAATAGCTGGCAGTAGCAAGGGTAACACAGTAACGAGATAGCCATAGTAGTCAGTGTCATAGAACCAAAGCTATAGTAACCAGTGCCATAATAGAACCACAGAACCAAAGCCATAGTAACTAGTGCCATAGTAACCAGTGCCATAGTAGAACCATAAAACCAAGGACATAGTAACCAGTGCCAAGTAGAACCATAGAACCAAAGCCATGTATCCACAAGGGATGCAAAGTAACCATAGAACTAGAACCAAGTATCTAGTAACAAGTAACACAGAGCCATAGTATCCAGTAACAAATAACACAGAGCCATAGTATCCAGTAACAAGGGCCAGAGAACATAGTCACCATCAGGGAGCAAGAACCTAAGAATAATAGTCACCAAGAGCTTGAGAGGATGAGAGAATCAGCTGTACCTCTAGGGTTCTTCTTGTTTGCTTTTTCCTGCCTCTTCTTCCTTCTCTTCTGCGTGTTCTTCTGTTTTTTTTCTTCTGCGTGCTTTTCCTCTTGTTCTTGCGTCCTCTGCCTTCTTCTGCGTCTCCTCCTTTTATATTGTGTAGGGTTGTGGTAGATGAGTCCCAATAGGCTAGGTAACTTGTATGAGTTATAGGTAAACTCAAATAGCCTTTGTGTAGGAGTATAGCACCTTGATAAGGACTCCTTCATTTTTTTTTCTTTATCTGCCTTTCCCCTTTTTTTTATTTATTTAAATTGGCTCCCTCTTTTTTTCATATATATATATATATATATATATATATATATATATATATATTTTTTTTTTTTGCGTATCAACAGTGCCCCCTCAAGCTTTACGCGTGTAACTTGCTTTCCACGTGTGAAGCTTGATTGCTTATTGCTATTGCTGGCCTCTAATATTCTTTGCTTGTGAAAATCTCAGGGTATGGACGCATACGGTCGGATTTCTTCTGAAGCTGCTCTTAACAAAAAGGGACGAGTTGTTAGGAAAAACATAGAGTATACGAGGTCTCAACCTTTAAGCTCTATTCACGTTGATCTTCCGCCTCAGGATAAAGTTACCTTGGTTGCCGGAGTAGAGATGAATTCAGGGTATCTCACATTCCACCAAGATTCTGAGGATCAAGTAATAAAGACGACCCGTAATTTTTCCAATGTATTTAAAGGACATACATTAGAGAAAGTCAATAATGACCCTGAGGGAGCTCTTTTTTTCTTTTGATGAGAACTTCTACCCGATTCTTTATAAAATGCTCAACTCTAAGCAGGATTGGACCCCAAATCTATTCTTCCGAGGTCGTGCTACATTTGAAGTATGTGTAATGGAATGGACAGAATTCATATTAGCCAACTTTAAAGATGTATTGAATCAAAGTGGAATATATGGTGCTGTTGGCATCTCCCGATATCCCTATCAGCATTGTATGAGCACATGGAAAGCGTTTTTAGAATTGTGGAGTCCTTTAACGAACACCTATCATGGGAATGGAGAAATGAGCATATCATTGTATGATTTAAAGGCAATTGGTGGGCTACTGATCTCAGGGGTTCCTTATGAAGAATTTATTCCTGAAAACAAAGAGTTACAGTGTGCCGGGCTATATTCCTCCATTCTTTCTGAACTTCTGTGTATTCATTCCCAACTATGTGTTTCAAGTAAGCAGAAATTTGTTCGTTAGGAGGACTGGGTTAAGCATTTTTATAGAGGGGAGCTGTTGTACACGGCTTATGGAGAAGATACATAGTGTATAAACCCCTTGCAGCGTGAAAAATTTATGGAGTCCCGATCCTTTTTTACTGTTTCAAAGGAAGGACAATTAGCTGCATTCTTAGCCTATTGGCTCAGCAGATTTGTTTTACCCTCTTATTGCTTCAAAATCCGGTCGGAAACTTTCCATATGGCGTGTCTAATGGCTCAGGGAATTAAAGTGTCTCTTGCACTAGTTGTGTTAGGCCATATCTACCATGGTCTTGGGGAAATCGTGACTGACCCACGGGGGCCTGGTGAGTCACGAGGTTGCTTTCCGGTTCATTACGTGATTGGTTGGTTAGGAGAGTACTTCAATTGTTTATATAGGCGACATGCAGACAGCGAGTTTCCTGAGAACTATCCTCATTTGTCAAGATATGCTGGTATCAAAGCTCAACAATTAGATATTACTACAGCCAGACTTGTTTTTAGGACTGGAGGTTCAGTAGAATATCGTCCTACCCCATTTGTTGAATTGGAGGGTTTTCTGATTGACGATGGAAAGTTGTATGAGGAGAAGCTTGATTGGCTAATTTCTCTCCGTTCTGCACTACTTCCAGTACATATTGGTGATGAGCTTTGGTTAGAACCATATTATCCAAACAGATTTGCTCGTCAATTTGGCTTTGACCAAGGGGTTCCATCCAACAGACTTCAATTGAAGGTTGAGAAAAGGAAGAAATGTGGTGTTGAAGCTTTGGCAAGGGCTCAACGCATACTTTACAGAGTTGGTACTGGTATCCGTTTTTACATCCCTCGTTCCTCTTATGAAGGGCTGTGCACTTGGACATATTGTAGGTGGTGGATGGCAGCATGTGCCCCCTATCTAGGCCGGTCTGTATCTTTTGTTTGCTCGACTTTGAAGAAGCATCCTCTCGAAAGACAGAGCAATATTTTTGTGATAAGGTCCCTTAGGGATATATCTACTGCCATGTCGAAAGAAGTATTTTTCTCAGATTTCAATGAGGGCGATCCGGCTGCGTCTATGAACACTTCCCCCATAACTTGTAGGGGTGGTGGCATGAATAGAAAAAACCATTGGTGGCATGAATAGAAAAAACCGTATGGCAGATTCTGATGACGAAGACAGGAGTAACAAACGGGCTAGGCATACAAGACATGATGGTCTTAGAGATGATGTGGCCGAAAAGCCTGTGTCTCCTCCAAATGGTCATGCATCGAAGACTGGTCGGGTTTCTTCTAACGACGGTATTGTTATGCCGAAGCTAAAGTCAGTAATGGTACGTGACCAAACACTTAAACCACAAAATGCGAGGCCGACTTTACAGGGACGAAGGTCCGAGTTGAAACAAGTGGAGCCGAATTTCACGCATTTGGGAAGCAAGTTGCATGATTCTGAAAGAAAGAGCAAGATAAGGAAGTGAATGTCGAAAGACCATGGTGCTGAACCTCATCTAGTGAAAGTAGTAGGAAGCTCGAGTGGCCCGGATCTGCATAACTGTGGCTTCGAATTACCCTCGAACACATTAGAGCGACCCGAGAAGGATTCAGAGCCCAAATTGCCAGTGTGAGACGATTCTGAGTGAATGTGATGCAGAGCTGCCCTTGATTGAAGCTGAACCCAAGATAGAACCGCCATTACTCCAGTTAGAAGGGGTCAGGCTCACAAATGGAGGATTTTATCTCAACAGAAGAGCATTCTGATTCTAATAGTAGGGACACGGAACCCATAGATCCTGACTTATGTGAGAATGTTGATGAAGATTTATGTCATCAAAATAACACTTCAGCCGTCTTGCGCGAGGTGTTCAACTCATCATTGAATGCACGTTGGGGTGCTTTTATCATCACAGAGATTGAGGATATTTTAAGCAAGATTAGCTTATCTCAACCGATATGGTTCATTACTGAAGGGTGTAGTGAGGTCCAAAGATCAATAGAGATGTTAAGACCGGTCATTAGGACGTATGGGTCTGGAGAAGATAGATTTGAGAGGTTTGCTAAAAGTGTCAACAAAATCTTCGAACTGGCAGACAAGCTTTCTGAAGGCCATCGTGTCATTGAGGAGCACTATAAAATAGATGCCCTACGCATTCATGATTTAATACAGAGCCATGAAGAATGTCACGATGCCAAGAAAGTTCTAGATTTACAATTGACGGGACTTGATCAGGAACTTGAAGTTTTGATGTCGACTGAAGAGCATATTATAGAGGCAGAACAAAAAGCTCGACAACTGCGACAACAATATGAGCTTGCGAAAAGTCATCTTAAAGAGAAGATCACCTGCTTGAGGAACTCTACTGAGCAGCAAAATAAGTTAGATGAAGAGCTTCGGCGAGCAAGGATTGAAGCCGAGGATGAGCTCCTAGGATTTGAGCGTCTCAAAAGCTCATATAAGGCTCAGGAGATGGAATTTCAATGGCTGGTCAAATCCTTGAAGTCCTTTGGCGAAGCACCGAAACAATAAAACATTTGCTGATAGGATTTTGATTTTTTTTCTTCTATTCCCTCAATTGTTGCAGTTATTTCCTTTTCCATTTGTTATTTGTCTTGCGTTGTTATGACTTGATATTGCCATTTTTATTGGTTCCATGGATGAATGAATTTGTTTTTAAACAACAGCTGTTGGTTTATTATCTTCATGCATGCCAAACTCTGATGTTGATTTGCCTCCAACATTTTTTTATTGTCTCAGGATGCATTTGAGTAAGCCTTTTGTCTGAGGAGCATGGCTAGACATTTTGACTTTCACCTATTTTGCTGTTGACATATTCTCTCTTTTTCCTTGTATTTGCTGCGAAAAGACATGGCGCTTGCTGTGCACTCTTGCTTTAATATTTTGAGCCGAAACAAGGTATTTTCAGCTTTTTTAACATGTTCCCTAATTTAATTAGAGTTTGATGTCTGCTGACTTTGTCCTTTACTTGTGTTTGTAGGAGCTTTAGGAGGTCCACGTGGAGGGGCAATTTATACTCCTTACGCTTCTTGCTGGAAACACATTTTTTTCTTGGACAATTTGAAGTACAGGGTTATGTCGATTTCTGACTTTGTTACTTGGGATGAACTGATCTCCTGTGTTGTCATTTGACTTTGGATGTCTTTGAGAAATTTTTGTTGTTGTTGGTGCTGATGATACGAAACGACTTATCAACAGAGATGTCATTATCCAATGGCAAAACCAACCTCCTTCACCTGCTTAGTCACATGAAATGTGTTAGGGAAAAAAAAAGATTGATTTGAAAATATGACTGGATCTAGCTTGACGCTAGAATGCCTACGTATCCCCGTGAAAGAATCAAGCCAAACGTAGTTCACCCGTTCGATTTTGGGTATGGATTTTTTTTTGAAAATTTTTTTGTTTGCAGCTGAATCTAGTTTTAATACCAGATTGCCTACGTACCCTTTGAAGGGATCAAGCTACACATAGTTCGGGAAGATTTGTGCTCTAACTTTTGCCTGGGCCGCCTTCCCGACTTTTCAACCCAGCGAGTTTTTTTTTTTTTTGTAGCTCTAACTTTTGCCTAGATCGCCCATTTTTTGATCTAGCGAGCTTCAAAGGGTATGAAATTTTTTTACAAATTTCCCATTGAAGCAGGGGTAGATACGATTTCCGTCTGCGTTTGAGAGCTCATATGCGCCTTTGGTGAAGACTTTGGTGATTACATATGGCCCTTCTCACTTTGGTTCAAACTTCCCCTTTGACTTTCTAGTGACAATGATGGGTCTTCGCACTGTTAAGACCAAGTCTCCTATTTTGAATGATCGACACTTAACTTTCTTGTTGAAGGCGCCTGCTACTTGAGCTTGGTAAATTTCAAGTTTCTGTTGGACTGCAAGCCTCTTCTCATCAAGTGCTTCAAGCTCTGCCAATCTGATTTGTGCATTTTCATTAGGATTTGTCAACATTGTAGCTATCCTTAAGGAAGACAATTGAATTTCCAATGGCAACACCGCTTCAGACCCATAGACCAAGTTGAATGGTGTACATCCAGTTGCCGTGCGGACGGTGGTCCTGTAGGCCCATAATGCCTCAGGGAGACGCTCATGCCAGTCTCTTTTATTTGCTGCGATCATTTTCTTTAGGATGTTACAAAGTACTTTATTGAAAGCCTATGCCTGACCATTAGCCGTTGGGTTATAGCTGGATGAAAATGTATGTTGGATGTTGTATTTTCCACACAATGTAATCATAGCTTTGCACTTGAAATATGTCGCATTGTCAGATATTAACTTTGAGGGAACTCCAAAGCGGTAAATGATGTGAGTTTTGACAAATTTTGCAACATCTTCTGCTTTCACTGCTTTAAGAGCAACTGCCTCACTCCATTTTGAGAAGTAATCCGTTGCGGCCAATATGTACTGGTGCAAACGTGAGGACTTAGGATATATAACACCCATAACATCTAATCCCCATGCTTCAAAGGGATATGATAGAGACGTGGGATGAAGAGGTAACGGGGGTTGGTGTATGAAATCTCCATGTACTTGACATAGTTTACATGCTCGTGCGTAATCTATCGAGTCCTGTACCATGGATGGCCAATAGTAGCCTATTCTTTTCAATTAGGCGGCTAACTTTGGACCTGCTTGATGAGCTCCGCAAATGCCACCGTGGGTATCTCTAAGAGCTTGAATTCCCTCTTCTTTTGATAAACACCTCAACAGTATGTCATCAAAAGATCTCCTATATAGAGTGTCATTAAGGTATACATATCGAGGAGCTGTCCATCTCACATAAACCCTTTTCTTTGGATCTGTGGGTAAGGTTCCGGTCTGACAGTACTCAACCATATCCTTGTGCCAATCAGACTCTTCCTCAATGTCGAATGAAGAAACTACATGTGTTTCGTTGGTAGTTTCCATCCGTTCAAAAGACATGGGCAGCAATTGACGTTCTCCAACCATTATTTGAATGTCCCTTTCGTTGGGGAGCGCTAATGAAGCCGCCAAGTTAGCCAATGCATCTGCTTTGTCATTCTCTGATATAGGAATGTGGCTAATAATTATGTCTCGGAATTGTCCCATAAGATATTTGACTTTTTGATGGTATGGGACAAGGTTCGCATTTTTGACTGCATAGTCATCATTTATTTGTCTGACAACTAATTGAGAGTCACCGAATGCTTGCAAAGAGTCGATCCCCATTTCCAAAGCTATCTCTAAGCCTATGATGAGTGCTTCATATTCTGCAACATTGTTTGAACATAGAGCCAATAGAGAGAACGAGTAAGGGATTATACCGCAAGAGGGTGTTATGAACACTATGCCAGCCCCGGCTCCTTGTCTTCTAGCGGCCCCATCAAAGTATAATTGCCATGAAGAAGTTTCTGCTGAGAACACGTCCTCATCCGGCAAATTTTCGTGCAATTCGTGGGTGTCTAAAACTGGGTGTGCTGCCAAAAAGTCTGCCAATACTTGTCCTTTTACTGCTTTTTGTGGGACATATTTTATTTCAAACTCGGAGAGAATTAAGGACCATTTAGCAAGCCGTCCAGAAGGCACGGGGTTTGTCATTAGATACTTCAATGGATCAGCTCTAGATATCAAGGTGACACTATGAGCAAGTAAATAATGCCGCAGTTTCTGAACTGCGAAGACTAGTGCAAGGCAAATTTTTTCTATTGGCGTGTAGTTGCGTTCAGCTCCCACCAACGTCCGACTTAAATAGTAGAGAGCGTTTTCTTTGTCCTCATCATTGTTTTGTGAGAGCATTGCCCCCAGAGAATGTTCAAGAGCTGCTATATAAAAGATTAGAGGTTTCCCTTTGATAGGCGCCATTAGGACTGGTGGGTTGAGCAAGTACTCTTTGATACTATCTAGAGCGGTTTGACATGCTTGGTCCCACACGAAAGGTACATCTTTCTTCATCAGTCTTGAAAAGTGTTGGCACCTCCCAGAGAGATTTGAAATGAACCTTCTTATATAGGCAAGCCTTCCTTGCAACCCTCGCAATTCTTGAAGGTTCCTTGGTGGCGGCATTTCCCATATTGCTTTGATTTTGGTTGGGTCGATCTCAATTCCTTGATACCTGACAATGAAACCGAGGAATTTACCGGATGTTACTCCAAACGCACATTTGAGAGGGTTCATTTTCAACGTATGCTTCCGGAGCCTTTCAAACACTTTTCTCAAGTCACTTAAGTGATGTTCCCGTTTTTTACTTTTGACTACCAAATCATCTACATAGCATTCGACGGTATTATGCAACATGTCACCAAAAATGGTTGTCATTGCTCTTTGGTAGGTAGCACCTGCATTTTTCAAACCAAAAGGCATGACCGTGTAACAATATACTCCTTTAGGAGTGCGAAATGCTGTTAGTTCCTCGTCTTCTCGTGCCATTTTTATTTGATTGTAGCCAGAGAAACCATCCATGAAGGACATAGCACCGAAACCTGTTGTGGCATCAACCAAAAGCTCAGTTATTGGTAATGGAAATTCATCCTTTGGACAAGCTTCATTAAGGTCTCTGTAATCTACATAGATGCGGATTTGCCCATTCTTTTTCTCAACAGGTACGATACTGGCCAACCATGTGGGGTATTTGACTTCACGAATGAATCCCACATCAATAAGTTTATCCACTTCAGCTTTGACTTGAGTAGCTAGTTCTGTGCGAAAACGTCTTGGTGCTTGCTTAACCCACCTTTTCTCCTTTGAAACCGCTAGATTGTGAACAGCAACCTTTGGGTCTAAACCAGGCATGTCTTGATATCCCCATGCAAACACATCTTTAAATTCTTCAAGAATATTTTTGTAGTCTTGAAATTCTTTCAGAGTTAAAAGGGCACTTACAAATACGGGTTTTGGATCTTCCATTGTGCCCAGGTTTATTTCTTGGAGTTCATCCACCGTTGCTTGACCTCCGTCTTCTATTTGTGGTGGGGTAGGTTCAGCATCATTGATGATTCATATTCTTCCGCATCTTCGGTTGAATCCTCCTTAATGGAGACACAATTTGTGGATGCTGATTCCTCCGTGAACTGAGCAATTACATCCTTGTGTTGTTTATTCTTGAGCTTCCATTTCTTGTTCCGTTGTAGTTTGTAAGGGGTTTCGCTCAATCTTAGGAACGCTGAAACTCGAGGTTGAGATTTAATTGCTAAGCGTTGAAAAACAGAGACACGGGGCGGATCTTCCTTTCCCATCCGTTGAAGAGACGAAGTTGGTGGTGTGTCATCCTCATAAAACATGGCTCTGTCAATACTTGTGAAGACATTAGACTCTGAGGGATCAAATTCAGGAACTTTCACTTTGAGCATGCCCTTTGTTTGCTTGATCAGTACTTTTAGCGGTGTGGTTTTTGAAGTTGCTTTGCCACTGCTGAGTTTAATCTTCAAAGGAGCAGAAGATACTGATTTCACATCCTTGTTTTTGTAGAAGATAACTCGTTTGTGTCTATTGTGCCCATGATCGAGCGTTGTAGAGATTACGATACTTTCCTTTGGAATGGATTGATCAATTTTCCGAAGAGGACTGGTGTAGCTTGTCATGAGAGTCTCCATTGTGTTTTTGACCGGAGCTATGACCTTTTGTCCGGGTTTGCGTAGGTCTTTCCGTATATACCTGAAAGTCATCTTTGGTCTTGATATCTCAGAGCTTGGGGCCTTCTCTTCTTTCAAGGGCAATGACAGAGTTGCTTTGGCACGAAATTTAGGTGTGTTAGACACCTCCAATTTTTCAGTTTCTAGCACATGTTTAGGTGCTTCTTCGATGACTAAGTTAGGAAGCTCTATTGACTTATAAAACTTAGCATCCGAATAATTTACCTCTTCGCCTCTAAAAGGATCGGTGTCCGCCACGACCTTTTTGACTTCTTCATTTTGCAGCCATTTAAAGCATTGATGTAACGTGGAAGGGATGACGCCATAAGTATGGAGCCACGGGCGCCCTAACAGTACAGTATAGGATGTGGGAGCATCTATTACATGAAACAAAGCGCTTGAGAAGAGTTCCCCAATTTCCATTTGTAAGACAATTGTTCCCATCGCTTTCTGGCTAGCTTGGTTGAAGCCTTGGATGGTGAGCATAGACGGGGTGAGTTGTTTAGCATTCATCCCCATGATATGAAGTGTTTTAAGAGGCAACAAATTTACTGCCTACCCACAATCAAGTAAAATCATGTTGATCGTCATATTACCCACAAGTCCGGTGACGTAGAGGGGCCTATTATGTTGTTCGCCTCCCAATAACAGGTCTTCATCTAGGAACGAAATGCAATTCCTGGAGTTGGGGTAAACCCTTGAGGTTGTCGTATCAGCTTTAACAACATCTTCTTTATACAAGTCCGGACTTAGTAGTGCCTCAATCAATGCTTCTCGTAACTCTCTTGACATGCGCAAAGCGTCATAAACATTGAAGAGTGAAGGAATACTTTGCAGATGTGCCAGTATGTCATATTTGGACTTTTGTTGAGATTCTTTTGTCCTTCGAGGAACTGTTTTTGGTACAGCTTTAATTTTATCAGCCGCATTATTCGCATCACCCTTCGCTCTTAATCTCGTAGGCAATGTTTTTCCATCGTCTTGAATAGCTGATGGTATAACCAGGACAGAGCGTGGTTGAATTTGGTCGACTTCATGCAGCCTTTCATCGTCTGCGTCTGAGCTAGATGGGGAAGCTGTCTCAACAGAGGCCATACAACATTGGAGTACCTCTTCATGATCTTCTTTCTTCTGGTCGTTCTTGAAGAACTCCTTTGGTAAGAATTCTGTAAGGGTAATTGGAGTTCACGGAGATTGTCTATACTCATCTGTGTTTTGAGCTTGAACGTTCTTTGTCGCATTTCTTCCTTTCTTCTTACTTTTTGAGAACCTACCACGATGTTTGGTTTTCGAAGAAAGAGAAGGTGAAGAGGATTGAGCCGAGGAACGATGGTGTTGCCTCGCGTTATTCCTTAGAACTGTCCATTCCCCATCTGAATCTTCCAACCCATCTGAATCTTCCCATATCTCAAAGCTTGTCGTCATGAGTTCATAGAGGGATGGAATATTAGGGTTTCCAGGACGTGGCATGTCGGGATGTGCTTCGACAATTGTGACCTCATTGTCAACTTTGAACATGACAGATATGGCGTCGTCAGGCCTAGACACATCAGTTGTAATTACATTGGCTGCCGTTGTCACGATTTCATTTTTGTTGATCATTTCCTGGATTATGTCCTTGAGGATGTAACAATCTTTCAATGTATGACTGACTATGCGGTGATACCGACAATATTTTGGATCATTGGTTTTGTTCATCTCTGAGGGTCGTTTTGATTCAGGAAGTGTAATCATCTTAGCCGCCATGAGCTCATCAAAAATTGCATCCACGTCATCATTGTCAAATGAATAAGTGACGTTTCTCCTTTCTTTGAGAGTGAGTCTTCGAGGGCGATCATCTTTTGTTTTGCTGTCATTATTATTCTTGATATTGTCGCCTTTCTTGTCATTCTTGATGAAGGTCGCCATTGTTTCTCCCTTCTTGACAATCGACTTTTTTGAATCATTATTCTTGCCAGCAATTTGATTCCTCGAACTCGAAACTGTTTTTTGACGAGCAATCTGTCTTTCAACATTACCTGCCTTAGACACCAACTCATCGAATGTTTGTGGCTCTGCTGTGCCAATATATGTTGCGATCTCTGGGAGGAGGTTATTAGCACACATCTGAACAGCAGAGGACTCAGACAACTTGTCGGGACATTGGAGATTAAGACTTCTCCACCTTGTGTTGAACTCGGTGGAACTTTCTTTGTCCTTTTGTTTGGTATCTGCCAGGTCAATAATTGAGATTTTCTTTTTAGAACTGACAAATTGGGCCAAGAATGCTCTCTACATATCATCCCAGGTTAGTATAGAACTTGGCTCCAACTGAGTGTACCATGTGAATGCAGAACCCTTAAGGGACTGTACGAATTGCCTAACCAGAAAGGCGTCTACTTGTGACGTTTCCCCACAGGCTGAATAAAAGTGGGCGAGATGTTCTCATGGAGAACTATTCGTCCCATCGAATTTGTCAAAAATTGGCCTTTGATATCCCTTTGGGAAGGGTATCGCATCATAATGGTTAGGATATGGCTTGCGATATCCTAGAACTGGCGTAGCCAAAGACAACTGAAAGTCTCTTATCCCTTCAGCTATCAAGCTCTTGATACTTTCTGCTGAGAGCATGTTCACGTCTTTTGGAGTGAAGGAAGGACCTGGACCTTCTTGTTCTTCTTGTTTTTTCTTCTCCATGAGCGCAGTACACTTAGCCATGAGGCTAGCGATTTCCACTTCCTTTTCGGCTAACTTTTTCTTTGATTCAAACTTAATAACTGTGAGCCTTTGAGCTTCAATTTCTCTCTCAGCTTGCCTCTGTTGGGCATCCAGTTCAAGTTGAGCCATTCTTTTTGTCATCACTTCCAGTCGTTGTCTCAATTGCTCTTCTGGCGGAGTTTCGGAGCTTGCCATAAGTACTTGGGCATTGTTGAATTCACCACTGTCGCCAGACTTTGCTTGTAATTGAGATATTGAAGAATCACCGATCGGATTGGAAGCCTCATGCAAAGGGTTTCCTTTCCACGAGACCAATAAAGGATTGTCCGAGTATCACTTGTTGGTAACATGGCAAGCATCCTCTTCTTAGTCATAGTACGAGTAATCGGACCTGTGTAAGAATCATCTCCATACACCGGATACTCCTCGGCTTTAGATCCGTTTCCCCTCTCTCGAGCTTTTGGAGGTGCGTCGAGAGCTTTTGCTACCTCCTCTGCTAACTTCTTTGGGTCAAGCTCTTGACTACCTTGAGAAGTTGTTTGTTGTGAGGATGAGGTGGATCTTTGTGAGCCTCCAAGAGGGAGCTGAGGTACAGGCTCATCCTCCTTGTCTTCTTCTCCTCCCTTAGTGGAAGTTGTCATCACAGTTTCTACGGTTGGTAGAGGGACCCGTATTGTACCAATCGTGACATAAGCCGGAGCATGAGTTGTCACAATTGCTGGTGTTGATTGAGCAATTTTTGTCAGGACGACTTCAATTGACTTAGTTTGGGCATCTTTCTTCCTTTGAGCTCGAGTTGCCCTCTTCCTCTGATTCCTCAAAGCATTCTTAGAGATGCCATTGAAAACCTGGGTCTTCATCACACCTGTGGCAACCTTGTCTTGCTTCATTCCAAGTTTTGTTTTTGTAGAAATTACAGGAAGATGACATATCGCGAATGACATTCGGTAACCAGTTCGATTCGAGTGATTAGCAGTTGGAGTAAGCTTGTGGAAGAAAACTGTAACCTTTGGTGCCATTGATTTGTTACCTTCAAAACACACATAACAAGTTAATAACTTCATAAAAAGAGATGAAAGGGAAAATGAGTCTCCAGCGGAGTCGCCAAAAACTATGTTGGGTAAAAATGTGCACAAAAATGTAGAATGTCACCCAACGTAATTTCACTCTATCTTATTGATTAAAATAGAGCTTTAATGATGTCTGGTTCAACCCATTCAAGACAGAACATGTCTCTTAATTACAATCCCTCATTACAAGGGAACACCCATTGATTCAATTTATCAAGAAACCGATGTGAGTTTGTTTGGTATTACGACTGCACCCGAATGGGTTACCTACATACCCTGGGAGGGATCAAGTCATTCGTAGTTCAGGATCTCCAACAAGTGAATGACTCGTTGGAGGGCTTTGATTTTAAAATGAGAGTAGTGTTTGGATTTGTATTTGAAGGCGTATGAGCCATGAAGCATGGCTTCAGAAGATCCGAGAATTTATTTGAAGTTATGGTTGCATCCAGATTTAAATCTAGACTGCCTACATACCCCTTGTGGGAATCAAACCATTGTAGTTCACGCCTGGATTTGGTTTTGACAGATGTATTTTTGAATCCATCAATTGTATTTTTTTGTCGATACTTCATTTGGTGGGGTGCCAGCTGATTTGACTTGGACACCCATCATCCTAGGCTTTGCAGTTTGGGCCTTGAGACTTGAAGTAGGCTTTTTACACTGCTACATTTGGATTTGCATTGACTTTTGTGGGCTTATTTCCCTTTCATTTGTGAGAGGCCCATAGATTTTCCTTGGAGGCATTTTATTTGACTTAGGCACCCATCGTATTTTGTTGTTGGGCCTTGGAATTTAAACCGGGCTTTTGTACTGCTTCCTTTAGCAAAGTGGGCCTATTTCCATTTTATTTGCAAGAGACCCGAAGATCTTTGATTTGGGCCTTGGGACTTGGATTGGGCTTCATACTGAAAAATTAGTGGAGTTGGTCTTGTATTGATGATGGGCCTGTGAAGTGGGCTTGTTTCCCTTTTTCTTTTGTTGAAGGCCCATCAGGAAGCTGACCGAAGCCCATATGTCTTTTTTTTTGGTTGGAAGCCCATGACATTAAAAGGCAAGTTTTTAATTTAGGGGTATAGGCCCAATTTGGGGCCCAAATGTTTCTTTCTTTTGTTGAAGGCCCAAGAGGCCAGCTTTGTTACCAGGCCCGTTTTATTTCCTTGGCAGGCCCAGTTTTGGAGGCCCAAGGCCCATTTTGTTTCGGCCTTTTCTTCTTCCTCCTCGTCTGTTCCTCGCCATTTCTTCCTTCCTTCTTCTTCTGTTTATCTTCCATTTTTCTTTTCGAAATCCTCCTTCTTCTTCTCCTTCTGTTCGCTTCTCCACCTTTCGTTCTTCTTCCTGCTCATCGAAACCCATCCTCTTCTTTTTCTTCTTCTGTCCATTCCTCCTTTCAAAAACCCAAGAGAGAGAGAGATTTGAAGGTCGAAGGTCGAGGGACACAGCGTGTCGATCGATCCGGATTCTCCTCGAGACAGATCGAAGCCAGCGGTTTGGAACTTCTGCACAGACTGGGTAAGGATTCCTTGATTCGATTTCGAGAGTTTTCTGTCTTTCCAAAACTAATTTAGCTTTCTCCTTTGCCTCGCCTTG